>VYXD01007117.1:736623-756513 GCA_013397195.1 Hylia prasina | reverse complement strand
CCCCCCCAAGACTTCAGTAGTGGGTGGGAGAACAGGGTCTGCTGCCAGTGGGAGAAAGACCCACAGCAATGCTTCCCCCACACTCCATTTCCAACTGCTGAGTCTCACTCTCACATCCAGGTAGGTTTCTGTCCCTCTGGGAATGTCACATCATAAATCAAGTGTGTCTGTCATCCTCTTTTAACCGAGGGTATGAAACCCCCTGGCAGAGGTAAGAGGAGAAGATGAATTCTCTGTTGACTGTGACTGTGGAACTGGTTCCTGGCTGTACTCACAAAACATCTCAATCACTCTTTGTACCCCCCATTTTAGTGAATCCTTGTAGGATGCTTCCCTTAAATGAAACCATGGGAATCACCTTCTTGAGAAGATGAGGGGACACCCAGATCTGACAAGGACTAAATGCCAGAGGGGTCAGTGCTTGCATCACTCCCAGGGAAAGAAGGGCAAGTTCTAAACTGTCTTTGTTCTTACTCCAGCTGGATGTGTCAGTGACCACTGATGTGCTCTATCACGTCTTGGTACAAGGGATTTTAAACACCTAATGGTCACTTAGTGCAATAAAAATAGCACAGGATGAAAATGTTCTCCTCTTCCACAGTAAAAGAATACATATTTTAAACTAATTGACCAACACCACAAATATAAACCATTAGGGGGACCCCCTGTGATACAGAAACTATTATAAAACAGATGTGCTGCAGCTTTTTAATATTACTTTCAATAACCAGAGCAGTATGTCTTACATTTTTAATCAATTTTCCATTTTACAGCCTGATTTTCAGAAGTAGAGCTGGAGTTCTGCATAGCCATTGCTCCTGTGCTGTTAAATGACCTCTTGGATTTTCTTCACTGTAACAAAAGTCATAACTACTAAATGTGCCATACTTACTTGCTACTGATTGATATGGAGCTGTTAAGCATATTTTTACATAGATGAAAGTCTTGACATCAGATTAAAATGTAAGTGAGGAGAGAAAAAACTACCCTTGCCTGAGCAGCATGTGCTGTTTGGAGGAGCCCAGAGCCAAGTGCTCTGCAGTTTGCTTTGGTCCTCAGCTCATAACTGTGCCTGTGCTCAGCCCAGCAAAAGGCTCTCAATGATGCTGTAGGGCCAGAAATGAGCAGAGCTGAAGGATAAATTCCATATATGCTGGGAAAAGGGAACTAACTTTGGCAATACTCAAGTTTTATGGGGCACTCCTACTTCAATTCACTAATAGAGAAAGGTATCAAATGTTGCACTTACGTTTTTAGTAGTATTTGAATATTTGATCAGAAACAATTTGAGCAAAACCAATTCCAGTTGCTGAAAGACATGAGATATTCAGAGGCCTCAGGAGCTCAAGAAGGACTGTCTCAGTTTTTCTATCTGCAAGGGCATGGTGCTGCTTTTCCACCATCAGCAAGAGGAATAACTAACTTCAATAAGAAAAGAAAAAAAATAAATCCTATAATTAGACATCATAAAAAGCCTTCTTAGGTGATTCTAAAGTGAAGTATGGTAAGATCAGGGCTCTCTGAAAATTTTATCTGTCTGCAAAGGCCAAAGCACCATCAGTGCCCACTAAGCCCACAGTGACTGCCCACTTCCAGCTGCAAAGGACTGGAGGGTTATTCTTCCCAGGGGTATTCTTCCCAGGAACTGGCATGCTCTGGAGAAACCAGCTGATAGCTCCTTGGGAGGCAGCAAGAGGAGAAGGCTTGCTGTTTAACAAAACAGGCCTGGTTTGCATAATCCACCAGGAACTGAATGAATCTGTGTGGTGGATTGCTAAAACTGTCACCAAGAACCTAAACAAAGCAATCCATGGAACATCAGTTCTTTTTGTATTTCAGTTCACCAACTTTCTCCAAGTACAGACACATGCAATATCCACACCATGGAGCTGTCTGCCCAATGCAAAATATGTCCTTTTTGAGCACTTCCAGTGACTTCTGCCTCTGTGGGAGCACTGGACATGGAAGGAACACCCTTGCACAACAGGAGGCTACATGAGAGTCCTGCAGAACTACAGCTGCTGTGATGTAATACAGGAGGGCTGCAGGAGGTTGGGAAAAGGCCTTGTGTTTTCTCTGGAAACTAAGAGGAATCACTTTGGTAACTCCTTTCCTTTTCAGACTTTGTTTGGCAAGATTTCCTACAACAGTGGGAATGGCAATTAGGTGCCAGAGGTATTCCTTCCAGTTCTGCATTCTTAGGAGCCAGCTTCTCCTCACAAATCTTAGAGGTCTTTGGGTTTATTCACGGTGATCCTGGGGCTTTGGGAATGTTTTCAAAGGCTTCAGTAACAGCCTAGTGAGATCTGCACTGAAAAGTCAACCAGCACTCCAGAACAGGACATGTTCCTCCTTAAGTCACTCCTACCTATGAAGACCTTGAGGGGATGATTTTGTGTGACAGTGATTGCATTTTACACCTGTTTTACATATACAGAGGTGACTGTGCAGTGTATCAGGCAATAAAACCCCTGCTTGTTGTATGTACATATTTGGATAATTAGATTTTAGGGATTATTTATGAAAATCCTTTTATTCTCATCTCCAAAGAGGACATACTTAGATAGCTTATCATAATTAAAAACACAGACGCCGCTGAAAGAAAAAGGAGTAAGTAAGGTCCTCAGAACACATTGATGGTTACTGTTTTTGTTGCAAATCCATTTCTTCATCTCTTTTGAAATCATCTAACCCCTGCCAGGAGCAGTGAAAGGAGTGACCTGAAAGTCTGAGCTGTTGGTGCACTGCCAATGGATAATTCTTTTTTTGTATTGCTGTGTTGGTATGGGCTCAGCAGGTACATAAATTACAATGTTCCAACCCATTTCACCCTCCAAGCTGGAGTGAAGTATGTTCATTTGCACTCTGCACTCATTGCTTGTTCTTAGAGAGTCAGAGCTCATGTTGCTGTGCAATCCTGAACTTCTTTTATCAGCTTAGCTGGAACACTGCTGGAGATCTTTCTTCATTGCAGATTTTTTAATCTTGGCTTGCAAAATCAGAAATCCTTTCCCGGCTGTAGAGATTATTACCTCACTTTAGGTCTTAAATACATTGAAGAATCATACACAGGTTTTTACAACATACTTTTTCAGCCCTCTTTTTTTTTCTTCAGTAACACATTTGGTTAAAAGTGTGCAGAATTAAAGGACACACTTGTGTCCTTTTAATTCTGCACACTGGCTAGTGGTTGAATAATCTTTTTGACTGTGTAGTGGCCAGTCTGTCTTTGATTTTGTTTCCTCTTATATTTATTCATTCTACTACCAGAGAACCATGAGAACCAGATGTAAATATTTGCCCCAGTTAGATCCTGAAAACAAACTCTGCTGTCAAGTGCAAAGTGCGCAGGGCAACTCCAACAAAAACAATTAAAAATAAGGGACCAAATGAGCTGTTTACTTTGCTACACTGAGTCATGATTTTGATTTGGAAATATTTTTTGTATGTTGGAATACCTAGTAAGATTTTTTGGAATATTTCAATGCCACCCCCCCTCTTGTTTTCACCCTTTAGAAAAGAAAATAGAAGAAAAGCATGACCTCAGCCCCCCTGAATGGGGCACAAAATCCAAGATAAAAAATTTGTTATGGAATCCTACACTGGTACTTGATCTAAAGGGAATCTTAGGTTTAAACTAGCTCACATTTGAGGCAATCTTCTGACAAACTCTTCTTCATCTATATTTTGAATCTTTCTGGGTTTTTTTTTTTTTTTTTTTTTTTTTAAGAAATAAGTTTGATGGATGCCAGCCTACTATGTAGTTCTATCATAATAAAAAGTTAACCCCTTGAGGAAAGTTTATTCTATGGCTTCCTTTTCCATTTTATATATGCGCCTTTATATATGGAAAAAGGAAATGCTGAAAGATTAAATATATTTCTCAAGGTCATGTAGGAATTTAGTGGTAAAAATTCCTCTAATTTTCTACATCCCAGATGAGTATTTTTCATACCTATCCAATCTTTTTGTCTCATCTGGTGAGATATTTTGAAATTATTTTAGAAAAACATGATGAAATTTTAAATTGCAGTTGTACCTCCCACCTTCAAAGATTTTGTTCTTATTATCATTTGTTTGTTCTGAAACCCAAAACAGCTTGTCATTTTATTGCAGCCTGGTCAGTAATACCTCATCAAGCAAAAATTCTGCTTGCAGATAGCAGGAGGTGTGGAATCTGATGTTGCCTTCTGGCTGTAGATATATGATCAGTGTATCTTCCTGCTGTAGATATATGTCAAGCCTTGATTGTTTTGACTGGGATTTTTAAAATAGAAACTACATTTTGCTTCTTACAAGTGTTTTGAACACAAATAATCTCCAAAAGATATTATTGTACAGTTATTTACTAATATATTTGTAAGATATTTAAGTAAGCTTTTCATTGACTTTTAAAACTTATAGATATACATTATTGCTAATAAGTTTTTTTTCTGGTTCATGTACTGTTCAGTTAGGTATAAAGCTTCAGAAAATTTGGGCTTCATAATAAATTGAAATAAAATATTTATTTTCCTTATTTCTATAAATGACAGGTCCTCTTGTCAGTCTTTACTTATTAGTTAAAAATGGTCTCCTCCATTTCTATTAACTGAGACAAGAGGCAAAGATAATGGAGAAATACTCAAAAAGAAAATTTCAGATTTGTCACAGAAAAAGATGGCAAGCATTGCGCAGATTTACAGGGAAAACATAAAAAAGTGACAAAAAAGACCTAAAGAAAGTTTAGCTGCTATGGATTGTGTGTTGGTTATGGCTTTACTACAGTGGAACAAAGTTTGGTGGGAGTTCTCTAAGTGGGGCTAAGTCAGATTCCAATTGGCTTCAATTACTTGAATTCTGAGGAGATTCAGTACCACTGGAAAATACCAATTAATCTAGTACAATTATTGCCAGTGTACCAAGGATGAAACCACTCCTCCTTGAATATCATTATTATTTAATAAATTGTATAATTTCCTTTTGAGCAATATAAAACAAATGCCCCTCAAATTTGTAACTGAAGGACTGTTCACATTATGCATAATGCCTTATGAAACACTAAATGATGGCTTTGTGTGATGTCTCAATGGAATAATTGTTTAGTGTGACACTTTCACTGAAAAAATGCTCATTCCTTGCATTTTTTCCTTTGCAAAATACTTTTTCTTTCATTGTAATGTTTTCAGAAAGATTTCTGATTTGGAGCAGTTGGACCATGGTCTATGATATTGCTTTATTGCTGAAGCATGAGCTGCATATCCACTGTTTCTGATTTTTGAGTTGTCTGCCGGCAGCTACTTTCCACTTTGAGATATTTCATGCTTGTATTTTCTGTTGTGAGATCTGCCATGCTCTATTCAATAACTGGCTCATCAAACCAATGCAGTACCACCTCTCCTAGAGGGCAATATTTCCAGCTTTGAAAGAAGAGAGAATAATGCCAGGAATCATAAGAAAAACCTGTCTTTCAATTTTTTTTTATTACCATAAAGAATTTTAAGAGAATAATTTCTGGTTGCAAGTAGACATCCTTAAATTAGAAAAATATGCAAAATCTAGATTGTTTTGGGCTCCAGTGGAGATTTCGTTGTTGAACAGTTTGTGTTCTGGTGGAATTGCTTGTGATACACTAAGGTGAGGAGTCGTTTTCCTGATACGATTTTCCCTTGGTAAATCTCAGTCCTTCTTATGCAAACCTGCAGGAATGCAAAACTTCTGAAGCAGGAGGGAGGTGTGCTCTGTGCACCTGCACTGAGATAACACTGTGACATCTCAGTGCCATGCAAGAGAGGCACACAGCCAGCCAGGATTTGGGAAATGCTTTTTGGTACCATAGCACAGCTCTAGCACCAGTGAGCTGAGGTTAACCGTGTTTTGAAGGAACAACATGAAAATAGCTGGGAATAGGAACCTGAGAATGAATCTGACTAAAAGACACGACATGTATAGATTCTGGCAAAGATGAGGTACCTGCAAGGTGTCTCAGACCCATGTGCAGGCTCCCAGCACTGTGGGGTCACTAAGTGAGGCTGTGCTACAATTGTATTTTTTGTATTAAGGGAGCAGCATGTTCAAATTCCTACAAATACGATTTAAATAATATATTTTTAATATTGCTATGAAGAGCTTAGTAGATTCATTTTGCCTAAAGCCAAAATTCCTTCTTTTTGAGCGTAAAAAGAGATGTATGGAATTATATACTCAGTGAGCTGCTTATAATGTAGATCATTAAATCCCCAAAGATTTGGCATGCAGTTCAACAATTGTTTGTCAAGTGTGTTTAGAAATTTTCCAAAAAATGCATTTCTGTTTTTCCTAAGGAAAACAATAAGAGAAAACAATCATTGTAACCCAGATTTAGCCATATCCATGTGGCAGTTTGACTTTGCATGGTACTTCAATCAGAAACCTGATTGCTGCATTTCTTTTTCTTATTTCCATTGTACTCAACAAGAACCTTTCCAGCAGAAGCATCATCCAGAGCAACTGGGAAATAATCTGACACTACATTTCCAGTTTACACACATATTGACAGAACAAACTAAAACACAATGGCCAATCATTTGCAAGAATTTCCTTGCAGATGCATTTAGTGACACACAGGATACAGAAAGGTAAAGAGTTTAATCTCATTCATCAGAGGTTCAGCTCTGAAGTAAATAGTGGGTATATTCTTATTCCAGTGATTTGCATGAGATTCTACTTTGTTTCTCTGTAGACAAATATATTTTGAATAGTTTGGCAAGTTCAATATTAAGTAAAAGAAAAAGCCTCAAGGAATAAATGAGGTCAGCAAGGAAAATACAGATGATTTAGGAGAGAGTCCTTTATTTCACAGATCTTAAATTTTAGTCAAGTGTGCTCCCTTATCTGTATTACAGTATGAAAACAACCATCATTATTTCACATGCCAATAATGAAGAATGGTTTTTTCGTTGTCCTTAGGGTATGGAAGGATGTTCTTAAGCTTTAGAAAAAGAAGATCTGAAAAATGTGTTCCCAAAGAAAGTTATTAGAAATACATTTTCTCGTTAGTAAATAATCCAGTATTTTCGACACAGAGTCTGACTATCACAGGTAAAAAGGCCAAAAAAAAAATAACTGAGGATGTTTTTTTTTTTTTTTTTAATATGACATCATGCTGTTTAGCTAGAATACAGATTTTGAACATATTAAGCTAGTGTGCTTAAAGCGAGATGAATCTTTCCATAAGATGTCAAGGAAGCTAGAAACGAGATTTGTGGAACACTCAATTTTTAGATATTTTTATTAAAAAACCCCCTTCCCACAAGTTAAACCAAAAGACAGAAAAACAGCCTCATTTTCCAGCCACAGACTTTAGCTTAAAGGTATTTTTAATCCCCTACAAAACAAGAGAGACAACGTAGATATTCTTTTATACATGCTCCTGAAATTTAGGCACATCTAAAAACAGAAAGCATTTATATGAAACTTAAACCTTAGTATGAGATTGTGTCAGTGTTCTTGTGCATGAAGTATTTTGTTTCTGGCCAGGCTGTTGCTGACGTGACAATGCCATATAGACTTCACTTGTTCAGAAGCATAAATCTGAAATGAGTCTGACCCATTACAAATCCTTCTGAGTTTTCCAGATCCAACAAAATGAACCCTTTCTTATTCTTCATTAAAGCTTCATTAAAGTTAATTCAGGAATTACACTACTCCCACTGCCAATTCACCTTAACAGACATGTACATCTAAAATAAAATTTAATTATCTTTAAATATCTTCATTGTGAAAGCATTTAATTTTTCTTTTTCACAGTTACTGAGACTTTCTACTTGTATTATCAACAAGCAGCTAGTGTTCTGCACTTGAAGCTGCCGTGTTATTTTTTTTAATACTATTACTCATCTTTTTATTATTATTTTAATGTTTTTCTTTGCTTGTCATTTCTTTATCATAAATTAAGCTTGAAAAAGTTTTTGTCTGATGAAAATTTAAATAAGGACTTCAGACAGGAAAAAAAAATGGTGTGGTGTGGCAAATGCCAGATTTGTGCAGACACCATGAAAATATACCTTGAAGCTAATTCAGCTTTCTTGCATGAGGGTGCTTAGCCCTGGGAAACACTAAAGGGCGAAAGAGCCCCAAAGCCTGGGCAGAGTTGGATGTGAGAGTAAAATGTAGCTCCAGCGTGAATTTGCCTAAACTAAAGAAGTAAACTCTTTAAGGACAGGAAGCAAGATATCTACATCTGGGAAACTTGCTGGATGGGAGACTATGCGAGTGTTTGTTGTCTTCAGGGGAAAGGAAAAGCCACAAACCTTTCTGAAAAAAAGTCTTCAAAGAGTCTCAGAATATTGATATTATTTGTACTCTCATCTTTCTGGATCGAGAGCTTCAGGGTTAGAAAGAATCAGGAACATTTCCCTTTTTCCCAATGAATTTGGTGTTGGAGCTCTGTAATGAGTTAGGGCCCAGCTCAGCTCCCATCACAGTCATTGGGGAAAGTCTCATTGCTTTTGTGGCATGTTAATCAAGCTCTGAGTGCTCAGAGAAGTGGAACAGAACGGACCTGAACAGACCATTCTTTTCTATAATGTGACAGTTTGGTACCAAGTGGAATAAAGAACCCACATAACAAAGATCAGAAAGAGATTACATTTTAGGACAAGGAGATAAAAGAGAAAGATGGCCAAAATAACAATAATCCCAAGTACTTTTCAGCCTGCAAAAAGGCTGTGACATGTGGCATTCTCTTGAGGTATATGCATTCCTAATGGCTTGTAAAATTCCATTAGAAATTACTATATCCAGACTTACAAACTCCATCATCTAAAGAGGATTTTGAGATTACAGTTTTAAGACAACTTGAAGAATGGGTTAAGTCTCAGGCAGTTCCTGTTTTCATTACTATCCTTGTCTCAAGTCAAGATTAAAGTTGTGCCATTTGCTATTTCCATTAAGCCCTTAATCTGAAAAGTGAGTGCCAATTTAGTCATGTCAGGTTAATATCTCAGGAAGTGGCTGTGCTACTGACCTCTCACTTACTTGTCATAGCTCTTATAAATTTAAATGTTTCACCACTTTCTGCTTCTGCTGATGTATCTAGTTAGGTATTTTAGCAATGTGGTGCTTCTATCAATCTTTGACATTCTGTGATTCTTCATATGCTTTATAAATATTATTTATTCATGTTTGCTTTTCCATTATTTATGATCATTCTTACACACACGGGAATTAAATAGGTGTAAGTACACCTCTCTATTTTTTTCTCTCCAAGAGGAGAGAAGAAATAAACATGAATCTATGAAAAAGACCACAAGTGTGCTATTGAATCTATGAAAAAGACCACAAGTGTGCTATTAGCATCTTCAGATGCTGTGGGTGATAACTGGTGGGCAAGATCCATACGGAGCATAACCAAGTTCTTTAAACACTGGGCTAGTTTTTGATGAGCTGGATGGAACCAGGAGAGGCACCAGCAACAACAGCAGATGTTTTAATGTGTTTTTAAGTGTGACTACTGCAATGTCAAAAGTCTGCATTCTGCATAGAAATCCTTGGCTACCCTGAGTCTAAAGCAATGTACAAGTCACACTCCCTTGGGGTAATCACTGTTACTAATTTATCTCCAGAGTTGCATGGGTATTAATTATTCTCCTCATGGGTATTAATCCCTTGTCCTATTGCAACAGAAATTCTACCTTGTACATCACTGTAACATGTTCATTCTGAACTTAACCTTCTGTACTGCATTCTTCTTTACGCTTATATTCTGCATAAAATCTCTATTTCAGTTGGACAGAGGTCAATTTTTTGTCTCCTACCCAAAAGCACAAGTCTGCTGAATTATAGAAGAAAAGTATGAAAAGATCAGTGATTCTTCTGAGAAAGGTTGTTTTCAGGTGTAGTGTAGTACTGGGTTCTGGTAAATAATATCTGTTATAGCAACAGCCTTTGAGAAGAGTGAGTGAACTGCTGCCAGTTCCTCGTATCAGCTTCATACTCATGCAGTCTTGTGGTTTTCCACTTATTTAGTAATGCACAAAGAAGGAATTTTAAAATATGGCATAGATTGTAGTGTTTTCAGATGAACAGCACAGAGATATTACTTGGATGTTTTGGAAGAGTTTGACAGCATTTTTTATCATTCATAATACCTTGTAAGCTACTAGGAAATGCTTTAGTCACTTAAATCACAGAAGAACTCCAGTGTTGATTTGAAGTTGTTTTTCCCAACACAACACAATGTACTGATCCATGATTCCCACAACAGATTCAGCAAAAGGCATCCTCTGCATTGACATAAACTTTGAAAATGTACAGCTGCTCCAGCAAGAAAGTAATTTTAATAGATGGGCAATAAAGGCAGAAGGTTGCAAAGGTTCTTGCTGCTCTTGTGAGAGTAAGTGAGGAGCCAAAGAAGTGGCAGCACTGCAAGACTGAGTGGGAGCTGAAGTCACAGAGGATGGTGAAAGAGCTGAGGCATTAAATGAATACTTTACAGGCAAGAATATTGGGAGATGTGCCAGCTGAAAGTGGTTGTTGTATCCACTATCACGGTTGACTTCAGAGCTAGTGAGGCACAGATATTGAATAAATTAAGAGAAGTTGAAATCAACAAATCATTCATGCCATGTGCAACCTTGAGGCTTTAAAAGGAGAATGGGAGAGTACATAGCTCAGGTAGGGTGGCCTTCACTCAGTGCTACAAGTGCTGACTTCTCCAATAATAGAGAAAACTGCTATAGGCCAAATAGCATAAAATCTTAATTATAACCTTGTAATTACAGAAGTCCCTGCCAACTCAAAGCTGGCATTTATTTTCCCTTAGTAGAGGATCTCATTTATGTATTTAGCTCATATATATATATATATTTATATATTTAGTTCTGCTGACATGAAACCTGCCTTTCTACATTTTAAGGTTTAAATGAGTCTTGCAGTAGCAAAGCATCAAAGATGTTTATGGTAGGCTTTGTTACACATGGCATATGAGACATGTTGACTCAGCCTTGTCATTATTAGTTTGTGGAAGGAGAAACTGAACAAAACAATAGGGAAGTGCCTCTTGTTCTATAGTGTTTTCCTTTTTTGTTTTACTTATTCATTTGTGGTGACGGAGAGAAATGAAGGAAGCAGTCTCAGAAGTCTACCTGCCATCTCCTTGGAAAGAAAGATACAATTCTTTGGAATGATTCTTGTCATCTTTGGCACTTATCACATATGTTTTTCCCAAGGAAAAGCCTTTTGTGTTTCCTGGGTTGCACAGTGGCTTTTGCTAGCAGAGCCAAGCAGATGCTTAAGTCTACCTCGTGCAGCTGGCCATGGTGGACTGACATATCCATCTTCTCCTTCTTTTTCCATTTTAGCTGTCTTCATGCACTAATAAACAAAGCCATCCTTCATTCAAATGTCTAAAATATAACAAGATGGCTGCTAAGAGAGTTGTATTTTAAGGCATCTTGAGAGATCACTTCCTTTGCTGATTTTAACAGATGAAAGAAGAGGACAGATGAAAATGTAGCCATATAACTAGCAAATGATGACTGAAATATAAGTACTGTGGGAGTTAGGGTTTTGTGGAATGCACAGGAAGGCAATGGAAAGCACCACCATATCCAGCAGAGATTTACATCACTCCGAGTGGCCACAGTGCAGCTCATCAGAAAAATTCTTTCTTCTCAGATGGGTGTTAATCCTGTAGCCTTTATTTACACTCATGGGATCACTCTTGTGAATATGAGCTGCAAAATCAGGTCTAAAATGATTTTTGCTTCAGGTGCAAACTCATAGATGTGACTGAAAGAAGATCTTTTTCATTTGTTTCACGTTGTTATATAAAAATAAGCAGACATTTTTCACACATGAAAGTAGAGTATAGGTCATCACTGAGCATCTTTGATAAAACAGCTGCTGCTTATTTAACTTCAATCACACAGCTCCTTTTAGGACAAACATCTGTGATAAAGTACAAGACCAGTTTGGAGCCAAAATCTTCAATAAAAGCACCAGAGATACCATGCTAAAATATGAACAAAACATTTTCCATTTGAAATGCTTAAAATTTATTGCATAAATTAAAAATCTCTTATTTTAAAAACATTTTGGTGAAATTTAAGTTAGCATTTTTCATCAGAAAACACTTATTTCCAGTCCATATACAAATTTTCGCAGGAGATGTTTTCAAAAGAATGTTCTTCTTTTCCTAAAATATTTTTGTCAACATATTTTCACAGCTCTAGTAATGGAAAACATGTGAGTGCTATTCTGAAATATTTCTGACTGTTTTCCTTAATTCTGCGAATTTGGAGGAGAAAAACTCACAAATAAAGGTGAATATATGTGTGTGTTTATATGTATAGTTATTTACAGCTGGTACTTTCTCTGATTATACTGACTTGTCCTTGGTGAATCATCCTTACTGGGGGGAAATAAGATAAAAATGAAAGATTGGCACAAGAAGAAAAGTCTAGTCCATTGTCTGATCTTATCGCCTGCCATTTTTTCAAAGCATATTAATTTTTTTAGCTAGAAATAGAAACCAAGAGAGGACAGAAGAGATCCATACGTATACAAAGCTTGGATATTCATATTCTTTACACCTATTGACATTATAACATATCTGTGGTACTTTGTATTATATAAGCCAGTAATAGCAAGGCAAACCCTGCTCTAAATAATTTTAACAACTTGGTTAAAGATACAATTTAAAAAAGTTACTGACATCATATGCAATATTTGCATGAGGTGAAGGTTCTTGGATTAGATCATGATTTAATATATTTTTAAATTACTGTACTTTTCCAACAATTTAATTAGGAATTTGCTGTCTTTGCTGTTCATATGCCTAGGACTATTAATTTAGAAAAAATTGAGGCTATTTTCTTCCTACTCAAGAGAGAATAATGAATAATATTAAAAAGAATATCCTTTTAACAGAGGGCAAAACTTGTCCATGTCTTGCTTTTCTAAAGTCTAAGCTTTCCAACTTACTGTCCTGACAACTCAGCCTGTTTTTTTTTCCACTTTCTTCCATGGGATAAACAAACAAACAAACAAAAATCCTTTAAGATGATTGTTTTGCTTGACTTGTTATTAAGTGGAATTATTCTTGAAGCTTCATTGTCTTTTACCCCTGCCCTTTCATTTGCACTTGAGTAGCAGTTTTGAAAAGAACAGACTGATCCTGGGTATCAGTCCAACACCATCTTCTAATGCTTTAGCCTTCAAATGCCTCCCCTAAAATGTTATCAGTGCTGAATGTCTCTGTACAGCGGCATTTAGCAATAAAAATCCATCACACAGAATTTCTATGGACAGAATGTGATTTCATCCAGAAAGAATTATGCTAGCCTCTAATCTGATTTGCTCCCTGGATTTAAAGAAATTTCACATGTAGAGAGTAACTCTATCCATTTATAATGCTGCCAAAGAAGAGCAGCCTTTTTGCTGCTCTCATCTCTCATTTGACTGTGGGCTCAGCTGCTGAATCCTATAAGTCTGTAAAATGCCACCTGCCTGGTTCTTTACTGCCCACTTCCCAGAAAAAGATTTCATACAATACAGGATTTAACTCATAAACTGTCATGGCAAATTCGAAAAGAAAGACAACAGCTTTTCCATCTATCTCTGTAAAACGTGACCTTGTGAAGACTGATGTAAAGATTTTTTCTATATAATTCTGGCATGAAGTATATTTTAGATGTGCTATTGATGTGATAAACAGATAATAATCTGCATTACTTGTAAAGAATAAGAATGAAGGTGTGTATTTGTCAGCACAAGCCTAGTATATGTTGTCTCATTATTATTGTTTATTAGAAATGTGGCAGTCTCTGTAGGTCTCAGTAGAGATGGCAATGTTGAGCAAGCACAAACTAATGGGTAGTTGTATCCAAAAAGATCTTATTGCCTAAATCAGAAAGGCTCAGAATGAGAAAGGAGAATTATCATCATCATTTTAAAGACAAAGCAGACTGTGACTGCGAGGGTGTAATAGCCTGTCATGTTTTTGCACAGTGTGAATGTCAGAGCCACACTCCTGTCAGCATGTGCCACTGCACACTGTGCATAAAACCTTCAAAACAAAGTACCAGATACTCTGGTTAGTTTCATATTTATATGTGTGTCTGTGAGAAAAAGCAGTGATTTACCAGGGTATGAAAAAAAATGCAGCAATAATATCAGTGAAGTTTTAATATCTGCTAATGAAATACACAATATATTTTCTTGGCTTCTTAGGTTCTGCTACTGTTATCCCACCTTCAGGTTTTGGAAATCTAGAAACAATTGTTATATAGAAGTTCAAAATGCATCCCCATGAGCAAGCAAGTGACCCAAAGGGACAGGAGGTCTGCACAGCTGAATAAAGAACTCCTGACAGATGAGGTGGAATCAGGGACAGAACGCTTTGACTGAAGATAAGGATGTTGCCAGAGAATGTAAAACTATAAGGAAAGCCAAGGTCCATTTGAAATTAAATCTGGCTGGGAGGTTTTTGTAACTATTTCGCAGTGTCCAAGACCATTTTAAGCACCATATAGCACCAAATTAAGGAGAGAAATCTGGTGCAGAATCTGTAGCAAGACAGAGAGGTAACTTTAAAGTCAAACAGGTAAGTAAACCCATTGACATACATCAACACACGCACAAGTACACAAACACCTCTTTTCTTGTTCCTTTTTGTTTCCTTTCACTGTAGCTGTAGAAAACTCACCTAAAGTCAAAGAATATTATACCTAAGATCACAATCCCTCTCCCAAAGATTATATTATCTCATCCTGAAAATTAGGTATATATCATATTCCTGGGCTAGATGGATTCACATCAAAACCTGACAATCACCTTGAAATAAAAGCCCTGGTTGATAGAGGGTTTGCTCAAAACAGTAATTTAGTGATAGCAAAATCTATCAGTGGTGATCTTTTTTATTTCAGTGCTGCTTTCTCCAACATTAATTTCAAGATCCATAATCTCATTTGTTCTCAGGATGTTGATTAAAACAGTGAGGGAATGGGCTTATATGTTTTTAGGATTTCTCAGGCATAAGAAGGTGTGGCTTTGGTTTCCACAGAACAGGCATCCACAAATAAGCCAAATAGCCACCGCATCACTGTGGCCAACAATGAGTGGATTCAAAGGTTGTCCATCAGGAAAGTGGAGGAGGTTATCTGTGTACTGGTGATGTAAAACTTACATCTGGCGTCACAAACAGCTGAATCCACTACCCACGACATACACAGGGTCATAAATCACTTTGGAAAAAATTACTTCCTTTCTCAGTTAAAAATTGGTCATGTTGCCTATTATTTCTGTAGGCATCGTCTTTTTTGGGGCTAAATCCTCAGAACCCTTCCTAACTCACCATGCTGCAAAATCAGCCCATGAAGTTGAATGACCCTGTGTGAAAGAGGCTGAAGCCAATGGGTGCTTTTGCAGTGAAGGGCAGAGTGCTTGTGTTACCCCTCCTGTGGCCTGAGCTGGGGAAGCCAAACCTGGGAGCAGCAGTGTTTGCAGAAGTATTTTAGTATTTTCCTGACTGAGCTCTGGGGGCTGTCTCTCTGGGTCCCATGATACAGCCCCTTTCCCAGAACCAAGGCAGAGGATGCAACTGTTCCCTTACAATAGAACGTTAATTTAAAGCTAAAATAATCTAGCATAAAAAATGACAGTGAAGGGATTCTTATATACAGGTTATCCTATTTACAGCTGATCTTTCAGAATGTATGGTGGGAGCTTGACTTGCTTCACTTTAAACACAAAAATTAAATTTTTTTGGCAGCAAGCCATATGAAAGTAGCAAAATGCTAACTAATCACATTTAATGTTAAATCAATGGCACAGTGCTATGAAAGCCTGAAGGAATAGAAATGTCTTTTCTTAGCATGCACAGTAATAGACTTTGGGGTCAAGAAATGATGTATTACTGTAATATCTGCTGCCTTTTTAAACTGACACTTTTAATAAATGGCATATATTCCTCTTATAATTTCTTTATTAGTAACACAAATTTCCCCATCTGTGATTATCATCATGGATGGCAGATGAAAAATTCCCCTCTGCCAATGCAAACGCCGGCTGAGCTGCACCAGGGAGGCACATGACTTGCCATGCATGTACAGAACTCGGCCCCAGTGGCTCCTTTTCTGTGATACAGCAGCAATTATCAGCCTCTTTACTTGACAGGTGGCCTCTAACCTTTCCAGGCTGCTTTGAGCAGGGCATCGGATATCACAAATGAGGGAATACATCAAAATTAGGTGACCATTTACTTTCAGCATGTATTTGGCATAGTTCTGAGGATCGGCAATAGACCTTATCCCACAAGCAATTTCCTTTCCATCTTGATTGAAGGAAATGGATGGCTTAGCTGCAAGCTCTGTTGAATTCTCTACCATGATCTCTGCAGATATGTAAATGAACATTAGCTGCAGAATATCAGATTATGGAAATACTTAAAGAACATTACAGCTCGAGGAAGAGGAAAAAATAGTCTCTTGCTAGCAAGATATTTTCTCTCTGAAGGAAACACTTGAGTGACATGAAGTTGAGGCTAAAATATAAATTAAATACAAAAAGTTGAGTGAGAAGTAATTATTAAAATTATTTGGATTAGATGGAGAAATTCAAAGCCTATTTCAACAGACAGCTTGCATGCCTGCATAAAGAAAAATGTGAATTCATTGTCAGGCAGGGACTTTCAGTGAATTATCACAAAAGAAATTCTAAGTTTTACAAACAGAGCATGAACAGCCAAGAATTCAAATGACCATAAAAAATTCATTGCTGTATCAGTGAGCATCCAGTAGCAGCTCAAGGGTGATTCATGCATTATTGTCCAAGGACTGCAGAGGCTTTTATCAGTTGTCTAAAGAAGGGTTTCCTGTGCTACCTGAGGTGCCTTGGAGTGTGCTGAGACCTCTTTCCAGAATGTTGTGGGCATCTCAGGTATATCAGGGTATCTCCAAAGCTTTACTGACACCCCTGCTTGAACTGAAGATAAAAGAACACATATCAAATGTTAGAAACCTTTAGAAGCTAATGGAAGACCTAATGTTTCATGGTAAATAGCTGCAGATCATTTACTGCTCTATCACAGTGTGATCTGCATCGTGCTGGCAGCTGATTCACAAAAAACCAGAAACAGCTAGTTTGACAAATTTTGCACTACTTTCTAAAGACAAATTTTTCCCCCCTGGTATTATCCAACAGCTCAGTCTAGAAAAGGCCATTCATTTGTTTTCACGTGTGTGCAAATTTCAAAATTATTCTTCCTTCATCTAGATGTGGTGTCTTATTCCCAAAATACGATTTTTTTTTCAACGCCACATTTTATTTAACTCGAATAATCCAAAGAAAATACAAAAGCACTAATAGGGAAGGGTTGAGAGGACATAGCCAACTAATCTTATTCGGTGTTTCTGTACTTGGGGTCAAAATGATGGTGACAAGTAGCTAGAGTGCTAACAATTGAAAAGGTAGAAGACAACAACCTGGATCACTGTTCTGAGCTACAAATAAATTCCGAGAGACTCTGCCAAGAAGACAAGTCTGTGCAAAGACATCTGTGTGTTTTAATAAGAGTTGTGATTCTAACACACACACATGTCTTTGCAGAATAAATAAAAGAAGAATTATTTTCCTATTCCCCACTGGAATCCCATCTGGCACTACTAATTGACCAATTACCTCCAATGGTTAATAAGTGAAATGATAAAGAAACTGTGCCAAAGGATTAAAATTTTGGTTACTAATCTTGAACGGGATAAGTGTCAAGTATAGCTTCTGCCTGTGGAAACAATGTATTTTCTGGATAAATTACATTTCATCAGTTTTCTGAATGTAAGGAAATAATTTTCAAAGAAACTTTTAAATTCTACTGGGCTGTCTGATTTGTCTTCTTGTTTAGACACTGATCCTGTTTTAATTTGCCACTCTCTCTTGTCTTGCTAATCAACCTCTTTGTGGTCCAAGTCTCTCAATACTGATGGTATATGCTCTCATAACATTAATTCACCAAGCCAGAACATTTCTAAATTCAACATTTTCTCATTTCAAATGTTATGATGCACTCAGGAAATGAACCCACAGAGACATTCAGGATGCCTGTCTCTCAGAGCTTTCTGCAAGTTTTAGCACATTTTTTCTTGATATAATTCTTTTTGTTTCCCTGATTGTTCTAAATAAGCTATGTTCACCTATCATTTAAATCCTGTAATCTGTTCTGAAATCCCCTGTAAAGCTGGCTATGTGTCATATTTGGCTCTATACTGAAAAGGATTCTTATTTTAAATGATTCATATCATTATATTTGAGTTAGATGCATGAAAATATTATGCAAATATTATGAGCAAGGTATTACAAAGTGTTATTTGTTCAACTTGAAAACAATCTCAGAAAATATCTATTTTTAACTGTGAAATAAGTATCTAGTTCATAATTTCTCATAACCAGACGTTTTAAAACTTTTTTTGCTTCTGTGAGGTCTTTTGTAAGGTTGACTGCATTTTAAATTTTTTTTTTTAGTGCAAAATGTGTTAATACTTTTGAAAAGAAAATGTTTGGCCTTCTTTTTCCTCTCCCTCTTTCAGTTAATTTCATTTAGGCTTATGAGCAGCCAAAAATCTGCTCAGTTTAATCCCACAGAATAGCACTAGTGCTTGAATGACACCAGCCTTTAAGTGAGTTTCTGTCAGCCCACTTGGATCCTAAACACCTTAATCAAAGTTCCTCCTTCTTTTCAGAGGGTTATGCCAAGTCAGTAACGGGACAAGCATTCTGCTGTGTGCTCTGTTTTATGAATATAAATGCACTATTTTTGCTCCACATATTTAACCATTCTGGTTAAGTGATGACTGCTTTCCAACCTTGGTTTTGGTTTGGTTCAGGGAAAAGAAGCTCTCTATGTTGTTGAGCCAGGAACATTCATTGCCTGAAGCTGTGAGTCATGCTTTGCTTCATGGAGGTAGTTCATATTTTTTAAAACATTGTGCTTCTTCCCCTTTTTCCTCTGATGTCCATCAAACAGCTCTGAACCTCTAATTTCTGAGCTTCCTGCGTTCACTATATATTCAAGGACAGGCTATTGAAGAAACCACCTTTTTCCAGCTACAGGAGGCATCACACTCACTGGCTCTCATCCTGCTGGGGGACTTCAACAGCTCTGACATCTGATGGGAATGCAGCACAGAAAGCTGCAGGCAACCCAGAAAACTCCTGGAATTCAGTGTGGATATCTTCTTCAGCCAGGTAATAGACAGCCCTGCCAGACAGGGTTGAAAACTAGACCTGATGGTAAGCAATGCAAGTGAGGTAGTTGGCGAGGTCAAGATTGGAGGCTGCAGTGATCATGCACTGGTGGAATATAACTGCCTCGGGGTTTCTCCCCCGCAGCTGGGGTTCTTGTCAGCCCTGCAGGGAGCCGTAATCTTCCCGAGCCCCTTCTCAACAGAAGGGCTTCTTGCCGCAGGCATCTTCGACTCTACCTAGCCCCTTTGTAATGTTGAGCAGCAAGGCTTTAATTGCCTGGGGCTCTTCTCCAGCTAGCAGCTTCTTCAGGGACACGGGGAATAAAGGCAACGAGAATCTGTGTTCCTCCAGACAGATGCTTTATTCAGCTCTCGAAGGACCCTTTAATGGTCCCAATACCTTCCTTTTATGCTCTGACCCAGGGGTGGGGTTTACAGAACGTTGCGAGCCCGTCAAAACGGGCCAATGAAAAACCTTGCCTTTTTCAAACTTACAGGGTGCTTGCTCTCCATAGGAGAGCAGCCCTTCCCGTGTCCCTCCTGGTTCCCCACAGTGGAATTCACAGTCCTGAGGGGTATGGGTCAGTGGAGATGGATAAAGCATTCTTTAAGTTCCCTACTATCAGAAAAGCAGAGAAGAAGCAGCAGAGGATTAGAAGCAGCAGGAATGATAAAGTGAGAAATGCTTCTT
>VYXD01007117.1:725707-736605 GCA_013397195.1 Hylia prasina | reverse complement strand
TTGCATTTTTTTTTTTTTGCTGCCATTTCTCTACCAGAAAAGCCCAGCTGATGCTGGGTTTATTTCTGTCTGAGTTTGGGCCAATATGTTCCTGAACAGATCAGCCAACACACTGGCAGTTTGCTAATCTTCTGGGCCATCCCATATGTTGTAACCTGAATAAGACCCCACTCAGTTACTTGTCTCATTAAATCTCCTGTGGAAGATTGATGCAAACCATCTTATGATGAATCCCATTGTGTCACTGAAATTGGGTTTCAGTTCCCAATGCTTTCAGACTTTTTCCATGGGATTTATTCTGGAAGGAGATGTGAGAGGACAGTGAAGAAAAAAGAAGAAGAAATTGCTTTACCTTCTCCTGAGCAATTTTTGAATTCTTTGCCACGGAGAGGTAGTCCCCTGTAACAGACCTTTCAGCAGAAGGAATATATTTACATGTATAGTTTTTCTCTTCAAAACATTTTGTAAAATTAGAATCCATGATAGAATTTGACTCTGTAAATAAGGTAAAATGTAAATGCAGATTATTGCAGAGCAAAGAATTTAAGTCTGAGTGGCATAAATGGAGATTAGTGAAGAGCACAGTAGAACATTTCTTCTTGCAGAGGTTTCTTACATCTTATCTAGCAATTATGCTGAATTGCAATAAGACCTGCTTGAATGAAAACATTATTAATGGTTTGTGTATTCTTGTATTATTATGTAGTGGTAAATATTAACTAAAAATTAGTATGTTGCTTACCTGGCTGAAAGTCCCCAGTCACAGCCTGACAAAATCTTTCCTGGTGGAATATCTCATGAGTGTCTATGAACCTGTTCAGGAAAAATGACACACAACTGAGTAGCTTATTTCTATCCAGGGCCAGGTACTGATAGCACATAAGCAGAGTGCTATTTGATTAATAGTCTAAGTCTGGAAATGACTCTATATTTCATCAGACTTGAACATGATAAGAAAGAGGTTTGATTCTAGGTCACATTAAATTTCAAACTGAATGTACTCTTAATTTTTAGTTTGGACACTTTTAAAATCTCAGGTGAATATGGTGTGACAAACCAGTGCTGTCAAACAGAATAAGAATTATAAAACTTGTGCTTCTCTGAAACTGTAGTTTGCATACAATCCACTTTAAACCAGAACAGCACTTCTGGAGGCCCTTAACTCTTTTATTATGTACTAGAGGAACTTATATACGTATACATGTATGACTTCCAGCAAATTCCTACAGCATTTATTTTTCTATTGAGTGGCAATAGAGTGGAAAAACCTTCACAGCTTTAGCAAACTTTCAATTAAGCTGATAATAAATCAAAATTTGGTATTCAATGATTGTTTGAGGAGGCAAAATGCATCAGAAATTTCTTTCTAGCCTCATCTGTTCAGTGCTTATTGGTTACTAATCTCAAAAGAGATGGCAGAACTAAATTATTTACTTGGTTCTCCAACTGAGAATATAAATGCATGGCATGAGCTGTGTAGAACATCTCGCATTTCTTCTGCTTTGCTATGGATATGAAAGATCTTCTGGTGTGTCACAAGCTATAATATTATCTTTTTTATTCTGCAGAACCTCTCTTGCACAGGCCACAAGGAGCAGATCATGTGTTAAGAGCTTTTACATACTGCAGATCTTAGCCTGCACATAAGATCTGAAAGCACTGCAAAGAGCCCAGAGGCACGGAAACAAGTGAAACAAAACTTGATGTAATGCTCCTCTGCTGCTTTTCTAGCTCACCTGCAACACCAGGTCCAAAAGCTAAAGGTTAGAAATGCCAAGTATAAATATTGTACCACTTTCTTTCTGTTATACAGCTGATCTCTCTTCTGTCTGAAAAAGGGTTTTCTTTCCCTCAATGCCTTTGCTTCAAGGAAAAGAAAAATGCCAATGTACAAACATGCTATTTCCCTTCCACAAAAGAAGTGGGGAGTATTACAATCATCAAAAAGAAAAAGGGTTTCAATAGAGATGCTGAAGGACCAGAAATACAAACTGTGACCAGCTCTGATAGCAAAGTTTGGCTAGCATTCCATTGTACTGGAATACTGTGCGCTCAGTGCAGGGGGGCATAAGATGAGGCAGAAAGGTTCCAAAAACCTAATGTAGATTTGAATTTCTGCATCACAGATTGAAGAGGTTGAACCAAAAGTGTCAGCATTTTTACTTGAACTAGAGGTTTAAAATTTTGTTGTTTTAGTCCATCTCTTCTTCAGGGTTTGATCAAGTATAACCTGATTTTATTAGGCTGATGGTTTTAGCTTTACACTATATCATAAGCATCTGAAAAGAGGGAGCTGGAAATTTATGAGAGAAGCCCTAAGAGCCCCTTACCTACAGTGACAAAATTGCCACCACCATAATTTCTATTAAGTGCTACAAAATTACAGTGTAACAGCTCTGAAATTACATGTGACATCTGCATGAATACCAAATCACTTCATTGCATTCAGCCATATTACAAAAAGCACTTACTGAATTTGTACTGATTACAACTCTTACAAATTAACTTGCCCAAGCAAACATACTTCCCAGTATACATGTATTATTTAAGCATCTTAGTTTAATCAAAGGAAGGCAACAGAATAAATAATGCTAGCACTTAACATGGAGTATCATATTTGAGAGAAGCACCCCGATATTTTAAAACTCTTTTAAAGTGCTTGGTTTTTAGAAAAGACTCTTTTTTCCTCTCTCTTTTTAAATTTTTGATTAAGTATGCCCTGTCATTCTTTCATCCAGTCTCTCTAGAAAAAAAGCCTAAAAAAGGAAAAAAGTAAGAAAGAATATGATAAATGTTCATTACACATAATTTTCTTTTTTGAATTTACATTTTCCATAGTGCAAGCCAGATTTTATAGAGGTATAAGTCACAAGAAAATAAGAAGCTGGTAATGAGACAGAAGAATATTTGAAATATGGATGCAAATCCCTACTACCTGCTGAGCAAAAATATTCTGCAGAGACTGTCCTGAAAACTGAACTGCCATTAACATCCTGTAAGCACTAAATTTGCAGAGAAGAATATTGGAATGATATGTCTGTGAAATGCCAAAGGCCTCTGATTTATCTCTAAGCAGAATGTTCCAGCTACATCTACATAAATGTTTTAACAGGAATTTAATTCTACTTCTAGTCACACAATAAATCTCTTTATTATACACATCTTCTTGTCCTAAATAAGTTACCTATTATGTTATGAGTATGAAGATGGTTGTGTTCATTCATCTTTCTGGCTTGATGAATAGTTTGAAAACACAATGTATTGATGCACCTGTTTACACAAAAAAATCTTGCCACAGGCTGTTTAATTTTGTCTAGAGCATGTGTTAATTTGGATATAACTTATCCAATGACCATAAAGTGACTTGTATTTGACTCCAACTCTGACTCTCTCAAGGATGTTCCAAAACAGAACAGTAAAAAACAAAAGAAGGAAGTCTAACATTGGCAGCTGTGTATTCACCAGCAGAGGACAAATATCAGACCTTTACTGATTATTTTCTTTTCAGTGCATTTTATAAAGAGCAGTACGAACTCAGGCAGCTACTGTCTGACTGACTCTTGCTCACTGTGCATTTCAGATGCCATTGCTGCTGCAGTTTGATTGTGTAGCATTAGATTTGGTGAAAGCATTTAACTGGTAATTTCTAATGTCTTCAGAGGATGTTGAACTGGGCATGGATTACTTTTTCTGCTTGGCAGAATGTTGGAAATAAGCTCCTAATAGTAGAAAGTTTTTTGTGAGTGGCAGTGCAACAGTTTCTTGCCCTTCCCAAGTCTTTTTGGCACAGGCTACAGAACCAGGAATGCTGACACTGCCAATGAACAGGTACGTTTGTACCACAGCCTTTTTGCCATTCTCTTTTCAAGCTCTTTCCAAGCTCTTCACTTGTTTTCTTCATGAAAGAAAACTGTGAATGAACTACTGTAAATCTCCCTTCAGGCATGTGAATTCAGTCTGCACAGGTCATACTGCCCTGTCTGAAAACTGATTATCACTTCTGATTTATTTAATCTCAGCACAGAACTTTTTCTCTAGCACTCAGAAGGGAACAGGCACAAATATAAATAACAACTGGCAGTTGAAATTAGGCTGTTAAGGAAGAGATTCTTGAAAGCTTAAACAGAGGCTAATATCAAGCAGCCCTAATCAAGCCTTTCACTGTAAGCTGGGTGCATATCACTCATTTTCCTTCTGAAGATCCTCTTGTAAAACTGTCCTGTTCATTAATTTTTTTTTCATTGGAGACAATAAGTATAGGTGCTTACAAATCTGTTGGTTTAATTTTGGAAATCTGACTCTGAATTGTTAGCTAAGGAAGTGTTAGGCTGCAAGCCAAATTGGCATAAATAGGTAGAGACATTATTATATGCTCCCTTGAGGCAGTTGTCTGCTCTACAGAGAATTAAGATAACAGCAGACATTAAGGTTGTCCAATCAGGATCATTTAGCAGACCTAAGCTGATTATAAAAGTTTTAGAAAAGAGTAACTAGACATTATGCAAAAACACTTGGACATCTTTAAATCCAGATGACTGTACTAGTCAGAGCATGCAGATGTATGATACATAAACAGGGAGGTGGAAATGGAAAAGGAGGTGCAGTGATCCTGTTGAAGGTTAGGCTCCAATATAATACAGGGCACTGCAATGCAATCCTCTTTTCAACTTTGAAAGCTAATTTGTAGTTGTCTTAGTGATTACTCAGCCACTGGCTTCTCTATTATGCCTGTTAAGACTCGGATTTCTTCTGTCTAAAGTGGTTAATAAGTCTTCCTCTTGTGTATTCTATTTCTCCCATTGCCAAATAGGGTGACCAGAAAAGACTTTAAAGGGAGTTAGAAACAGCAATGCCCTCCTTGGGCAGGTTTTAAAGGAGGGTTATGCAAAATCTGGGATTGTGTTTTTCCTTAAAGCTACTGTGACTGCTGCAAAAGCTTTTCTTTTCATTCTGAAGTGCATGATGGGGAAAGGAGAAAGGCAGCAAATACGCTGTTGTACTTCACACATCTTAGCAGTAAGTTAATAGATCTACTTAGGAGCAAAGACATGCTCAGCCAGTCATTGTGCCTTTTAATAGAATCATTGAATATCTGGTTGAATGAGATCCTTGGAGGTCATCTGGTCCAATCTCTAGCTGGAAGGAGGACTATTAACCAAGGCCAAATCAGAAGAGCCCTGGGTTTTACTGATTCCATCTCCTGTCTGCTACAGTGCTGCATGGCCATGATGTATGAAAGTTGTCCCTCTTCCCCAGAGTCTTTTGACACTATTCAGTTTTAGACACAGGACACCAGCTCATCAAATCTTTATTTGGTTTAGACAGGCAATACTCAGCATTACTTTTTTTAAACATAGTTTCCTATATTTCCCCTGAATTTATGGCCCAGACTGCAAGCCACAGAGCCCTCTCATCATTGAGTCAACAGTTCCCATTCTGAGGAATTGTGCTAATTCCATATATTTCTATAATTGTAGCCCACTGGGAAAGTTTAGAGCTCAATGGTCCTTATGCTTGCTGTTCTTTTTTATGGTATATGGAACTACAATAGTTTGTATCATAAAGCCTGTGGGAGTACTGGCTGATCCCAGGCCAGGCAGGAGACTCATTTTCTCTGCTCCACTTCAGTCACTTGTCTGTGACTGCTCATTTTTGCTCTTTGAAATCCTCTCCCAGTCACCTAATGTATAGTGACTCTTTTGCTTTACTCAGGTAGAGCAAAAAATTATGAGCAGATTAATCTGTAAAAATGTAATTAAATGGCAGCAGATTGCCAGTAGTCAAGAGGCAGGTAGCTGAAATTCCCGCAAGGGAGTGCAGTGCCTCCCAGAAAGAGATGCAAAATTTATGTTATGTGAAATTTCTTTTGTCCTTAAATTCTTCTGTTTTGGTCAGCAGGTAATTTGAGGGATCTACTGGAAATAACTGACACAGTTAACTCACAGATCAGTCTGCTTCAACCAGAAGGTCACAACTGGACTCTTTTTCTTTACAGAGAAAGTTCTTCACATATCATCTTCCTGAAGAGATTGACTAGTGAAAAAAATTGTTTATCTTGAGAAATTAAGACCTTCCAAAATCAGAAAACAAACTCAAATGCAAATTATGAACTGCCTGTGACAGATTTTGTGAGATTAATGGTCTGTCAACAACACTTTAAACCAACAGAAAGTTTATTCTTTTGAATCTGCACAGATCAAATAAAACAATGTTATTTTCTCTCCTTTCCTCTATTTCATTTGAGTATAACATTCTGAACTTCAATATTTCCTGGAAAGAACTGCAACACTAAATTAGTATGTTCTCCTAAAATATTTATCAAAATTCTGGAATCCTTTCTGAGACAGATGGGGGGGGGTCACAACTGTATACAATACAGCATGAAAATGGGAAGACAGCCTGTCTTGCCCTAGACAGTGGACATGTCACACCAACACCAGCAGCTTCATAAGGAAGACAGATCAAGTGAAAATAATGCCCTGTCCTATCAGTAGAAAGGGCAGCACAAATAGTGCATTTGTTTAAAGGACTAAAGATTTTATAAGCTTCAGATGTACTAGGAGAGATAAAAAAGTAAGCTATTCTGTGACAAAGGAACACTTGGGTAGTACCTCTTTTCTCAGTCCCCAGACACAGTAATATGAAAAACCATTTGCCTAAGAACTGTGATGGAGTTATCAGGGTAGAGTGCAAGGTTTTCCTTGGGAAAATGACTGAGTGCCTTCCTTAACTTACTTTAAATCATGGTAGTTGTCATCCTAGATTCCAGTTTTGGGAAGAGAAGGGTAGACTTCTGATATTCCTGTTGAAAATGACAAGCTTGACATCCTGTTTAGAGATCTTTTACAATGCAACTCCCCCAAGATGGCTGCATGATCCTTGGAGTAACTCAAGTATAATGACAAAGTATAATGTTTATTTCTAGAGCTAAATAATGAGGTTTGTAGATTTCTTGTACACTTATCCAACAGAAACAAGCTAATAGTGGGGAAAGCCAAAGGGACAGGGAAAGAATTCCCTGGGATATATTTCATATGCTGAAGCTGTTACTGAAATACAGGTGCACATCTGGGTCAGAATATCTGCTCAACAAAATATTGCACAAATTGCCTATGACTAGTGACAGTAAAAGGCCTGAATCTCTGTATTCCTGGAAAATGTAAAATCCGAATTTAATATAGTGCAGCCTCATTTCTGAACTAATGTAAATGTATAAAATACATTTTGTTTAAAAGAATGCTTTGCTGGAGAGAGAGAAGCAGAAAAGATGTCTCTGAGAATGTTACTGCCCACAGAGATTCTTAAGAGAAAAGTAATATAGGGAAGAATATTGAAATCTGCCTATTTATCACAGCAACAATAACCATTATTAATTGTTGTTGTTATCCATTTTGACCATATAGTCTGACAAGATATGAAATCTTGTTGTGTGGTTCCTCAGGAACAACAAGGTGATTTAGGCTTAGTCTTCTAGCATTTAGAAAATCATTCACATAAAGCCAAATTATCTTAAGTAGCTCACACTAATTCAGACATCCCCCCATTTGTTATTGAGGTGGTTTCTGTGTCAAGAGTTTTTGCTTTCTCATGGTCACATTCACCCCTTTCAAAGCCTGTAATTCAAATAGACTCTTTAGCCCTTCAAGCACAGCAAAATTGGCAGTGCATAGGAGTTACCTTTGATCAGTCAAGACCTGGGCAATAACTATCTCACTTCTGCCTATATTTCCTACCTAAAAAGAATATGCATGCTTCTTCTGCAGACTCCCCGACAGAATGGGCTCTGCTGCCAGATGCAGAACCCACACCAACCTAGCAGCCAATACCACCTCTGAAGGAAACATTATACCACTCAATAATTACACTGAGCTTGAGCCCAGATGCCCAGATCAGGATTTGTGGTGCAGATATGTAAAAGAAGAAATTTTTGCAGAAATTTTTGAGTCTGAGGTTGCAAGGGATTTAGAAAAGAAAGGAGAAAATCAAAATGGACCCCCTCTACATGTACAAATATATTCATATAAATGCCTGCACCTTGGAAATTTGCTTAATTGGTTGAATTCATGTAAACATCACAGAAAAAGTATCTTGAGAATTCAAAGTACTGCACTGGTCTGGTAAACGTGAGATTCAAAATATTCAGTGTTCACTATGATTTAGAAAAGCTCTAAAGAAATAGAGAGATTCTATGAAGGCCACTGTAAATGTCTCAAGTAACTTCTGCTATTGGTGTGAACTGAATACCTGTTGAAGACAACCTGCAGCACAGAAAATAACAAGAAACAAAAATTGCAGCAAGGAAAATCTTAAAAATACAATGGGGCTACAAAATATTTTCTTTTCACTGGGATACACATGATATAATTATCCGAATTTTGCCATGGAAATGCATTAGTTGTCATAAGCCACTTTGAAGTAATTCACAGAAACCACCCAGATCCTCAATTAATTCACAACTGAATCTGTACTTCACAGTCAGTGATATGCATGACTGTGTTATTTCCCAAGTCTCTGCTCCATTACAATTCTTCACAGAACCTGCTTTAAAAGCATTGTCAAAGTGTCGAAATGTTTTTAGGCAGGGTACAGCTGTCTATATCGTTCAAATATATCATGGCTTTCCTTCTGAGGTCAGTCTTTAAAAGCCACAGGATTTTGCATCAACAAAGTAATGTCAGCAGCAGCAGCAATGCAATCATGTGGATTATATTAAACTGGACCATCTGAAGCACTAACCAAAGCCCTGTAAAACTAATGGATGTTGCTGAACTTTGGCATTCACATAAGAGAAATGTACAGTGAACTAATTACAATTTCTGCCCTGTGTACAGTCATTCATTTCACAGCTTCCCTGAGTAACATTGTCTCTTCAGTCATGCAGCAAACTGTCCCCAAAGGTCACTTGTAAAGGCATTATATGGAATCTGATTCTGGGCATTGTTTCTGGGCTCTAATTGGAAGCTATATCATTTTGACTTGTCACAGCTCAGTTGTGTTTGTGTTGACTGGTGGGACCATTCATATCTATAAAACCTCTTGTGATCTTAAGGACCTTGCAATGCTGAAGCAGCTTGCTGAGTCAGGATCTCTGACGTTACATGGTCATTCACTGTTTGCTAACTGATGAGGAAAGAATCCCAACAATAAATCCCATGGAGGAGAATGTATTCCACCATTTGCTCAGCAATGCCAAAGCTCTTTGGAAACCAGCTGTAATTACTGCCCCATGGTGAAGACAAAGGTCCTCGTTTTAAAAAGTGAGGAAAATAGGATCTGTCCCAATGTCATAAGGAATCAATGAAAGGAGCTTCCAGGAACTCACTGTTCACTAAGGCTGCAAACAGTGCCAGGCTATGGCAGAATGCAGCAGCAGCTCCATCTGATAGGGTTTGCCCAATACTTCTGCTTTTGGACCTCAGCAGAACACAACCTACCCAATGAAAAGGTATTTGATGAAACTTTATGCAGAGCACCAAGAAGTTCATCTCCCCAGACAATAGACTTGAGTATTGCATTATCCAGCTGTCTCACTAATACAGGGTCCAGGGTCCTCCTATGGATGAGAAACTGCAATGCATAATACAGCTGGGCACTGGAATTTAATTTTTTGCTTCTCTCTGCCATGTTATTTCCCCTTGGGCTGTGGGAATTCAATTAATTTTTTTTCAAAATCTAATAACTTAAAAAATTTTAATATTTGTTCCCCAAGGTACTTGCATAGGAAAAGGGTGTTTTTGTTTGCTTGGTTTTGGGGTTTTTGTTTTGGGTGGAGGGGAGGTTTTTGTGTGTGCACCCACCAAGGAAGTTATTTTTGAAAAAAATGATGTGAAAGTCACTCTTTCTAAAACTTTTTAAATCACTCTAAAAGTCTAAATTCATGAGAGTAATCTAGTCTCTCTTTTTAGCAAAGCAGAATGAGGAAAAAGGAATAAAAGGCAAAAAACTGGCTAACTGCAATACAGCAAACTCAGGGCATGCATCAGAGAGACGTGAATGCAGATGGTCCATGAGTGATTTGAAAAAGGTTTCAAATGCTTGTACCTCAGGATATGTCATTATCTGCTAGCTATCACATGGAACTGAAGTTTGTATTAAATCACCCAGCTTCATGCCTAGTAGATAGTAAATCTTTATATAACATTCAGTGGAGCTATTATATCACAGTTTCACAGCCTTCCTCCTAGCTGTTAAGCATTCTTTTTCTCTGTGTCAGATTTTTAACAGCAGTTTTCTCCCTATTTCATCAGAGGAAGGTGTTTAGCTCTTTCTCTGGTGGAGTACTTTTAAAAAATCCATTAATTTCTCAGCATGATTCACCAGACTGTTCTCATATGCCAAACTCCCCCCTTCTCATCATGATCTGGCTACCCACTCACTCAAAAAAAGATTTAATTTCTTCCAGTGGATATTAACTCTAAATCCCAAGTGCATGCTTATCCACCCTGCCTGTTATTTCAGGACAGCTCCTTGCTTGTTCTGCGGCTCTAATTAGTCAGCTGGCCTGAAAACCTCTGGTTCCAAGAGAAAATGCCAGCAGCACTGTGCACTCAGCCCCTGTTCCAGCACTACGCCCCCCTTCAAATGGCAGCGTCTCCAAAGTGAAGCCATCGGTGTTGGAGAAGAGCGGTGTGTCCAAGCCTGACTTTCCCCCGCACTTGATTTAGTTTGTCTGAGTTTTTCTTTACCGGGAATCTTTAACGGGCTCTGCCGTCGATAAGGCAAGAATTGTTTTTGCTTAACATGCAGCGGGTGGGTGGAAGAGGCAGCTCAGGATGCGGCTGGAGCCGGGAGTTGCCAGGGCAACCGCTGCCTGCAGCGCCGGGCGCATCGCCCGCCGGCACCGCGCCCTGCGCCGGGGAAACGGGACACCCGCTCCCTCCGCTCCTCTCTGCTCCCTC
>VYXD01007117.1:672775-725693 GCA_013397195.1 Hylia prasina | reverse complement strand
TCCCCTCCGCTCCCCTCCGCTCCTCTCCGCTCCCCTCCTCTCCCTCTGCTCCGCTCCCCTCCACCGCCAGGTTTATACTCCTTTTCCACTGCCTGGGAGATGTCCGGGGATGTACTCGTGCCAAAGCTGTCGTGCAGCAAGGGTGTTCCTATGGCGGACGGTTTTGGTATTTAGCTTTGTTTTAGTACCTAGGGAACATTCCTGTTGCTGCTTTCTTCAGGAAAACGATTGCTAAAGAGCGTTTGTAGCTAAAAAGTCGTGTATGTTTCCAATCATTATGAGCTTTTCAGTTAGACTTCCCCTCTTATGCCTGATATTGACCTAATACAGGTGAAATTATTTCAGTATTTCCTTGAAGATTTAAGATCTGTTTTTGTCAGCAGAACTGTGTGTTTATGTGTCAGCATATTCTCAACACAGGATTCTGCCTTAGGTGAAATTGTAGATGTCACACAAGGCAGTGGTCTCTGGAATCTCCTTCACACACTCAGACTCCTGAATGTTGTCCAAGTCCAGTTCCCCAGCTGCTCTTCTTCAGTGTTCTGATTTTTCTGTGTGTGGAAGGGTAGAGATGGCAAGGAAAGAGCAGATGGAATCTGCAACTAAGAATGAGATTTCAGAGGCATTTTCTGTTTCAGTGTGTTTGTTTGGGAAATCTTGAGTAGACAGCACCTGTAAACACTAGCGACAGAGTGCTAATTTTGATGATAGACTCATCAAGTACGCTGAGAGAAAATCTCTGCAGATATTTTTTTACCAGGAGACAAGACTGAGATTCAGGGACAATTACCACAACTCTCCCATATTGGTGCTGAATTCCTCAATTGTTTGTGGACCATATATGTGATGGGCTTTCACTTTTCTCCCTGCATTGGCTCTGTTTTGTTTTGCATGATTTGCAGCTGGAGACTAACACAGGGGGAACAAGGCTGCCCTGTGTCCCAGGTCACGTCTGAGCAGATGGGCTAGAGATAACACCAGTGGGCCGCCCTCTCAGACTGCTCTTCCAACAGCTGAGTGGGATGGTGTCTTCCACATCCCTTTGGCAGCAGTGGAAGAGAGGGGCACGTCTCTACAGCAAATGCCCAGGTCCTGGCCCACAGAGGGGCTGTGCTGCTCCCACCAGCTGACTGGTGCCTGGGGTCACACACCCATGTGCCCAGATGTGTGCAGTGAAGCTTGTACAGAGGAATACGGCTTCCTCTCCTTGTGTGCCGGGTTCTGCTGCCAGCAGGGTTTTGCTGCTAGGCAAGACAATCCTCTTGTTCACCTGCAGCTTTGTATAAAGCTCCCTTCACTCATCAATCTAAATTAATAACACCACTTAAATATGAAAAGGTTTACCAATTACCTCCTGAGTTTTCAGCATTCATTTCGGTGCTAGCATTTGCCAAAGAAAATAAATTACAATTGTAGAACGATATATTTAAAATTTCATTTGTCATGGCTTTTCCTTCTCTCAGATCATTGTTCACTAAGTTCCTTATAGATTTAGACCACTGGGTATGCTTTGTTCAGCTGTACAATTTATATCATGTAGAGACAGAGGTTTCCTTCAGGTATTCAACAAAGCAATTAACAACCCTCTGAGTGCAAACAACATCTTATGTGATGGATGCTCACATGTGTGTCTCCTCTAATTCTGGTGACATTCTGAATTAATTTTAATTTACACTTTCCTGGAAGGGATTTGTTTTGTACCTCCGACTTCCATGCACAGAGCTCTGTACTACCACCATTTGTACCAGGAAGCAGAGCATCAGGGAGACCTAATGAAATAAGAAGCTGCTCTGAACACAATTATTCTCTTTCAGATCCCCAAAGACATCCTCTGTTCTGGTATAGTGCTTCCTCCCCTATACAGCAGCCCTTTCCATGAGAACTCAGGGACAGGAAGGAGATGCTACAGGAGACTAAATACAGTATGGCTTCTGTGGGAAAAAGGGTCCTCAATCTCCCTTCAGTGAAAGAAAAGGCAAATTTCTACTCCTTCATGCAGTCTCCTGGAAACAGGCAAAGCCCATAGGTTGGATTATTTATCCCCAACATCTTGAGGACAGACAGACCTATGGAGAACATCAAGTCTGACAAACAAGTCACACATCAATCTTATCATCTCCCAGAAAAAAAATCAATTGCCAAATAGGAGGAGATCTGTGGGTTGTGTGGAAACCATTAGACTGTCAGCTACTGCCCCTTTTAGATGTCAATGCTTTCCTCACTCTGGTTCTAGTCAGTCTCTTTCAAAGAGAAATAATAATCTTCTTGTCAGTGGTATATTTGCAGTGCAGGATTCCACCATGCAGGGCAGCACATGGTACATGAAGAATCCTCCTCTCACAGGGAAGGATGCTAGTTTTGTGTGTGATGTAAATTTTCAGATTATGTTAATAATTTAAAAGTCAATTAAAAATCCAAGGCAGGGGAAAGAATTGAATAAAATTAAAAAGCTTTGTGGCTGTAAAATCTTCTTTGTTTAAAAAATGGTTAAGGAATTGGGATAAGATCGTTCTGTGAGTGTTTTCTTTCTGTGTGGTCAAAATGTACCTTTTTACTCAAAAGGTACTCATACACAGATTTCTGGAGACTATTTTGTTCTTACGTGTTTTCCTGTTCAAAGTACACTAAGATGACACTTATTGCCATGGTTTATTGGTGGACTTGGCAGTTCTGGGTTTATGGTTGGACTCGATCTTAAAGATCTTTTCCCACCTAAATCATTCTATGATTCTGTGATTAGAGAAACTTCAAAGCAGCACAAAGGAGTTGAAATCTCTCTCTCTCCTCCTGAAATATCACAGCCAGTGACTTTGAATGAAAAGGTTCTCTGTGGTGTGGCTGACCTGGGGCCATGCCAGCTGGCTGAGTTCTGAAACAATAGCAAGAAAATAGGTCACTTCCACATAGTGTTTCTTTCACTTCTTACCCCCCTATCAGAGTGGTTTGTACTAATGCAAACCCCACAATCATAATCTTGATAATGGATGCAAACCTGTAAAAGGTGAAGGGATAAGCAGTGTGCAATTCAGACCAGTTTTGAGAAGAAAAAAAGAAAAGATGAAAACCTGTCAGGAAAAGCCCATTTCCATGAGATTTTTCTAAACTAATCCTTTGGGTCTCTAACACTCTGCACTCTCCTGCAGCACATATTCCACCCCAACTTTATCATGCTATGTAAAACAAGAGGTAAAAGAGGTTAGATCTCAGATTGACTGTTTGGCCTATCAGCATTTCTTTACAACTGTCCTGAACACAGAACAAATCCTCTATGTACAATCTGTACTTTCTTTACAATAGCCTACACCAACCTATTTAATACATCATTCACTATTCACCTACAGACCATTTCACTCCAGTTTGTTTTCCTATATGCACATTTCAAGGATGCACCAGTGCACTGACAAGTTTTCTGCAATGGGCGCTTTCAGCCATGTGTTTGAAACAGAATTTTAGAACAGTAGGAGTAATTAGGTAGCATATTCTGTCCAGAGAAAGGTCAGCATTCTGAATTTTTCTTTTTAATGGTCCCTAGTTTACTAGTTGAATGGAGCAGTTCTCAGGCTTGACCACAGGTTTGCCTTCCCTAAAAGGAATTTGATCTGGACCAGTGACTCCTAAAGAGTGTTACAAAACATATATCAGCCCCCACTGGCTGTAATAACCAGTGCACTGTCTGCTGCTGCTGCTTTGAAAAAACACCAAAACCCTTCTTCTTGCAATATGCTAGAATAAAGAATGTGAAATACTTGTTTCTCCCCAGTTCTCCAGCACTGCTAATGATTTTACTATAATTTAGGCTTAAAAACCAGCAGAGCTTTACTGACATTTTCAACTAGCTGCCCGAGACTGCATTCTTACTTAGAAGTATTAATGACAAAATCTTGTGGCTACCTGCATATCCTGAAAAAAATATTAATTTGCTTCACTTTCAATGCATGTCTGCAAATGGATTCTAAAGTCCTGAAAGAGATATTACTCTTTTGTTATATGGAACTACTATAGTCTCTTTTTATTATGCAATTATGGAAAAAAAGTTTAAATCACCACTACCTGTAATAAAAATGAAAGCTTTGGGCTTTGTGGTTTTTTAAAATTTATTTTCTGCTTTGTTTGGGGTTTTTTTTCTTTTTTTTTTTTTTTTTTTCTTCTGTATAAAAAGAGTAATAGAAGCTCAAATGTGAATCCAATTTACTTACCATATTCTCTATGACCTCTGAAGGTCAGAGAACCAATTCAAATGACTAAATCACTAATGGCTGTCACTGAATTTTGTGCACAGGAGCAGCCTATTTTATGAACCATAAACAGGACTTCTCTACCTGTTAGAGGAGCTGCAGAATGCAGCAACAGCTTCTGTCAAGCATGGAGCTGCAGTGTGCCACAGGGTGAAGGCTGAGATTAGAGTACTTCAGAGAGAGCAACAGGATTGCACTTCATTTCGTTAGCTCAGCACTGACATGACAAGACTAAGGACAGTTGCTCAATGAGTTCATTGATACTGGAACATATGGAAGACTCTGTCTGTCACAATCTTATTAGTGCGAGGATTTTGCTGTCCTTTGGACAGCTTTGGATGGACTTTAGAAAGCAAAGAGGATCCAGCTGTTAAGCCTCACCTTTCACCTTGGCTGGGGAAGTTTCTGAGAGCACAGATGGTGCTCGGTTTCAAACCATGGATCACTGTCACAAAGTCTGTGTTACGTGAGGCTGTGAGGTGGGTTGATCCTGGCTGAGTGCCAGGTGCCCACCAAGCTGTCCTGTCACTCTCCTGCCTCAGCAGGATGGAGAGGGAGAAAATAAGATGGGAAAACCGCTTGTGTGTCAAAATAAAGGCAGTTTAATGAAGCAAAGCAAAGGCCCCTCATGGAATCAAAGGAAAACAGAAGATTTATTCTCTGTTTCAAGTATGTCCATGCAGCCCCTGAGAAGTAGGATGTGATTGCTCTGGAAGACAGATGATGCAATAAGAAGTGCCATAAATTCCCCTTTCCCCTCTGGTTTAAATATCCCAGATTCAGTTCTGGGCAGTGTTGTCACTCCCCAGGAGTGTCTCTCTCTCAGATACATCCCTGCAGTTCATGTAATCACTGCTTTGCCCTATATCTTTAGTTAGTGCAAGTCCTTGAGGCCACAGAAAAGACAAAAAAGGCTTGCCTTAGGCCAGGGGCTGGTCTGGCCTCTTTCCAGGTCCCAGGGGGCAAGTGCTGGGAAACTCCCTTTCTCTTATGAGCTTCCCTGAAGAAGTGAGGGGGAAAGCATGGCCTAGTTTAAGGAACAACATAAGGAATGGAGTCAAACAATCTTCAAGCTGTTGGAAGATATGAAAAGAAAAACTTTCATTTCACCAAAGAAGCGTAATCTGCAAAGGTATTGAGAAGAGCTGAACTGTATAGTATGAACCAACGCAGAAACCATGAAACTTCCAGCTAATAAAAAACACTCAGAGCTTCTGAGTAAGTTGTGTTCAGGCTACGTCTCCAGTGAGGTTTGCTAATGCAGCAGAAGGAAATTGCAGTTGAAGAAAGCATGTAGGAACAGTGTGCTAAAACCAAAATCACTATCATTACAGTTACTGCAGAATAAGCTGTGTGGAGAAAAGTGTGGCTGTTTATGTGGAGAACACTGAGAAGCTACTGGAAAAATGGACTCTTTAATATGGTGAAAAATGCAATATTACATATACACTATGCTTTCCCTTGTTGACAAAAGTACATGTGTCAAATTGCCCAGTGCACTGAAATGTGTTTGATTAATTTAAATGAACCCGAAGGGTTAGGAACCAGATTCATGATTTTGGTCTGGGCTTTCAAAATAAAATTATAAAATAAATTTACTATTATTACATTACCACTCTACATGGAAAATGTTTTTCTCTTCAAATTCACTGAAAAGAATAGTTAAATAAAGCATCTTTTCATGGCCACATATATCTTTTTATGAATCACTGCCATTTCAAAGTAATAAACCAGCTTTCATAGTTAAAACACACAATAAATTGAGCTTCTGAATTTCTTGATGATGATGTGGTGATGTTAATTTTTTCTGAAAAACTTATTTTACTTCTATTAACTGTCTTTCCTTTTCAACCTATACACTCACTAATAGCAGATTTTATAATGCTCATATGTGTTATGTGCCTTTTGTTTCCAAAGTTTTCCCTGAAACTACAAAAAACCTTGGCCTCAAAGCACCTCTGAAACTGTATTACAAAGGCGTGAAACAAAGCACAGGAAATCAAAGAGCTGGATTTTCAAAGATCCTTTTGATAATCTAAGTGGAGACAATTCACCTAATTATTTCTCTCTATGTTTTAAATTCTATTAATTGTTTTCCACCACATCTGCTCTCCAGTGTGACATAGATTACTCTTAACAGGAAGCAGAAGCAGAAGATGAAAGGAAGAAAAAACCCAAATGAACATACTATGATCTGTACAATTAGCTACATTTGCAAGCAAAACCACAATGTAGGAAATCGCATGGCCAGAAGATTTCTTTTGTACTCTCTATTTCCAGTTATATAATACACATTTTAATGTGTTGAATTAACCGTGTGCAGAAGGCCAGCACTTGACCAATGTTCCACTTAGATATCATTTAAGCTCTGGCCACCTCTGTCCTTTCTTACAGCCTTTTGTGCAAGAGTTAATCTAGCTCAAGAGGGAATAGCTAACCTCATTACTAGGAGGCAGAGAAAGGACAAAGTAAGATTTTGAATAAGAATGGGCCAAAATCTAAGTAGTTTCAAAGTGATCTTAATAGCTTTTGTGTGGATAGAGAAATCTTTAATTTGCCATGGGAGTGAGTTTCTTCTGCTTTTACAATGTGAAAAATCATGAGGTTTTTTTTTTTCCCCAAACAATGACCAAAGATTTTGATCTGGTTGTGGCATTGTATCAACAGAGAATTGAAAACAGGGTAAGGACAGCTAAGTGCATGTAATGGTCCCTTTAAATAGTTTTGACATGTTTTCATGCTTTTTTCCTTGGTGATAATACAAGAGATGTATCAGATAATTACGTAAATATATGAGAGAGATGTGCTACCCGTCTAAGGGAAAGGTTAGTGCCATCATAGGCTGTGTAAATCTTTTTTTATGAAAAGGAGCACAAATGAAATGATCACCTAAGTCAAGGTTTTATAAAATATTGACTAGGATTATGTTTGCTGTGGGAGTAATTTTATTTTAATCCCTCATTTGAGATTCTATTCCTATGTACATTAGATGATCAATCAAGAGATGTCATTGAACAGCAGGTGGGAATAAGGTCAAAACTGCAATATGCTTACCTTAAAAACTATTGAATATTTGTTTTATAGACTTGCAAATAATGGCATAGAGCCTTATGTTCTGCTGGTGCTCCTCATAGCTCCAGCTGTGTGTAAGAAATGCAGAATATGTTGCTCCCAAGGAATGGCAAAATTGATTCCAGACAATACTTGTTGCCAGTGTGTGATATAATTGCTACTACTTAATTTCTTTTGAAATAGGTCAGACCTTTAATTCCTTAAAAGATATTTTTAAGACATCACAACACTTTTTATTATGAAAATCTAGGACTTGTTTTGGATTTTTTTTAATAAGTGAGGTAAGTCCTTCCCATTTAGGGCCCAAATCTGCTCACAGAGTTGACTTCCATCGCTGCTGTATGTCTGTACATTGCTGAATGTAAAATATTTCCTGAAAACATTTTATTCGCTGGTNATAATGGCATAGAGCCTTATGTTCTGCTGGTGCTCCTCATAGCTCCAGCTGTGTGTAAGAAATGCAGAATATGTTGCTCCCAAGGAATGGCAAAATTGATTCCAGACAATACTTGTTGCCAGGGTGTGCTATAATTGCTACTACTTAATTTCTTTTGAAATAGGTCAGACCTTTAATTCCTTAAAAGATATTTTTAAGACATCACAACACTTTTTATTATGAAAATCTAGGACTTGTTTTGGATTTTTTTTAATAAGTGAGGTAAGTCCTTCCCATTTAGGGCCCAAATCTGCTCACAGAGTTGACTTCCATCGCTGCTGTATGTCTGTACATTGCTGAATGTAAAATATTTCCTGAAAACATTTTATTCGCTGGTAAATGTAAATAAATATGTAAATAAAACATAAATCTTTCACTGTTCTGGAGTAGTGCAACTTCATGTGAAATGAAAACACTCATCTTTAGCCTTTTCTGTCTGTTTTAGAGAGAAGGGTTTCAAGCAAGAAAACCAAAGATGAGAAAAGAAAACAAAAATCAATGCAGGACAGGAAAGAGGAGGTAATGGGTAAATGGGTTCAAACAAAACCGACTTCATCAGCAGTTTCTGAGACCTGAGTTTGGCATTGTAATCCTGGTGGTTTCACAATTCGTACAAAGGTCTGGTCCCTCTGTCAGGGTACTGGAAACACACAACAGTTGCATGTGTTGGCAGCCCAATTAATGTTTTGAGTTGCAGGGCATTTTACCTGGGTGTAGCTCTAAATACAGGTTCAAAATAGTGAGGGAAAGGGAAATTTTAGCTTTCACTGAAATACAGTCTTTACCAATAAGATGCAAACTCGCATATCTTTTTTCACGTAGACTAGTTTGACATTTGGATGAAGAATTTTTAAACCCAGAAAATTTTTTCAGTGTTGAACTCTCTGCAGTACCTTCCACAGCAGATTTCCAAGTAAGACTTCTAAGAAAAAGCACATCTCTGCACAAAAGTTTTTGCAAGTGTAACAAACCAGGTCTCTTAGCCTAAACTAAGCCCAATAGATAGCCACTAACTGTAGAGTTTTAGTACTTAGCTGACAATAAGCTTTGGATATGTGACTTCAGTGTGTTGTAGCTAATCTTATTTTGAAAAAAAAAAAAGAAAAAGAAAAAAGGTGGATAATAATACTTAAAAGGCTGTTTTGAAAATTAATTGAAGTATGTATAGCAGCACTAAAACACCTTAGCATCACATGTCACTGCCAAGTGCTATTGTTGTTATTGTGGGATGAACAATAGCAGCAGCCAGAGACTGGACCAATCCAGGACTAAATATATCCAGGGATAAAGACTTCCAGAAGCTTCAAAAGAAGCAGTCACCACAGCTCATGGCAGTACACCAGGAGAACTTCCCAAAGCATCAGTGTCTTTATCAGTTAACAGCTTCACCTAGGTTACTCATTAGGCTTTCATTTGAACAAAACCAGAAAGAGGTATTTTTTGTGAAAATTCTGTTACAAAAATAAAGTTCATAGATTTTCTTCACAAAAGCATACAAAAGAGTTCTCCTTAAATCTACCCACACTTTCTTTTCACCTCTAATCATTCTGGGAATTTTCCTCACCCTGCTATCTGACATGGGTTTGTAATTATTGTCTGTCATATAGTAATTTGTACGCAAAGTTTCATTCTGTTAAAAATTGCTGGATAAAAGTTTTTATGATTGACCTAAGTTTGACACAGCTCTGTAGGTGCATTATAATCAATAAAATTCTAAATTATAGGAGAATGTATTTTTCTGACTGTAATGACAATGAAGAGGCAAATCATTAGTGTTTATTAAAAGAGAGTAGTTCAGAGAAATAGTGCTGATAACTACAACATGCAAAAAACACTTCACAGTCATGCCAGAGCAGTCCTGAAAGCTGTGGCTGTGCCACACTTCATGTGAAGTTAATAACACTTGCCTCAATAACTCACTGAAATACCCGTATTTCTTTCTCTTCTGAAATTATTGCTCTCCTTTATGCCATATTTCAAGACAGACAAGATATTTTCTTCCCCTTCATATGACTAAAATTTGGATTACATTTCACTATTGCAATGGATTTAATTTTGATCCTTGCATGCTTGCATTTGACATGGAGACAAGGAGAAATTTAAAATGATCTAGACGTGTCTGCAGAGTTTTTAGTACAGTGGAGACTTGATACAAGGGTGGACTGCACACAAGAGTGGATGCTTTAGTTTACTTTGCACACATGGAAAGGCACACACAGGCTATCAGTTTGCAAATTGTATTTCTTGGACTTTAGCTTGTAGTACTGTAACACTACTAAATGACACTTGTAACTGTAGCTACCTTCCTAAGTCTCATTTCACACTTCATATGACTTTTTACTTTTGTCATGTTTTAAGGTGGCAGTGTCTAGGGACATCATTTCAGGAGTAAAACACTTGAACTCACAGTGTTAGAGCCCAACTTCTGCATAAAACCGCATTTTAATGGATGATGGCAAATTGTGGAAATCCATTAATGTATTGTTATATAAGGGTAGCAACAACTGGGTTTTGGAAGGCTAAAGGAACCCTCAGTGGGATATATCTATTCAATCCTTCTGAGAAGTTTTTTTCCCCCAAATAAATTATAGAAGCCATACCATACCTTCATCATGATTTTGCATCATCCAGTGCAATTGAGCAATAATTCACAAGTGGAATTCCTAATGTAAGGGAAATTCTGAATAATTAATTGTGATATGATTTACAGATAATTTTGAATAGTGAAAAGAAAATATGCCCATTTTATTTGGTATATAAAAAATTGCTCTAGCTCTTGGAAAAATCTTTCTCATATCTCCTGATGGACCTTGAGGGATCCTTCAGTCTCTTTCTTTGAAAGAACTGCTAAAGAAGACATTTAAATCCTCCAAACTAGTTAAAGATTTAATTCCATGTACTGTATGTTGCAATAAACCAATTTTTCTGTATCTAATTAATTACCTACATGGAGCAAAAGGAACTTGATTCTTATTACTGTCCAGATATATGCAGGAAAACCCTGTCCTTGGATATGTTTAAATATTGATCTTTTCATCTTATGTGATGATTCAACTGGTTTGGAGACTGGGAGAGCCTGTTAGCAAGGAGGTTTAAGTACCAGTTCAAAAGGGAGATAGCATTTCCCCAATATTTACAGTATTAATCATAATTATTTTCTTCCAGAACTACTGTGTAAAACTTAAAGCTAAGGAAAAAAAAAAAAAAAAAAAAAAAAGAACCCCAGACAAAATTTGATTTGGTTTTATGGAAGTGAAACTAAACTATTTTCATGATGTGGTCTCCTGGAATACACAGATAAATTCAGAGTAATGGCTTCATTTTCCTGTATTATGTTATCCCTCCAGGTTTTGGTTGTCAGCAACAGAGTTTTATATAAATTTCAATCACTGAGTCAAATTCTGTGCTTTCTACTATTTTTTTTTTCTGAGACCTTAATTGAAAATATCCTATTTAATAAAGTGAATGTTTATGCTAAAACACTGAAGTAACAAAAAAGTTCTAAAAATATCAATTTAGCATGCATTATGTGACATTGGAGCCCCTTTCTGAGTCCTTTGGTTAACAAGTACAAAATATCTACCTTTCCATAAATTCTTATTTTAAAGGAAGTTTTAAGACCCCTGTGCATAGTCTGGCTCAGCTGAATGGACAACTATTCCTTTAGGGCCACACTGACTTGGCTGTCTGCTACATCTGCAATGACTGAGCGGTTATTTGTGTTGGAAGGAGTATCCAGGGAGCTGCAGATCTGTCAGCCTGACCTCAGTGCCAGGGCAGGTCATGGAGCAGACTGTTCTGAGTGTGATCACACAGCACCTGCAGGGCAACCAGGGGATCAGGCCCAGCCAGCATGGGGTTGGGAAAGGGAGGGCCTGCTTGACCAGCCTGAACTTTTATTACAAGTTGAGACAAGGAAAGTCTGTGAATGTCATATACCTGTGTTTTAGTAAAGCCTTTGACAATGTCCCCCATGGCATCCTCCTGGAGAATCTGGCTGCTCATGGCTTGGACAGGTGAACTGTTCACTGGGTTAAAAACTGGCTGGAAGGCTGTGCCCAGAGATGGTGGTGACTGGAGTTCAACCCAGTCAGGCTGGTGGCTGGTCACAGGTGGTGATCCCTGGGGCTCATTGGGTTTAGCCTGAAAGGAGGTTGTAATGAGGAGGGGTCCGCTCTCTTCTCCCAGGTAACAAGCAATAGGAGAAGAGGAAATGGCCTCAGGTTGCACTATGGGAGGTTTAGATTGGATTCTGGAAAATATTTCTTCACTGAAAGGGTGTTCAGGCCTTGGACTAGGCTACTCAGGAAAGTGGCAGAATCACCTTCTCTGAAGTATCAAACCAACGCATGGATATGGCCCTTGGGGATAGTGTTTAGTGGTGAGCATGGCAGTGCTGAGTTAATGGTTGCACTTGATGATCTTAGACGTATTTTCCAACCTAAATGATTCTATGATTCTATGATTAAGTCAGAGATGCAGAGTTAAGGGTGGGAAGGAAAAAGTGGCATCCACTATAAACACATTAGGAGCAAGGAATCTGTATGCGTGGCTGAAAACACCTCTAGATCACCAAGAGGAATCATGACATGGTGAGCAATTAAAAAAGTGAGTGAAGTATCTCAGCAGCTGATGAAAAAAATTCTTTCAGTCCCTGTTGTAGAAGCCATTGGGGAAATTCCTATTTCAAGGACACTTTTAAAATGGAAATAACAGCATGGTCTTGACAGAGATTGAAGTCTCAGAGGAGGACGTTATGGAGCAACTCAGCAACTAGGACAGCAGAATATTCATTTGAGAGGCCTGAAGTAAGTGTGGAGTAGCAGAGTTAATGAAAAGAAATTTATCCTTAAAGTGGTAACTGTGCTGGGAAAGTCACTCATTTGCTTCCTCCAATTGAAACAGGACCCGAGGAAAATCCTGCAAATTACACCTAGGCAAATTGTAATTTTGCTCAGGGGAATGCCCTGAAAAGCCTAATTAAAGAGTAAGGTAAGTAAGTGTAACCTGATACAATCATGCCGATCCTGCTCCTCTAAGGAAAAGGGTGACTCAGTTATCATGCAGCGATTGCAACAGTTAACAAAGTGGAGAGATAGAGGTGAGTGTAATAGATCACTCTTAAAGATAAACTCTTAAAACAGGCACAAAAATTTTTTGAAATGTCCACAGGGACAATTATGATAACAAACTACCACAATAATGTACAGAAAATAACGTGGAACTTCCTGCCATGTCCAAGATTTTCCTCATTTTTTTTTCTTTGCCTCTTCCCAAGAGCATGCAAGCACAGACCAGTGAGTGTATGAGAGGCAGCACTAGGTATATATGTTGTGTAGATATATATACATATATGACTTATCAACAACATTTGCACAACATACACAGTTATATAAGTACGCCATGGATACAACAAATATGTGCCTTGTGTGTATGGCAAGGTGAAAGGGAAGGTGCACTGGGAATACATTTGATTTTCCTAAATGTGACAAGGAATTTTCTGGGGGTACAACATTGAACGCCATTCTTTGTGTCAGTAGACAACCCATAGATATTGCAGTGTTGGTGTGAAAAAGAAATCTGAAATCATTCTTAAGAGCTTATATTTTGGATGTGAACAATTGCTTAGCCAGTACTCAAGAGTGATCTGACAAAGCTTAGAAAACATGGCTAAATATTTGTACCTCACAATGAAAAATGAGATTTTTAAAAATCATGAATAACTGCACACTTGCAGAAGCAGAAGGTCTGACACCCATTTTTCACAAAACAGACTGCATCTTTTTATATTTACCAAGATATTTTATGAACAGTGAAAAGTTTAAAACAAGAAAAATCAAAGCANAAAAAAAAGAATCTGCTGTCCATCAGTTGTAAGGAATCAGATATTCAGTCCTTGACAGGTCTTCGTATTCTTCAGAACCATACTTCTAGATGGCTTAAACCAGAAGCTTCCCTTTACATTAACATATCCTTCCAGTCCCAGGAAGAAATAATGCTTCGTCTTTATGAACCCAGTTATTGAGTTTGTGATTGACAGAAGTTAAAGTGAAGGAAATTACTCTTTATTCAGGTCCATGTAGTCAAATATAATGGGATTTCCTTGCCCTCTGTCCTCCCTTTCATTTCTCTGTATAACCAAACAGGACAGGGTAAGGTTTTTCCTGAAAGAAATCTGGGGAGTTTTGCTGGAGGTGAGCTGATAAAACTCACTCAATGATTGCTCTGAATGACAGGAAAGGTATATAGCAAGGTCCTGGGCTTAGGTCAGCTCTTTCCAGCAGCTGTTAGGTGCAGGAGGACATCTGGGCATACCCTTGGAGGATCTCGGCAGCACAGGACTGGTAGGAGTTTCACAGGGATGAAAGAAAGAAAGTGGAACGATCCCCCTTGTATTGCTGCTTGTCCCCTCTCCTTTTTCTTGCCTGTCACAAAGGGGCTGTCTTGTGAGAAGAGAAATCTACTGCCAAATACAAGGACAGTGTTGCAGTGAGGATGAAGAACAGCTAATGGTAAAATGTGAGATGAAAAAGAAGAAAGAACTGTATGACCTTAAGAAGTGCAGTAGTGCAAATGGGATCAAATATAACAGTACGAAAGTGAAAGATCATATCCTGAGGAGGAAATGGAATTTCTACTATAACCTGGGAGCTAATCAGCTAAAAGTGACAGAGTGGAAGAAAGATGTGGGTATATGAATCAGTCACAGAATGTCCCTGAGCAACCAGCATGATGTGGCTGTAGGAAAAGATTAATTTTGTACTTGGGAATATCAGAAACAATGTGTCTGGCACAGAACACTGTACTACAGTGTATTTTGTACAAGACTCTGGTAAGGCTTTATGCATATGATTGTAGCTATGTTTTTTCAGGAAAAATGAGGGAGAAAGAAGGAATTTAAACTAAAAGATTGTAGGAGTATCAAAAATGGTCCAGCTTTGATGTCTTCCAATCTATGTTTCTCGATGAAGGGAAATGAACAGCTTTGCTCTAGTAGTATATACCAATTTTTTCTGAACCTGTATATAAAACATATAATTTAAAGCAGTATTTTCACTAGATTAATTTTATACGTTTCAGCAAACCTTAAAATGCACAAATGTTGCAGCTGAATTCTAAGCAATACAGACAAGACAAGACTAAACTCCAGATAACAGCACCAACATTTTCTCACCAGCTGTTGGTGCTGTTCAAACAATGCCTCGCTTCCCTGGGGAAAAAAAAAAGGTGCAGTTATTAAATACCTTCTGATTTAAGAGTATGTATTCTTCCTGGGCCAACTTCTATTAGGAATAAATACCATTTAATTAGCTGCCACCTTTCTCTTCCCATTGTGGTCTGTTTTTGAATGATGACAATTCAAAGAAACTTAGACAAGAGATAGTATCAAAATATGTTCCCATAAAGACAAATCAATATTATCAGTCTTTTCAAGCCATTTAAACAAATGTCTGTCATTAGCATGATTTCAACAAGTCCTGAGAATAAGGTGATTTCATCTGTCTGACATTTAACTGTCCCTTTTTTTTTCTGCGCTGATCTGTCAGTCCGTGACCTTGAAATCATTATTACTCAGACTCTAGTAAACTCTAAGTCATTAAGGTTTCTTTACAGGCAGCAGATAGTTTTTTATTTTTTTTTTTAAGTTTTCAATGCTGAAGCTTATAATTTTAATTGCAAAGCACATAATTTTAATACAGTAAATAGAAGAAAATTTTAAATTTTTTTTGTGCCCTGGAGCTCTGAGGTTATGGGGAAGACTTGGTTTTATAATCATCTGACTCTAGTGGCAGAAAAATTTAACATGTATTGACACACATATTGACACTTGTACTTCCCCTCATCAGTGAAAGGTGGATTGTTAATTAAATGATTTGGTAAACAAGAAACTTAGAGCTCTCTAATGTTTAAGACAGAAATCCAAACTTATGGCTTTGCAAAAAAAGTCACAATCACATGATCTGAAAAAAAATATTGCTGTCATAGTCATTGGCATTGCTACAATGAAAGCCAGAAGAAATTCCTTGGCTGGTATTTTGACCCATGTTAAGTGAATGGTTATTAGGCAAGTTGATGTAGTGTTGTCACCCGTGTCTCACAATCTTTGTGAATGATAGGGTCAAGTGTGGTCTTGGGATGGTGGGATGGTGAACCAAATTATTATTTCTTTTTTGGTATTGGTATAGGTTTTTAGAGGTAAAGTACACAGCAAAATAAAATTATTTCTGCACCAGTACAGAGCAATAAGATCCTGTTTGATAGTAAAACTCACCCTGCAGAGCTCTAACATACATTGGCAATTGCACGCAATACAACCTTGGTGGAAAATTGTGTTATTCACTCAGTGCAGATGGTACCCTAGCAGGCAAAATCAAAATCAAAGAGAACTTGCCTTACTCGACAGCTTCCATTATTTTTGAGAATTCAGAAGAAGGATACTTGAAGATTTCTTGTAATGCTTATTGTGAAATAGGGAAGTGTTCAGACAACTTGACAATATGGTAGATAATTCTATGGGAATTTTTGTTTTCACAGTGAATCAATGAACTCTGTATTGCCGTATTCTTCCCAGAAAAAGATTTCTTGTTTGGTCTTGCTTTTTAATGGAAGGATTTCAGTAAAAAAATATGAAAATACATTCTGGAATTTGTGTTTAGAAAAGCCCTTGGATAGTAATATACTTTGCTTTCACCTCTGTGTTCTAACATCCAGATGGTCAGGGTGATGGCTTTGAAATAGTTGCTGAATAATGCATTTTTCTGATAATATTCAGTTCAGAGTTTGCACTGACTATTCTCAACTTGTTATGTTACTCTTACACATAACCATCCATTTCACTTCTTAGCCACGTCTACCATATTGCCCAACATGGGCCTGCTTTCTCAGAGTTTTTAATTTTCATGTATAAAATGTTTATGAACTTGGATGCTAAAAATGTTTATGAGTAATTTACCATGCATGCTGGAGTATTTAAAATGGCTTATTGTGTCTGTGTGTACCATCTGCAGAGTAAGTCACTAGACTTTTCAATTATCCTCATGGGAAAGGATGTTTTAAAGCCTTTATTTTGTTCTAATCAATGCATTTGCCAATGTCACATAAACTGCATATTGAAAGCAAAAAACCCCAAACACTGTAAATATATTAGCTTTTAACTACAGCTAAAATTTAAACATTTGGATCAATGGCACACTAATTAATACTGAAATTCTGTGCCCTTCTTTAGGAAGTACAATGTTAATGACATCAGCTCTGGCCCAAAGGGAATCTTCCAATTCAGTCAGAATAAGTACAAAAAACTGCTGGCAGCCCTTCCCTTAGATTTCAGTTATGTGAAAGCCTCTCGTTAACATCTTTGATTCTAAGATAAGTGACTATGTAAAATGGCATTATGTGGCTCTTCATATTTGCCATTGTTCTCCATCTCAGATCAGTTTACCCTTCAAAAGCTGATTTTCCCTTCCATGTCCTCAGAGGATCTTGAGATTCCAGCTGCAAAAATGGAGTGTCCTGATGTAATGAGACTTATTAGATCTGGCAGAAAACCAGTATGGAAAGCATTATTTTTCCCTAACCAGCAATATATTACAATATACAATATTTTGAAAACATTAATATTTTCACCAAGTGATTGAAATTATGATCATTTTAATAAACAAGAGATATTTCTTTTTTTCCTATTTCCAAAGTAAAACTATTCATGGTACTTTAGCAGATCTTCTCTTAGAAACAGAAAGTAAGAGTTGTAATTAAAAATTCTCTAGCACAACCGTAATATGTGTAGTAATAACTAAAATTAAGAGAGTCTTACTTATTAGAAGAGATATTTACAATTCCTGAAGTGGTTATTTTACTGTTATCTCTGTTAGATAGAGATTCCCTCTGCAAACAGTTGCATCACCTACAGTGATTACTCCCAGTTGTACCAAAGAAAAAAGAAATGAGTATTTCAGGCAGTCAGACAGGTTAGGATAAACACCATATGAAAGTGCTTTGGGCTAACTTGTGTGACTGTACCTGAAGGACAGAGCCCATTTAGAGCGAGTGATGAATAACTTGGGGTGGAGGAAAGTGAATAATATCTCCAGCTGGCACAGCAAGGATCAGAAAAGGAAGCATGCCTGCAGCCTAAGTCATACAGACGTGGGAAAAGGACACTGGGACAGAATGTTTCTCATTTTCACTGATTTATACATTATATACAAGGGGGTATGAAAATAACATGTGAGCTTCCCTACTGATGGTAATAATGTCTGAAATTATGTATTAAAAGTTCTCTCAAATAAGAGAAAATCAAGTTCACCTTTCCTCCCTTCTAACATAACAGGAGGGTGAATTTGGAGATTATAGAGAAAGTTTCCAATCTCACCTAAACTGTTTAACATGCTGAATGATAAAAAATACATTGCCTTATTTACAAAGCATATTTAGGTCATGGTCTGCATTAGGACTAATCTCATAGAACAGCTAATGTATGATGTGCTTCTCTCATTCCAACGACACTAGAAACAAAATGAAACAAAAAAGGCCCCCTTAAATACAGAAAAAGAATAAGGGATGAAAATCCATCCAAACAATGAAATGAGGTATTACTAAAGTCACATTAGTAAAGTCGGAAGAAAATAAAGATGTTTTTCATGCTCTTTGCAGAGTGGGCATATACAGAGTTTATAAACTAGTTCATACAGATGGTACATAAATATGTTAGACAAAAAAAAATATATGCATATTATGTCATTGTGACTGTTTCAATTCCGACCATATAATTCCTATACATTCCATTTTCTTCATATATAACAAGGAAACAGAAAATTTCTTTTGCAGAGCTGAACATCTGCTGCAGGGTACGAATTTTGACATATTGACAGATTTTAGTCTGTAATATTCTATGGAGAAGAAAAAATAATCCTCCTGGGTATTAAATATTTCAAACAGTAGCTTAAATATGATGGAAATATGTTGTACTTATTTTCAACTCAGCATCCAAAGAGTTTATGTATTTCTGAAAAGGATTGGCAGAGTTGATTCTTTTTATTTAAAGTTTAACGGGGCTTTAAGGATGCAAATGACTGTTTTGTTTTAGAGAGATCATATGGAAGCAGCAGCAGCATAACTTTAAATGGGACTCTGTCAAAGCTGAAAAACACAGAATTGAGAAAAATTGTGCAAGGAACTGTGGTTCCTTGAACTTCTTCAGAGGTACTATTTGCATTCCTAGTTCCTGGACAGAATAGTTTCCTTTTGCCTGACAGCTTTCCAGTGGGTTAAATGGACTTAGTGACAAGGGACTCTAAAAGTCTGTAATATAAATGCTGCAGGGATATTTAAATTACATAAGGTATTCAAGGCCTTTTCAAAGCCTGGAACATCTTAAACCTATCCTAGTCCATCTTTCCTGCTGAGATACCATTTCAGATAATTGGATCTCCTGCTATGTGCAGAAGTCAGGTGCAGATAACACCCAGCTTCGTGTATCTAGAAGTAAGAAGAGATTTTCTGTCATACAGATATCAAATTGGTTAAAAAAAAAAATAAAAAAGAGAAATACATAAAACCAAAAGACCATCTGATTTGCACAAAGACGACTTCCAGGCACTAAGAAATCTGAAATACATTTTCTTAAATGAAAACAAAACAAAACAAAACAAACATTTCAAGGGTATTCTTTGTAGCTTTAGGTGCCAGGTTGCAATCACAAGGTCATGTTAGATTCACCAGTGTTCCAAGACAGGTAAAAATAGGAAGAAATGTTTTCTGTCATCACTGGCTTGCTGGGACACATTGCCTTTTTCAACTTGACCAAGCCTTAGTAGTTCACATGATCTAAAGTTTAGTCAGCACCAATGTGGTGCTGAAAATGGTGGGAGAAAAAACAATGATCCCTCTGCATTAACATATGCATCCTTTGGAAAGTGAAAACAAAATATGTGTGAGTGGGTTGTATGGACAAAGATCATCTAGATACAGTAATGGCAAGGAATTATCACTCATTTTGGGTAGTGAAGACCCAAAGTGAAGATCTACAAATGCCAAATATAAGGAGAAGGACCTTTACTCTTCACATTTTGATACCTGCACTAAACTCTTCCCTACGTAAGTGGCAGTTTATCACTGAGGCTATAGAGCCTGCTGGATTATGAAGTACCAAATGTTCTTGAGGTCTGTCTGAACTTGAAACATTAAATGAAAATGGCACCATGCCTTCTCTTGCTCTATTAAGTGCAGTGAGCCCCTGAAGGCACTAATTAGCCAAATGTCACAATAAGCAGTTTTATATTTTTGCTTAAACTTGACAATCACTTAAACTAAGGTATAAAAAATGGTGAAACAATCAGAGAAACTTTATTACAGAAAAATGGTGTGCTGGTTTGGGCCGGGGTAGAGTTAGTTTTCCTCACAGTGGCTGGTATGGGGCTGTGTTATGGATTTGTGTTCACCACAGGGTTGATGTTTTTGCCTTTTGTAACATTATTTTCTTATTTCAAACATACATGCCAACTGCTGAGGCCTGAATTTCTCCCCACATCATGTATGCATATGAATATCACTGAGCTTGTGTGTAAAACTAGCAATAAATGTATATTTGATGGGGGAAAAAAGCAAGGAGCATTACAGTGAGCAAAATAGATTAAGAAAAGAAGCTGTGCAGCAGACATTCATATTAATACTATGACATGTATTGCAGGCATACATGTTTAGATATGGAAAAGATCCTGAAGTCAGTCTAGGTTTGTCTGTTTTTCATATAATCTTAGTAATTCATTAAAATATATATTCCATCCTCCTTCTCTTTGTGCCTCCAAGAATGCCTTTATTTTGGGCTAAGGTATTTACTACAAGCAGTAGTACAAATAGTACCTGATCATAACTCATTACCTGAAGTCTTCATGGGATCTGTAAAGCTCCACAAAGTTTAAGTAGCTTTTATTCCTAAGCCACTTGATATTCCTTTTCCACTGAAATATAATGATTTCAAAATCTGGCTAAATTAATGAAAAAATATGTCAACATCTATTAAACAAAAAAGAAAACACCTCTGGTTTGGGCAGTCTTCCAGTCTAGCTGTAGAATGCCATTCTAAGTGATAAGGTATCATACCATTGGGCTGATAACACATGGGTGATGTAAAACATTCTCCAGAGACAACTAATTCTTTCTAATTTAAGATCTTAACTTAAGAAGCTTGAAAATTCCCACGTGCCTTGAACAACCTTTAGGTGTCTTTTAGCTTTTGAAGAGAAAGTGTTGTCTTAATAATGAAAAAGGGACTTGAAACAGATTAATTTTCTTTTGTAGTCATAGATCTAATAGATCACAGAATACTTATTTGTCCATATGACACTTCTCATTTTATCTAGCTTCATTAATAACATATGCAAATATTTATAAATTAGTAAATAAAAAGGCTGCCACAGCAAAATAAAGCAATGTTATTAATGTTGTTGTTATATTTTTGTGATTTTTGTGTACCTTTTAGCATAAATATATCCTCTTCTATGCAGAGGCATAACTTTCTTCCTGCTGCTCTTTATTGCTTGATCTTACAACCTCATTCTGAGACAACAAAGAGTTTTGGAGTGCAGTTTGTATAAGCATAATTTCAGAATCAGGGCTCTTTTCTGAGTTGGTTTCTTTTTTACTGCTGCACATGAATGAACAATCAATCAAATTAGAGTCTAGTTCTGAAATTTGAAAACAAAATAGTTACTCGCTCTGTAGTTGCCTTTTATTTTAAAAGACTCCAGCACAACAGAGAGCATTTTTCACTGTTAATTCTTAATCCTCTGCTAATTTTTTTTCTCTTTAATAAAAGAATGAGTGGCACCTGAGGTTTCCTTTTCACCTGCAGTGGAACCCAATCAGGACATTGCAAGTAACATTAACAGAGTATAATAATTTCTCATGTATTGATGACCTTTAAAGAGAATTGTAGTTATTACCTTAGAAAATTCTCTCATTTATTACCTGTCTCTTCATTGAATTTCAATGCCTTTACCTAACCTAGGAGAAATATAGATGCTTGGCTTCAAAACAGAGAAATAGGATTTTATTATTATAATGGCTGCAGGCAGTGAATCTAATTCAAAATTTTTCACATTATATGGGATTTTTGAAGATGATGATGGTTAGTAGACCAGGCAGTTCACTGTAGAGAATAGAATAAGTTTGTATCTAAGGGCTAAATTATTTATAAAGGGAATTTTCTCAGATCTAGCAGAAGTTCATTAAACTGATTAGGTGTGCTTGCTGGATAGCAATAGAAGCTTTTGTTGGTGGTGAAGGTCTTTACATTGTAAGCAAAAAGATGGACATTGAGATGTGAAAAAGTTTTTGAACATGCACCCTTTACAGAAGTAAAGGTCAAACAAGTTCATTTCTGGTGCTACAAAACCCAGTGACAGAATTAGTTTTGTAATTTTCTGATCCCAGGCACTTCCAAATGTTTTTTATGTCACTTTCTTAGTCCCAATGCGCTGGAAGTAGGCATACAAGTTCAGAATTTTTTCTGATGTTAGAAGCAGGGAAATTTTACATTGTAATTAACTCCTTTTTTGACATTCCTGTGCTCTAGCATTTTTTATGGTTGAGTAGTTTTCCTGAGTTGTCAAGCAAGTGTTGATCTACCTGTTCTTCAGCTCAACTCCCACATAATGGCAGGTGTTGCTATTTCTAAATGAACACAACTTGGAACACTTAGCCATAATTAAAAAGGAAAGATATAATCTCACAAAGGAAACTTTCTTGAAGGATACTCAGATTTTCCTGTTCATCATACAGATTGAATCATTACTATAAACTGATTTAATATATCTTATGACAAATATCTTATCCAATGATTTTGTATCTGAAACAAATACCTTAAATGCAACTCCCTGATGCTAGTCTTCAAATTAAGAGTTACAGTTTAGAAGATTTTTTTTAACAGTCCCTGACATGTTATAAAAACTATTGGCTCAGTGGGCAGTAATGGTTAAAAAATAGTGTGTATGATCAGATGTCAAGACAGAGGTGGAAACTCCATACAAATTCTTAATGCGGCTATGCTATTAGAGCTGCATTCGATTCTAGTGGGATCAGAGACTATAGATAAGGAAAATTAAAATAACCAAGAGAATGAAGCAGCTACCTTACAAAGAAAGCCTAAAAATCCTGGCAGCCTTCAAAAGTCTGGAGACAGAAAGGCAAGGAGGGATATGACTGAGTTCATAGTCACGAAGGGTTGCTGTGTTGAATGCAGGGTGGATAGAGCAAGTGCCACCATCATACAACTAAAAGACACCTGATGAAGATTTATTTCAAACAGATAAAATGTAGTAACAGGTAGAAAGTATATTTCTATCGTTTGTCTTCCATCCATCCATCCATCCATCCATCCATCCATCCATCCATCCATCCATCCATCCATCCATCCATCCATTTCTAATTACTGCCTTTCTTCATGGTGGCTAATGGGTTGATGGAATTTTCCAGCACAGAAGCTTGTGGAAGCAAAGAATATTGTCAGGTTCAGAAAAGAATCAGGCCAATTAGTGCAATAACTGAATAAAAGGGAATATGCAGGACATATCTTACAGGTTTGTGTTCTTGGCCTCAGTAGTGGCTCTGGTGGCTTCAGTCTCTGCAGGATAATTGGTCAGGTTGAGCTGACCAATTAATAAAACTCTTAAAAATATCATTCTGCACAAGTTGCTCATTTGTATGTTTATTAAAGAGTTTCCTCTTCTAATTCTCAATTACTCATAGAATTTACCTGGGATATCTCTTCCTATATTTTTACCCTAGTTCTTAAGGGAATGGAACTCCAGTTACACTGAAACCTCCAGACTAAATTGATTCATAAAAATATTATTTAAAACATTATAATTTTGAATATTCCAACATACACACTTTGGATTTCTCCCAGAAGGGGTACAGTCAATTTAATGCTATATACAAGTAAAATATGTAACTAGTGCTTCTCAAAGAAAAAGCATAGCTACATTGGTATTACCATGGTATTCTCTGGAATAAATGGTGAGGGCAAAATGCTCTAGTTTCGTACAGTCTTTCCACAAGGTTATCACAGATTTTCATTGGCACGTCCTCTCTGCAAACCTGTTTTCCCAAATATAGAGTAGCGTGTACGTTGAGAATGATTTTCCAGAGGTTGAACTAAGAGATTTAAATTACAGGCTCTCAGTTGATCTTGATCAGCACTATTTAAAACAACCCAAAAGCTCATCTGCCCCAGACGTTATAACCTCATGGTTAATGAGGCTTGTTTTGAATATGATGAGAATTTTCTTTTCAGCACTAGCCTAAGTTCAACAATCATGGTGATAGTATAGAGTTAAAAATTATTCTTGGGACTGTAACAGGGTGGGTACAACGAAGCCTAGGACACAGTGTTAGCCTATGCTATTGTTTTAACCAAATCAAGTATAAACCTAGGTCCGGGTGGAAAATCAAGGGGGAGAGTAAGTGTGATTTTGCGATAGTAACCAGGGTAAAATAATTAAAGGAAAATACTGGTTGAGGTATTAATTTACGTATTGATTTACGCATTGTTTTACTCATGGAATTACGAAATGTATAATGTAAAACTATAAAAACCACGAGCGGTTGTATGTCCGGCGAGCATAGATCTGGGTCTGAGACCCCTATGCTCCCGCGCGTAATAAAGCACCTGCATATAATTGCCTCTGTGTGATTATATGTTCTCCCGACGCTAACAATGGTAAAAACTACTTGAAGCAGCACACTTAGGGACCTTTGCTCTGTGTCTTTTAATCAAGCTTTGCAGACTGAAGCAGTTTCATATGGTCCAGCCTTGTTTTTGGGCTACTGCTTTGGCAATTGTCCATATTTCTTTAGCAATTTGGAACACAATATAACAATCCCAGCCAGGATAGTCTTTAAGGCTTCTTACATATGAATCACAGCAAAAAGTCAAAGCACGTGAAAGAAAAGAGGACTGGGGTGTCATGGTCAAAGTAAGGTTGTTGCAGAAAAAACTAGATAATTTTCACTCCAAATCTTGTGTTAAAAGAGAGAGGTTAAGTTATGGGAGGCTTCATCCTCAAATTCCATGTATCATTTCTGTCAACAGAGCATAGTAAAATGGGAACTGTTCATATCCAATTCTACAGGTCAAAATGTTCCTTTTACTTTTTCTTGTGCTGTAAATTACCCACACTGGTGTTTGCATGACTCACAGGAAATCACACAGGAAATGTGCTGACCACCCTGCCTCTTGGCATCTAAGATTTTCTTTGGATATGTTCAGAACATCTCAACATAATTTCCTTCTTCAGCTGTCAACTGGTTTCCGAAACTGCTGTATATATTTTTCTTATTCGTGTGCCAGAGAAAGAAGATATAATTTATATACAGCACATAAAGTTGGTGGATTCTTCTAGACTGTAAAGAGACTCTTTTCTACTCCAAAAATATTGGTGTGTGATAGGTAGGCTGGCAGTTCAGACACTTCACATTATAAATCATTACCTTCAAAGTCACAGTAACTGGACAACTCAAAATTTAATAACTCGATCAATTTTAGGAAGAAGCTTGACTGAAATTCTCCATGCAACCTGTTGAGAATGTTTCAGCACTCCAGAAATGGAGCAGCATTTTCTAACAGTTTAGGGACTGTTTACTAATATTTAAAGCTGTTTCCTTAAGAAACAATATCATCTCCTGTACATCCAGCATGTGAAAAAATCTGAGCCTTTTGCATTCTGCATGGGAAGAGTCAGGTGTGTTCTTTCAAAAATTACTGGTTTTCACAAAGGAGAAGTGTGAAGAATTTTGCAGCTTGATTCTCTCCCTATGGCTTCTTGCTTGTCTCAAAACCCATTTTTTTCTTAATTCTTCTCTGTGTCTCAATACTGGGAGACTTCATGGGGAAATTATACTTCCCATTTGACAGTCAGTCATTGACAGAAGAGTCATCCATCCACCTGGAAATATTTCCAAAGATTTCATAGGTAATAACAGCAGAAATTACAGCAACATTGAAGTTATGATAAAATTGTTAACTGAAACACTCCAAATGTCCTAAAACAAATCCAATACTCTTGCTGCATTTGCACAGGGAAATGCCCACAGACACACATGGTAGGTGACACAAAAGATTGAACCTGGTTTGGAAGGAACCTTTACAATCACCGAGTTCCAGCCAGCCCTGCCAGGGGCAGGGACACCTTCCACTGGACCATGTTGCTCAGAGCTTTGTCCAACCTGGCCATGAACACTTCTGGGGATAGGGGAGTCTGCAGCTTCTCTGGTCAGATACAGACAATGTGTTTGATTAATGAAAAACACTTAGTTAACACAAAACTCCACCAATATCCCTGCCTAAAGATGAACTGTGAGGTATGAAAATTAATGGCATGTATTAGGTTGTAAGGTAGTACTTGAAAAGTTGCTTTCTTGAGCTTTTATTGCATAGGATGAAGTACACTAGGATTACCACTAAGGCTATTGTGACATTTTAACAACATGTGACAAACCCAAGTAAGCTTAATGCAATGTTCTAAGAAGCCAATACTCTTTTTCTTCTCTTGGTTTGCTTTATAACTTCCTGGTACTGAAAAAAATGGGATCCTGGCATGCAGCCTGCTGACATGCAGGAGAGCACAGCAGGCCCTGGGCTGCCTCCTACTTAAAAAGTAAGATCATACTCATATTTGCACACCAGCAAGGCATTCAGGACATCATTCCAGACAGCCCTTGGCTACCGTGTTGCTGTCCATCCCACAAAACCCAGAGTAAGTTGGAAACAAAAATCACAACCCCGACTTGGGGTTATGGAAGGTGGGATGGTGGGAGAAAGCACAACATCACAGATATGCTTAGAAATATATTTATCTCTTTGAGTCTGAAGTCACTGATAGCCCTGCAGGAGAAGAAATTTCCTTTTCTTCTGTGATATCAGCTGTACATATCTGAAAGTCATGAATTACTGGCATATGGATGATTCATTATGGCAGTAACTTAAAAGCATACATTCAGTTTATCAAAAATATCTATCTTCAAAGCAAAGTTTTGCTATCCACAAGGACCATTTGAGAAACTTATTCAATAGTTATGACAGCTATACATATGACATGAATGTCTGTGTGATAATATATCTTATGTGATCTTAAAGTCTACTGTAGAACCATGCTGTTAGCATGCCTTTGCATAATTAAACAGCGGCATCACAAAGATTTGAAAATGTTGTAGACAGAAGTTATATTAATGTATAACCTGCACATTAATTATTTTATGTTTTTATGGGAAAAATCTATTCGCTATTATCATTTTTATTCTACTCTAATGATTGATTATCTTCCCAGAGAAAAGAGTAAAATGAATTTGGAACAAGACTGGACTCACAGCCTTCCATACCAGTGAAGCTTTTAGCCCCCAAACTCCTCAAAGGAAAAATGTTAAATATTTTCTTTAGTTATTGCGTCTAAGCTAAATAAGAATTAATTTTGTAAAACACTTCTATTGTCATTTATGAGGCACATAATTAATAGATATTTTTACACAGGTGTAATTCAGAAAGCACTTAATTGTGTTTCACACAACACAAAGCTAATTACAATTTCATTGAATCTTTTTGTGGTGCAATTAATTTAAAATATCGCTGCATTTACTCTTTCTATAGAAACTGATTTTATGCATTCTATTTAGAAGAATCAAAATAGAAGGCCCTATATGTACAGCTCACAGAAGAAATGTCCTGAGGGAAATAAAATGCATAGCTGGTTTTCCACTAGATATTGCTTTAGTTTTGTAAAATATTTATGCTGACATGTCTTCATTTTGAATTTTCTCATAACTGGAATCTGAAGCCTTATCTTGGATCTGGATGCAGCACGTAAGTTGAAAATTACCTGTTGGGGGTTGTGTGGGTGTCTGTCTAGACCCCCAAGATTTACAATGGTGAAGAAGTGGCAAGGCAAATTCTACTTACTGTGTCCTTTGAATGAAGGGAAGGAAGGACATCAGGCCCTTGTGGTCTGAGCAGATTACGCATTAAACTTGACAGAAGCAAAGATGTCAGGTCAACCAAGAATGATTTTGCTACAGGGAACTTAAAATTTTACAGAACCAATTTCTCATTCCTATCCCAGATGATCCACTGCAGGTTTTGCTGCCTCAGTGCAGTTTCAGGTGACTCTGCTTTCTGTCTTACCAAAAATGAAAAAGAGTGCTGCACGTCAGCTCTCGTGTTCCAGAACTTTGTCTTAAAATGTGCTTCTTGAATTATTTTCAAAAATGGTTTTAAAAGTCAATAACCCTGCATATTCCACTGGTTTCCTTTTATCTTTGCTACTGAGAACTCACAGGTCAGAGGAAACCTTGATGTTAAAATGGAGCTGTAGAGAACAATAAAAGAAACAGTTAGTGGTCCTCAAAATCTCTTTATGAGGACAGATTATGCTTAGGCTAACATATGCCTGAGCTAAGATGGATAACAATTGTGATATTCTAAAGATGGAAGACCCAAGAGTAACAGGAATTATTACATAAAGGCATAGGGAAGAGAATAAAAGCAAGCTGCTTAAATAGACCAGGGAAAAGTTAAAATTCTCATGATTTTGAAATGAGCACTTGATGTTATGCCTACACAAAACTTACAGCAGAATTATAGCAACTGAAACATGGATCATTTGGATGGTGTCAGAAACATCTGTTTGGAGTTTTTGTAGTCCAAAGAGTCCCTTCACATGCAGTAAGTTGAATATCATCATCACAAGCAGTCTGTGCACTGATACTACATCCACACTACATCTTAAAATCATTCAATATTTGCTATTTTAAATAAGTCATATTTTTAATTGGAATTATGACTGCATATTTTAATTCTTAGATGGCTAGGGCATTATAAAAATAATATATACTTATTACTAACAGTAAAAGCAATCTTAAAGTACTGTGGCTGATAAAACAATAAAAACCAGCAATAGTGCAAATTTCTCTGGTGACTCTCAGCACAGGATTCCAAGGTACTTTAATGCATAAACATACTACTAAGAAAGCACAGAAGAAAAGCTGGGCCTGCACCACTGCTAACATTTTTCAGGATAGGAAGTAATTAATAACTTCTTTAATTGAAACCACAGAAAACGTTTGGGAGAGAGAATATAATTAGCTAGCTTGGAATTTAGCCAGTGAGCTAGCATTGGTACACCCTTGCTGTTATGAAAAGTGTCATGGGATTGTCTATAATCTCACTCCAGTTTCATTTCTTACAGAAAGACAAAATTCAGCGTCCTCTTCTGACTTCTAGGAAAATGGTGGAAGACTTTAAATTCAGGTCAGGCCAGAAAAATAGTTTCTGCGGTAGCAAGACATTTCCTAGGACGTGCTTAATAATGTCTAAAAGACAAAAAGCAATGGATCAAGTAGATGAAAACTTGCCAGATGCATTCATTCCTTATTTCTGTATTTCGGTTTAGTATCTGTCAACACTAGTAATTGTCTCTGTGGAAACCTACTCAAATCAGAAAGATTTTGTTTTATTTTCTTGAGGACTTAATGCAGAGCAAGACATTAAATAAAGGTAATGACTGTGATCAATTCTTTCTTGTCTTTCTATGTAGTTTAGAGCCTTCTGTCACTGTCTTGATGAACATTTTTGATACTGTAGTTGTCTCAGAAATACTGAGTTGCACATCATCTTCTGGCATTAGACCCTGCATTGTTTGCCTGAGAGTTGATTTTTTAATTTAACAATTTGAATACGAATGCCTTTGCTTTTCAGAAGATCAGAATGTGAAGTGTTTGGCTGGCTGTGAAAGGCACATCTTTTCCCAAACTGGTGGGACAGATGTTTTCACAGGTTGTCATATTTTGCATTTTTTACTCCTCTGTCAGTAATGTTGTGATCTCTGATCCCATCCATATGGATGGTGGAGAAGCTTATTCCCAATGCCTGTGGCAAATTGCATGCATGCCATCAAAATTAGTATAAAAACAAGAACTCCACATTCTCACACCAAATTTTAAATTAAGAAATCAGGCAAAAACTGTTTATGGATAAGACTTTGCTTTTTGTGTGGGAGAAATACTACAAAAGTGCCAAGGGATCCTCCATGTCAGTGCATGTTCTCAGTGCAAAGGAGTGGAAAAATCAGGAGCTTAAATCTTATACAGATGCCTGGCATATGCTGTCCTCTTGCTTATTGGAGATGGACACAAGAAAGGGTCATATTGCATCTTAGTAAACTGCAAGTTTTTGACTGAGGTCAATTCCCATTGTCTTCTGAGGATGGGAAATGATAAAACACATGAATATTTGCATTTCAGTCCCTGTCTCATTTGTTATTTGCCACATCCTAGCTGAGATGGGAGACAATTTTTTTTTTTCTAGTATTGCTTCTCTACTCACTGAAGGTAACAGAGCTAATTGATGAAAACAACATATAGAAGAAGGTCAGTTATCACTTGCTATTCCATTCTCACTTCCCACTAAATGTACTGGATGGCCACAGCAGGGAGGAAGAGAGTGAAGGAATGGGAAAGTAGTGGTCTGGAGCTTCAAAGCTGGGACAGCAGGCTGGGAATAGCATGAGCACTCCATTGTGGTAGATAATGATGGGTATTTAAATGGGTATTTACATAGATAGGCACATGTAGGTGGACAGCTATGTAGTCACCTTGCTAGATGGATAGATGTATGTATGGAGGGATAGATATATACTATGCATTTTCTAGTAATGATGCATGCAAAATGTATCTCTTTTCCAGTGTTTGTTCTGGTTTTTTTAGAGGTTTTTTGTTTATTTTTATTGGTAGAGAATTCTGGCTATGGGAATAAAATTATTAATTTTTCTGGTATTGAAAGGACTTGACAGAGTATTTGATCCAGCAGAGAGGTCTAGAAGAATCTGTAACACCTTAACTTTTTGTGTAACACTTCTCTGAGAGAATGAAGAGCACCATATCTTTATTAGTCTCCCTTTAACTGATTCTATCTCACTACAGTGGACAGCAATTCCATTTTCAGTTCTCTGTAATAATAATGGTGCCTGAAGCGCATTTCTGTGGATGAGATGGGAGACAAGGACGAATTCTTGTGTGTGGACGAACTCTTGTTCATAAGAAAGTCAGAACTCCTATCAATTTCCATAAATCAGTTTTGTTACTCAGAGAGCTACAAGTAAATTTGTAAGCTCAAAATGTTTCCACTTCTCAGTTTCTCTTCCTCGACTCCTCATTTTTCATGTGCTTTTTTCTGACGTAGCATAAAACAGACTTACAGTACAATCTATGCATATATGGCTGCACCAGAGGTTTGATTCTCAGCTAGCACATGTAGAGTAGTTGACAATATGTTCATCAGTTTTGTTGATATAATTATAATTCTTTTTTGCTTAGGTTGAGAGTTACTTTATGGTTTTGTTGTGAAGATTAGACTTATACTCTCTTTGAGTGGTAAAGGAGCTGGATATGAGTACAAATGAGAATTCAGTGCTACTGAACATCATGAAAATTTCTGCATGTAAGGGCTAAAGGTTTGCAATCGTAGATTAATTTTCAAGGAGTAAATAAAATACTTGTGTGAGTCAGTGTAGTTCTGTGTAAATTCTAAACCATGGATAGAAATGGGTTAAGATAGAGCAGACTGCTGGAGAGTAAAAGTTCTTTCAATGGTCCCTGAAGTTAGGATAGGTATATGTTTTTATCAGTCCTGACTCTAGAACATCTAAACACCAATTTCAGAAAGTAAAGTGGTCAGTATATTCCTAGAAATACCACTCATTTGCTTGTACAGTGTACTTCAAATAGATTATGTGATGAAAACCTTCACTGATATAATGCTGGTTGTCTTCAAGGTCCACAGTGAATGAAACTTTAACTAGTGGTGTTTAGGAGCACACAGTGAAATTCTAAACAAGTCAAAGCCCAAGATAATTTTCTAGTCTACATTTGCATTTTTACAGGATTGCCCTGACTTGAATAGCACCTAGCTTCACCCATTCATCAGCATAATCTCTGCTGACCATCCTACCCCCAAAATTATATAAAAAGAGAGGTAATCCCTCACACCAAGGATGTTAATGGATTTCTGTTGCAGTAGTAATACTTTAAATTAGAATTAAAAGTTTTTATCTTTTTAAAGAAGATATAATAAAATGTCTTGTAAATATTGATCTAAAACCATCAGCAGGATATCTATACTGAAGTCAATGAAGTTATATTCTCTATGAATTTGACTTCAGTGCTTGGAAAAATCCTTAACTCACTGCAAAAACAGATTTAGCAAAGAACTACATTTTGCATCACACATAATTTCCCCAAGAGATTGTAAAAGCTATTCATTTTCAGCCCTTAAGGGCATCTTCAACCTATTAACATAGTTTTCAGCATACATATACTGACAATAAATGTCCAGTTAATTTAATTCACATTGGAGTACATTATTGTTTCTTCAGGACTCTCTGAAATTATGTTGCAAGATTTCAAATTGCGACATTGCCCATATCAGTAGTTCTTTCTGATTAATATCTGGGCATGTGCCCTGTTTCTGAACATGAATTCAGCCTCTAGTCTCATCGGACAGGAAACGAGATTACTGCTTCTTATAATTTAATTTGAATCCCCCAAAAAGAATCTAAAATTTTAGGAAGTTAGCTTGTAGGAAAATCCAAATATATTTCAAATATTTATATCAAAGAAGGAAACTCTGTAAATGCTAGACATTTTACAAAACACTATGCAGAGGCAAAATAATACTTGCATGTAATTCTCAGGTACAATATTAAGAAGGAGGAATAAACCATCCATTAAATGTTTCAAGCTTCAAGCAAATATGGATGAGAGTCCCCAGATTTGGTGCCAGTCAAATCTAAAAAATAAATGAACAGATTTTTAACCACCCACTGTGTATATACAGACACACGGACACACACATACAGACAAAGTGTTACTCCCTCCCAACAGGAGATGTCTGGTCCTTTCTTTGTGGATACAATAATGACACCATGAAATTGTGTAAGACCGTAACATTAAAGATTTGTGCCAGGGTGAAAAAGCTTAGTATGCATCACTGGAGCTTCTACTAGCTGTGGTTCTGTTGCCAGACACAAGCACAAGACAAGCCTCTATCTCCTGCTATTTCTTTCCTCTGAGGCTTTTGCAGGAGGAGAGGCTGTGGTCACAGGGCCTGCCACAGCCCGACTGGCACAGACACTGTGCAACTCCAGGGCATCCTCCAGGTGCAGCAATGACCAACGCAGGACCTTGCTCAAGCACCTCAAACATCAGATTTATCTGCAAATAAAAAGGAAAAAGAAACCCTAGAGTTTCAGGTTGTCTCTGAGGACTCGTCCTGCAGATGAAACTTATGCCTGAAGTTTCTTTGCAGATCAATTCTAGTCCACATTTTACTGCCAACATTTTACTAGTCCACAGCTCCTTTATGGGTCAGTTCTAGTTCACATTTTACTCTCTAGAGCTTGGCAAAAAATACTTTCTCATTTTCCCTCCTCATTGTTGGGACTTCTCATCTGTATCAGAGGGATGAAATAGTAAAAATGTATTAATGCCCACAATTTTGAAAATATTAAATGAACAATGTTGGAATTAGAAACTAATATGAAGAGCAAAAGAGTCAATTGTGAGTTACAGTGCAGCAAAGCTGGATTTAGGAATCCTGCCGGCTGTGCCAATTTGTTGCAAATGGACAATTCAAACTGCTTAAAGAACCACTGTCAAAGGTATCAGCAGAAGTGATTTTATTGAAATATGATGCTGTAAAAGTGTGGCTTAACAAAGTTCAGTATCAAGGTTCATTCTGTTACTGTACTGCTCAAAGGATATAACGATTCAAAAGCAGCAAGACAAAATCAGTGTTACAAGACAGAGTCTTAGAGGACTATGTTATGAGTTTATGTGCAATATCAGTCACTTACCAAAAAGCTATAATTGTTAAGAAGTCTCTCTGCCTTGAGGAGCAATCTTGAGAAGAATCCCATTTCAGTGGAGTCCCCACCATGCTGCCAGCTGCTTAGTAGGGAGAGCTTGAAGAAGGCTCCTTTAGTCTGTCATATTTATGGAATCAAGGGCTTGGCGTGAAGTCAAATCACATGTGATGGATAAGATGTGCATGAGAATCCTTTTACCCACAATTTTCTTTGTTCCTTGATGAATGAGAATTGAAAATGGTGTGTGCTGTTCATGGCTTCATTGTGTGATGAGTACTGCATGCTTATATGCACTGACGCTCATTTTGTTACTCAGTTCCTCTGTGGAATTCAGAGAATGGATTTGTACTGGAGACGTCGTTGGCTCACAGATCTCTGGCCTTTACCTCTTTTGGAGCCTGTACCAAACTACCTCTAGTTTGAATAAGGAGCAAAATACATCCATCTTGTCTTCTGCAGGGGGTCCTTTTAAAATGCAGGAAAACCCAAGCCAGGGCACAACCCTTGTAAATAATTCTTTCTGCAAAGAAATTATCAGTTTATTTACAAATATTTAACCTTTTATGACTTTGCTCAAAGACAAGCTCTCTAGTTTCTTAAAACTACTGCAAGAACTTCATCTTGAAGAAAGCTTATTTTGCAGTATAACCTGTCAGAAGGAAACTGTTTATTTTTATTCTTGTTCTCTTTAAATCTTTTGGGGCTCATCACCTCTGTCCTTTCAGGAAATGTCTCTCTATAAAATGCTATTGTTTTTTGAAATATGCAGCCCATAACTTTGATATAGTGAATTGTAGAAAAGCTCAGTTTTGACTAAGCCTGTCAGGAATTTAGCCACACTCAGCCCCCAAACTAACCACCTCAATAAAAGGATTCTAAGAACTTCCTCAGGAAACATGCAAGACATAAGCTGAATGTGCTCAATTTTTCTCAGTACACTGGTATTTGAAACTGAATTTAAGCAAAAGTGTTCATGGGACTCTCCTCCTATACCTTCTAATCCTATCATAACAGAGAGAATTTCCTGCCTGCCTGAGTCACTTGTTATCATTACTGCTGCTGTCTTTGCTGTGTAATTTGAAAGACAATTGTGCTATTGTCCAGTAATTACAAACACTGAACCCATAAAGTGCTGCAGTGGGTGTATTGTATACACTTGTTTTTCATCCTGTTTTATGCACGATGTCCTACTATTTTGAAAAAGATAAAAAAGAGATCAAATACATATTTCCTCTAACCTATCCCTTATCCCTGAGGCACTTGAAGAGCTATTAGATTGTGTGGAACGTTATCATCAGCTTTTATATCATCTTTTGAAAATATACTGAGAAAGAAAAACCTTTTCATCATTTGTGTGTGGTCCTGAAAAGAGTGCTAAATGGGTTGTCTTTGAAGGTGTTTGAAATTCCACAGACATTTTCTCTGTGCTTTTTTAATTGTATTATTTTAGCACCTAAATGCTGAAATGCTCACATAAGCTAACAAAGTGCTCACATAGCATGTTGTACAAAGAATGATGACCTAATCACAGAATCACAGAAAGATTTAAGTTAGAATAGACTTTAAATATCATCCAGTTCCAATCCCCCTGGCGTGGGCAGGGACATCTTCCACTGGACCAAGTTGCTCAGAGCCCCATTCAACATTGGCTTGTACAGTGCCAGGGATGGGGCATCCACTTCTTCTCTGGGAAACCTGTTCCAGTGTCTCTCCACTCTCAAAGTAGGGAATTTCTTTTTAATTACTAATCTTACTAAACCTGCACTCTTTCCATTTGAAGCTACTTCCCCTCATCCTGTCACTACACGGTCTTGTAAGTTTTCTCTCTTCAGTTTTCTTGTGGGCTCCCTTCAGGTACTGGAAAATGGCAGTAAAGTCATCCCAAAGCCCTCTCTTCTCCAGGCTGAACAATCCCAATTGTCTTAGCCTTTCTTGTAGGGGATGTGATCCATCCATCTAATCATCCAATACTCTGGAGTTTGTAGGCACCTTTCAAATCTTTAAATGTCAGTCTACATAGTAGCTTTTCACAAGAAAGGACTTGTTATTGTTTTTCTTCCTCACATTTTACATTGCCTCTGAAATGTAAGAAAGGAGCTGACCTTTGTATGTCCAAGTTTATAACTATGTGGATCAATGTTGTTGGATGTTAACTTCCCCATTGATTCTGATATACAATACAGTCTACATAGTAGCTTTTAACTAACTCATTACAAGTTCTTGAATTACTCAATTCTTGAAGATATATAGGACAAATGAGTTTTCAGCAGCAAATGTTCTCATCCTATTTTTGATTCTATATGGGGTGTCATTATGCTCACATTGTCCCAGGGGAAAAAAATTAGGAACAGTGGCATAGGCAATATAGCGGAGCAGAAAGTTGAAACACAACCACTAGAAACTAGTCCTATGAAACAATTAATGCTTTCCACATAAGTGAAATGAACAAATCATCTTACCCCCCAAAAAAAAGATTCTTGAAAAAGGGGTCAAAAAATGAAATTCAGCAATGAAGTAAATTTTGCTGCAGGGCTTCTGGTGAGCCGTTCTCAGATGAAATGACCATATATACTATAGAATCGTTGAAAATTAATTATGCAGACTTAATAATGCTGAACATCTGCAGATCCATGTTTTGGAATGTTATGAGGAGACGTTATAGAAAAAACTCTGGCATTGAATGCTTGAAGATGCAAATATATTCAAAGCCAACATAGTTAGGCATTTACTCTTTGTCTAGTTAATTGGAAGAGGCACAGTTTTATTTTTTGAATCTGTCCTGTGCTAATCATAAGGAAAACTTTTGATTAAGAGATGAAGCTGTCACAAGCATGAGTTTGGAATTTAGAAAATTCAGTGTGATATACCACACTGAGGTATACCACCAGAACTGGATGGGAACCTGAAAGATCAGAAAAACAATTCCAAATTTATTTGCCTGTCTGTTTTTAAATACAATATTTTCATCTGTAGTATATTTACTAACATATATTTATATACATATATTTATATACATATATGATATAGGCACATATTAAAAATCCATACTTTTTTTTCCTCTTCTCATTCAAAACAGAAATTTGCCAAAGAAGGCCTGTCTGAGATACAAACTAAGTGTTGCTTATTACAGAAAGGGAATGATTAACATGATATTACATTCTTATAGGAAGCCTTAACTCAGGCATCCGTGCAGGGAGGCAGAACAGCAAGACGGGGATCTTGTCCTTTGCTACTTGGTAAGGCTGGGTTATTGATTCCCTCCATATATCCCTAATAAAACATGCCTCTACTCTTCACATGCTGGAGTAAATTGCACTGTAACATTTGACTCTCCCCTGAGATGAAAGCTCAGTAGGTACTACTGCAGGTATTTCATTCTGAAGGAATTGAGAAAAGCCTGAACAACCCCGACTTTTTCGAGACGTGATTCTTGCTGCTTATTGCACAGATGTGGCTTACCTTTTACTAACAGAATAAATAAGTAAAGCCACACAGTTATAGAAAATATTCCCTGAAGGGGAGAACACTGTATGCAAGTCAGTTGCAAAGATGANTAAGAAAATTCTGGGAGACAGATGGGAACCTGAAAGATCAGAAAAACAATTCCAAATTTATTTGCCTGTCTGTTTTTAAATACAATATTTTCATCTGTAGTATATTTACTAACATATATTTATATACATATATTTATATACATATATGATATAGGCACATATTAAAAATCCATACTTTTTTTTCCTCTTCTCATTCAAAACAGAAATTTGCCAAAGAAGGCCTGTCTGAGATACAAACTAAGTGTTGCTTATTACAGAAAGGGAATGATTAACATGATATTACATTCTTATAGGAAGCCTTAACTCAGGCATCCGTGCAGGGAGGCAGAACAGCAAGATGGGGATCTTGTCCTTTGCTACATGGGTAGGCTGGGTAAGGCTGGGTTATTGATTCCCTCCATATATCCCTAATAAAACATGCCTCTACTCTTCACATGCTGGAGTAAATTGCACTGTAACATTTGACTCTCCCCTGAGATGAAAGCTCAGTAGGTACTACTGCAGGTATTTCATTCTGAAGGAATTGAGAAAAGCCTGAACAACCCCGACTTTTTCGAGACGTGATTCTTGCTGCTTATTGCACAGATGTGGCTTACCTTTTACTAACAGAATAAATAAGTAAAGCCACACAGTTATAGAAAATATTCCCTGAAGGGGAGAACACTGTATGCAAGTCAGTTGCATAGATGAGGATCGCAAATTGCCTCTGTTGGAATGGGAGTTGCCTCTGTGTCAGCTTCAGAAGCCAACATAGAAATAACACTAGGTGTTTGTGAAAAGGAGTACCTTTCCTCAAGCAGTTTTCAGAGCTTGAGAACCCACGTCTAAAAAAATCTCCCTTCAACCTTGTGAAGCAAGTAAGTAGCAATATTAATGCATTTTCAGTACTAATTGGAGCTCTGTGGTTTTGTTCCTATAATTTGTGATTTTTCTCTTCATCTCACACTGGAAAGATAAATCAACATTTTAAAATTGTCTGCAAGAAAGGTTACAGGAAAAGCTTATTCTGGAAGTGCTGAGAAGACCTTCCTGAAATTTAATTGCCTGCTTTGTTTTTATCTGTCTTTACAAAATACAATTAGATGAAATACATGCAATCAAAGTGACTTAATTAAAATACTTTTTTTAAAAAAAGAAATACTGTTCTTATGAGTTTGAAACAAAATATATTGCCATTTAAAAAAGATTTCCTTTTTCCAAATCTACAGATGTAAAAAGTTCTGATGAAGCATGTCGCCCTGGTTTTGAGGATTTTTCTAGGCCTTCTGAATTGTCTTTCATATTGGAATCAGAATTTCTATTTGTCCACATTTGTACTATAAAGAATAGCTTTGTTTTCCTGTCCTTCATTGTTTACATATTTTTAGGTAGGAGGAGGAAGTTGATTGACAGTTGTCTTGACCAATGTGGTTTGGGAGATGAGATTTCATCCTCCAATCCACAACCATCTTTAGAAATGTATAAATTTGAGTTTTGTAAATAAACTCGAGCCTTTTCTGCCTTGCTCATCACCATGCCCTCATGAAGTTCTTTTGTGTCGTGTTGTGGCAGAAGCATTTTGATTTCAAATTGCCATATATGTATATATAATCCATATCTGTACTTATACCTACAGCTATACTTTAACTATGTGGTCTATAACTACTTGGAAATATATGTATTTGACATACACTTGAATTTAGGTGATGTCATTTGGGGAAAACAGGCTCAGCCAGTAAACATTTACCAAGCACATTTGTTATACCCTTGTCTCACCCCTCTTCAACTGAACTTCTAAGCCATAGTGGGCACCAAAAAAAGTAGGAAAGTAGGGGCTAAAGGGCAAAATACCAATGTGCACTTCAACCCAGCAACATTTTACCTTGCTCTGTGATTTTTATCACAGGCTAAATCCTGAAAGCTAATTAAAGTAATTCTTATTTATCAGATATCCTTCCTGGCAAAAGCTTCCTTTGAAGGCTCTCTCCATTGTCTACGGATCTAATCTGGTTTAGCTGTTTTGTGTAGTTCTTTTTTGTGAATGTCCTACTCTTTCACCAGTATTTAATAGCCAGGCAGTGCCATGCCATTAAAACTCCCTTTGTTTGTTTGTCTGGTGTGATCCCTACACATTTAAGAGTGCAGTATCAGAAAAGAGAGCAGTTGTCACATGTTCTCTGGGAAATGTTAGATTGTTCTCTTTAAGGACAGCACTTACAAAACAGTGCTTGCCAGGCAATTGTAGAAAGGTAATCAAACTTTTCAGTGTTTTGTGCTTTTTAGATCTATTTCTCATATCAACTGGTTTTTTATTGCCGGAGATCTGATTTTTTTTCCAGCTGTCATTCATCTAATTCACAGCAGTGGCCACCCAAATTGCTGTAGTCAATATGAGAGCCAAATTACTTTACCTGTCTACATTCTGCTTTTGTCTTCATTGTACGTATCATTGAACCCTAAGAATATTGTCTCTGCTGGTGCAGAAGTGAGTAGGAATGCCAACAGAAATTAAATGACATTTTATCACTTTTGAGATAGCATATGATTTGTTTTAAGAGATGATTGCATTTTCTACACGTATTTCATCAACTGGCATCTCTATTGCTTCCTGATCCAGCTCCCCCTGAAGCCAATGGTAATTTTTCAGAGACTTCACACAGAGCTGGATTAGGCTCAATATGATTGATAGAAAGATATTAATGAAACACAATAAATTTAACAATTAGGTTGGCAGGCTTATTGCCTCAGTAGATCTTAGGTGTTTAAGGAGATAATAAGTACCTGATAGATGACAGTATTGATCTCCTATTCTAGAACCCTGTTCCTGGCACTGTGCATTTGATCCAGAAGGTGCCATGTTCAGCACTCTGCCTGTTTAGTAGAAGTATAGCTGTTTACTTTCACACTCTTTGCATATGTAACCCATGGAGAAAAGAAGTTGGATGTTTCTTTCTTACTGTAGTTCTCACAGCCACCATTTTTTTAAAGAACAAGAAATAGCCAGAGAAATCAAATGAGGTGAGATGCACAGGCTGAACAGATTGCATACGAAGAGGAACTGTCTTTCAGTCCCTTGTAAATTCTGTGTCTTCTGGATATGACACTCATCACGCTTTGCCCTTTTCTATGTGGGGTCATTTACTCTCACTTTACTCATGACAATGACAAGAGGGTTACCAGGTAATGAATCACCAAACTTTTGTTTCGGTAGTGACAAGAACTTTTAAAAGCTCACTTTATCTCTTAGATAGCTGATGGACTAGGACAATGTGGCCATAGCTTCTCAAAATCACATTGTAAAAAAAAATCCTCAATGCATATTTATTGATGTTAGTTTAAAAATAACTTGAGAGCAGATGCTCATAAAACTTGGTGCATGAGTGCTTGCAAAAAGTAATTGTCCAAAACATTCAAAGAGTATTTAATGAATTCATGTAGTCATTGAAACAAACATCCACTGAAAAAATATTTTTGGTATTAGCTCAGCTCTTGCCTGCATTTCAGAGAGCAATTGTGAAGAAAAATGTTAAAAGAAATAATCCAAAAAGAAAATTTCCTTTTAATAGACACACCTTTGAAAGGCTACTTTTGAGTGAAGTATAAATATATTCAGAAGTAAAGGTACAGTTCTGATAGTGTTGTGTTTTTAATGGTCTCTCATAAAAGTGTGGCAGTGCTGGTGAAATGTGCTGCATGACGTTTTTGCTATTTCTTCAAAGTGGAAGTGGATCATTCCACTTATTTCAACAACAATAGGAAGTTGCCTGATATTCTGCATGAATAAAAATGATGGGCTTAATTTTCTTTTAGGATGAAGAAGACCACTTGTTAGGAAATGGGAACCTTTCAATCCAGAATATCATTTGCTTCAACTCTTGCAATTCAACTCTGAATACGTTTAAAACTTAAATCCTTTATCACACAGGATAAAAACCCTTGGCCAAAACTCATGGCCAGACAAGAGAGTAGGAAAATACCTGCAGTAATAACCCCAAAATTTCAAAATACTTATTTTGAAATTCGATACTCAGCTTCTAGAAAATATTTGGCTAGATAAAAAGTGAATTTACAGAAAAACAGTTAGAGAACTCACTGGTGGTCACTGGTAAGAAAAAAGATAATAATTTCACATATTAGTTTTAAAAATTCCTATGAAATTTCAAATCACCTACTCAATTAACTGGTACCTTAATTCACTACAAATATTTACTTATTGTCCAAAGAACTCATGTAATCAATAATTTATATGAAAGTCTTGTTTGATGGAACTAGAGTTTTAGCACAGCTGTATGACTCAGCTGAGTATTTATCTTGACTGGTGTGTGTATCTGACGTCATAAAGCTACCTTTATGACAAAAAGACCAAAATTATTCGATTTAGAAGATTTCATGCTTGGTTGTTTTTTCAGTTTTGGCGTGTGTTTGGGGTTTTTGGTGTTTGGTTTTTTGTTTTGTTTTTTATCTGAACATGGACAGCACAAAAATCCTTAAAAATGTTTTAAAATACATATTTTTGAAAAAGCAAGGCATTCACTTCAACAGAATTTGATTATTGGTGGGTTCCCGGTTACACAAAGCCACCTCAAAATGATGCAAAACCAAATAGCTCTATTTCAAAATGATAGTTAGTATTTGAGACATTTCTTTTACATAAAAGTTTATTTTCAAATTTTTTAGGGAAGTTATTCCTGGAGAATAGCTGTCCACTGATCTTTTTAAACCAGGTGCCCACTTCAGCTTTAGTCTGGGCTTATTAACTCATAAAAAATACACCATGGTGGTAAAACAAGTTATATGTCATCCCTAGAGAAAAAGAACCAGGAGGAATAAGGACACATAGAGTAATAAACCCCGTTATTTAGCCTTACAGAGCAAAGAAAAGGGCAAAATTCCCAGAAGATGTTAAAATCAGTGTGGCTAACCTCAGTCCAATTATTCCGTGCTGATTTACACCAGCTGGGGTTCAGGAGGTGAATGCCTAAGGTGCAGATGTGAACTACATAAGCTACTCTGACCTTTGAGGATGCTTCTCTCTTCAAGTTAATAAAGTGCTCCTGAGGCACCTTGATTATATTCGTATTTATCTCTTTCCATTTACATGAATTAGGTTGTCATGACAGCTGTTCTTCACTCACCTAGCTAATAATAGTAGTTTCTGGAGTTTTTTGCAGTAGTCTTTTTCTCTCAATGTGTGCATATCTATTGAGATTTTCAGTGCCTTTCAGATTTAACCAGCCTCAGAAACGTGTCTTCAAATCTACACTCCATATTCCAAAGATCACAGATAAGCTGACATGTACAGATCTATGCATTATAATTCTTCTCCTTTTGCACTTACTGCACAGAATACTTATGAAATATTGTATTGATTTTTATAATTTTAATGTGGTTATTTTCAGAATCTTTGTAGTCCCTCTTACCTTAGCTGACCAGTTAAGTGGCCAAATTAGAGACATCTTTCTCTTAGTTTATCCAATCAAAATATGCTTCTCCATTTAGCATATTTTAGAAGGGCTTTCTGTGCTTTGATTTCTAACCTACAGAATACCCTCTCAAGAGCAAGTGGGCCTTAAAACCTCATTGCTACATGCACATTTCAAGGCCTTTCCCTTAGCATTGCTGCATTGTTATTCGAGTTTTGCCAATGGCTTAGCCTGTCCATAAGTTGAAATTTACTTTATGTACTTTATTTTCTTTAGATTTAGCTATATTAAAATTGGAAGGGTGATATTCACTATTATTGCATGAGTAGTTATTACGGTATAAGCCTGTCTGAAAATCACAGCAAAATCTTTTGAATCTTTTCTGAAGAAAGGGTACTGTATGAAAAATAAACAGCTGCTGCAATTACATAAGGTAGAATTCAGTTTGCAGGAGCTGTTGAGCTTTGGAGCACAAGCCAGTTAACAGCAGGAGTCAGGAATTGTTCCACTAGGAACAATTATCTCAACTATATGGGAGGTAACAGGGATTTTCATCCCGGAACATTTTAAATTCTTTTGGTTTTGAAGGAAACAGTTACTTACCTAGAAATTGCAATCATTCCAAGGCACTTATCTGTCCAGAGCTACACAGTGTCCCACAGTCATTGAAAAAATAATAAACCACTGGTGCTATTACATATACCACAAAAACCTGGAATAAACTCAGTATCATGTGAAAAGACTTCAGGGTCTCACTGACTCTCTGGGTTTCCAATTATGCAACTTCTTTTTGCATTCAGTAGGGGTACTGACCACCTAGAACCAAGCTGTGATCTTGAATTCAGTCTTTGATTTATTTCTTGTGTTCCTATTGAAAAATATATGTAGTTTATACACAGTTTTCCCCCCACACTGAAAGACACCAAACAGCAACACACAGGCTGAGCCAGAGTCCAGGTGTGTGCAGAGACCTGGGGCTGTTTTTCTCGTTCCTGTCCTCTGTGATACTGGAAGTGATGTGCTGGTCTTATTTCCATTAAGATGGAGATTTGGTGTGCATTAGTACTGATAGGGTACAACCTGTCTAGGAGGAAAAGGGGACGGGGTCCGTTTGCATCACCAGACCCATGGCTATTAGTGTAAACTCATTTTCTGGCTGGTGATGGAAGAGCACACCTACCTTTTGCATCTCCTGTAGTAAGGTCTTTGCCACGGCCCCTCTGCTTCCTCGGGGCTTTTTAGCGCGCTTGTTCCAGCCCAGCGCAAGCTTTACCTCCCGCACAACAACTGCAGAGTCCCCGTGGTTTTGCTGTTGCAGCCCAACCTGCACAGCTAAATTGACCATCCTGTGGCATGACTTCTCCTGTAATTGCCTTATGGAGCCTTTTAACAATGGTACTAATACATTTCTTGCTGTTTGAAAAATGGAAGTGGCAGCAGTTACCACAGGTGAGCACAACAAATACTGGCGCAGTAAAAAAAGAATCAGTTTAGGGAGGGCTGTGGAAATGTGCATTAGGGCTGCACAATTTGACATTTTGCCCATAGAGATCTGTTTCAGAGATTTTCAATTATTTTCTTAGTGAATTTATGACTTTTGAAAGGCTTCATGCTGATGGCCACAGAAACAGAAATCCTTTATTCATAAGACAAATAGTGGCAGTACCAGCTTTCTAAGCTAATACGCCTCAAGTGCAACTCTGCTCTAAAGAAGTGATTGCAACCTTTACATTCTTTCATGACTTTGCTAGGAGATTAGCGGGCATGCTGATAAGAGCCAGATGAGGGTTTTAATTAGGTGAATACGTATTCAGCGTGGGTAAGATTTAGGTAATCTTAGCTGCATTCACACAGTAAGCTACAGCCATCATATGATAGAAATTTCTAGCCAATATGGACTTGAATAAAAAGTTAAACAGTGACTTATACCTGAAAGTACTACCTCTTGTGTTTTGGAAAGTCACTTGTGATTGTCCCAAGACAGAGGTGATGCTTGTGATTTCAAGAAAGAGTTGAGTCCTGTACTAAAGGGCTAGACATAAAATCAGGAAGAGGTGAACAAAGGGGACATGTGACATATCAATTACTTATTACTTCTGTTTTAGCATTTCCATTAGCAAGATTTCTGGGGTGAAAAATGCATGTTTACGACAAGAAATCTGTAAAGAAGTTGAAGTTCACAGTTTGTCTGATCTTTACCTGGGTGTTATGACAACTTCAATATTACATGGTATGTGGTAGATTCTATGGAGAAAAAGGTTGAAATGTACGTGAAGCAATAAGCAGAACTTTAGGTAGTATGTGTATCTCTACATATGTACACACACACACACACACACACACACACATATATACATGGATATAGTTTGCTTAGCTCATCCAAGAAGTTCCTATTCAAAAGCTCCTTAGAGAAATTTGTCACTCCTCACTGTGGATGCAGGGAGGTGCTTCTACTCCTGGTGGCACTAACAGCAGTGTTTCCTTTGTATCTTTTTCTCTGAATTTTCTGCCCACTGAAATACCCACAGTGCAGCTGAACACCTAGATCACTTTTAAGTCTTTAAATAATAAGACTGCAGAAACAGTTACTGAGCTCTGAAAGCAAAAATCTTTCTGTTCAATCTTGTCAAAGGAAGTGCCTGAAATTTTTAGCAGCAGACACTCCCTACCTTGCACAGTCTTCCAGGCAGATTCCAGTTAGTTTGATGTCATTATTATGGGGGCTCAGAGGTCCTCAACTCACAACTCCTAGGTTACATGCAGCTTTTTCAAGATGTTCCCTCGAACCTTCAGTTTTCTAACTGGAGATTAGAGTGTAATTATTTTTGTTCCTCCATATGGATCTTGCAGGGTGACTTTTTAAGGTTTATGAAAATGAAATGAAATGAAATGAAATTAAATGAGCGTTAGTCCCTTTTGAAGCAATATGAATATTTTTTCTGTTGTGTGGTATAATACTCACCATTAAAAAAAAAAAATCCCAACAATAACAAAACCCTGTATGTATTAAGTTTTATCACTGTAAAAAATCCAAACAACAATAACAACAAAAAGCTATGTGAAAACTTAACAAAATAAAATACACTAAATCTGAACTCAGTGTACACAATCAGAATCAGCTATAGTCAACAGTGGCACTGCTGACCTTGACCCAGAGTGCTAACTATATTTAAATAGCAATCTTGCAGATTATATCTCCATATACATGGATTTCAGTTTTCCTCTGACTGTATCCCTACCTGACATTTACGATGTGAAGATCCCATCCCTCCTTATCCCCTGGATGGGATGAAAAACAGGTAATTGGAAAATACTGACAGCAGTTCTCTGAATAACCCCAATAGAAGCTGGGTGAGATGTAGCTGATTGCTTAAAGAAGATGGTACTGTGTGCTATGAACAGTCATACAAGCACATAATGAAGCAATTCCCTCTTAAGCTTCTTTCCCCAAGGTGAAGCATCATGGTCCTAAGAGTCTTGTGTCCTCCTGGTCTGACCCTGGAGAGACAAGCCATGACATCTTTTCTCCCATGGCACTTTTCAGATGCAGGATTTAACCCAAGGGCTGTAGACAGATGAACTTAATTTAGGAGCCACAGACTTTTCTAAATTGCACTGAAGACTGAGGAAAACCAAATATGATTTATAGCCACATTGGTTACTTTCCTTCTTTCGTCAGCCATGCTAAGATTATATTGGTTTCAGTTTAAGCATTTAAATTAGTTCTTATCCTTTATTCATACAATTCATGAAAAGCATAAAAGGTGATGCCTTCATGAGGTCCTTTTGGCCTTATAAGTCTCCACAAGAAAGATAAAACTGTGTTATGTAAGTTTTATGATATTACCAACTCATTTCTCAAAAATGCAGTTGATTGTAACTGCATTCTTTGTAATGGATCTGCAGCAATGACAACCATATGCTCTCTGTTTCGTATAACCAGGTTTTTAAATCATTAAAATCATTTAGGATTCTTGGAGGCTTTGTAAAGAAAAATAATTGCAGTAATAAGGATGTGTCTAAAGACTTTTTCATTGGTGAAGCCTTAGCTTGACAGACTGTTTGGTTTATTTTCTTTCTAAATTCCTTTCTAGTTTATAGCATTGTCTAGTGATCATCATTTAAGGGATCATCTCAGTTGTGTCCTCACACATTAAAGTAACATTAAAATAACATTATGTAAAAGACTGAGGTAACATGAAATGCTAAATCTTTTACATATCTAGACATTAAGAAGGAAAAATGAAGGCATAAATTTGCAGGACTCTTGCCAAGAAATACAACGGCACCATAGACTTCTAAGAGAAAGAAATCCATGATGCACAGTAAATCAGTGTTACTCTTCTACCCACTTTGGCAAAGTGAAAGAGTTATACAACTTCTCAAATGATACAGATTATTTTTCTATTAATTCCTTAATGATGGAGGGATGTAGCTTATTCTATGATGTACTTTTCAAGCACTGTGGCAAAGACAAATAACACAGAAAATCAGTATGAGTGGATCAGAGTATTTCTGCCACAGACTTGAGGAGTATCATTTGGGATAACTGCAGAGCCAGAATTACCATCAGGGTCCTGAAAGACATCTCTATGACAAGGACAATTAGTGTATAAAATAATCATTGGCCTTTTACAATGAATGCTAGAAAACTATAAAATACATTCTGCTTAACATTACATAAATCCATCCAAATAATTACTATTTCTGCCAGCAACTTTTTTCTTGAAATTTATCTGAATGATCTCCAAACATGGTCATCACCTCATCCATTTCAAGGACATTTGGCCTCATGGAACAATGGCGTGTCACTTTCAGGGACAGAATACCCTGTGAAAACCATCTAGTCTATTCACTCAGCTATCAATTCATAATACTATACATTGTTCACGTGTTTTAGATGTACTGAGGGCACTTCTCAGTAAAGACTTGGGTTTGTTCGCTCACACAATTTTAAATAAAGCCTAAATGTGTTGACTTATGAGCTTTGCTTCTGATTTCTGCAGTGTCTTAGGCTCATAATCTACTCTCTGCTCTAGTTTAATCTTTTAGTCCTAGCTAGAGACTAGGACAGCAAATAAAAGGAAAGAAGCATGTCTTGACATTGTTGTAATCAATTGAATTCATTGACCTCTGTCAAAGGACAGAACTTAATTCCTGAAACTATGGACATCTTTATTTTTCTGTAGTCTTTTCATTGTTCTCAAGATGTAAGTTTTATGACTTAGTGAATTAATAAATTAAATTAAAGCTTGAATGTGTCAAAAGACCATTTGTATGAAGAAAGTATGGAAAAATGTGGTAGAATAAGAAGTATGAAGAACGTGCTCCAAAGAAATGCCAAAAGGAAACTCAGAAAAACATGCAAGAGCACCAGCATTGTTTGTGCTGAATAGTGGCAGCAGGACTTCATATGCCTTGTATTTTGGGATACTGGACAGATAGAAGTCTGTGACCCCAGTGGACATGCTGTGCTTTTTTCTTTGCCTTTGTTGCAGATTCACCTTTTTATGGAGAGTCTATTTATGGAGCGGGTCTGCTGCAGAGCCGTGCTCTCATGCAAGAAGGTTGTATGTCATGCTGAGGTTTCTTTTTGGATCAAGATCTTCCCCTGGATAGAGGAATGTTGATAGTTCTTGAATGTCATAGACACCAAGGAAAAGAACTGAGTGTATTGCTCACTCTCCCAATGGAAAGGGATGCTTTATTTTACCCATTTTGAAGAAAAAAATCATTGGGATCCAGGAAATAAATACCCCTGGCCTTATTTGTCTCTCACTTTCAACAGACAATGAAACTATCCAAAATTCTTTTCAGTTATGTCTTCCTAGATATACCTTACAAATTGGTTTGTGTTTGTTAAGGACTGGGATAACTCATAAAGCCTTCAAAAGAGCCTCCAAAGAAGTAACAGGTACTTTAAAAGAAAGAAATTTAAAACAACTGCCATCCCATGTAAGTGATACAATTTCAGCAATCCCAAACTAGGATGCACTGGCTTGGGGAAGTGGCTTCACTCTGTAAATAGATCTGCCCTAGGGATATAAGTCTGTGAAGTCACTGGATCTAAATCAATTTTATTATGGAATCTTAGTGTGAAATAACAGGGATACTCTTAATTTAATGCATGGAATGAAAGTTAAAAGCAAATGAACTAAAATTGACAAAAGAAATAGAAGAGTAAAGATGATTCTTGTTTCTCAGTCATACAAGAATAAAGTTTAAAAAAGCCTTTTGCTTTCTGTCTCATGCCATAAAAACCCTACAGTCAAAATATTGCATTTAATCCTAGTTTCTGTTTTGTATGTTTCACTAACTCATTATATTTATGATTAATAATTACTAAGTTGATTCTAGAGGCTGTTTCAGGCTAACTGCTATTTAAAAATAATGACAAAATTTAATGTATTTGAAAGACAGTAATTATTTTTGTTATTTAAAAAATGCTCAGCACAAGTAAGTGTGCTTAAAAAAAGACTATCTTCATCATAGTTTAATTAGTCTGCTGCAAAGTTGCTATAATGCCTGATTTTTATCTCTTTTAAAGAAATAGACTTTATTTATTAAATTAACTGTTCTCCAGTTTAGAATTTGCTGATACTAATCTGCAAATTCTTTTCATTCCCTTATTAAGATTTTTTTACTGAGACATTAATGTCTTAAAACATCCTCATGTAACTTTTATTCTTCAATCTGAAATCCCAGCTGTGTGCAAGATAATAACAAGGTCTCATCTATTTTAGTAGGATCAGGATTTCATTCTAACATAGCAAATAACAAGCTTTATAGCTGAATGCATGAGGAAAGTACTCATATTTGTGACAAACTGTCTGTCTAACCTTTTTAAGTGCAACCCTGTCTGAATGCACAGCGTTGTTAATGGGAACTGGTGTTTTACTTTTATTTTTAGATTCAGTATTAGCACACAGCAGCAAGAATTCAAGTGAAGCCTCTTGCACCAGCAATCAAAGGAGTTATGACAGCAGTAGCTGGGTTATTAATTGAAAGCTGATGTACTTCTATTCAGGCTTGGTAGCTTTCATTCTCAAAGAATAAGTCATGTGCCAAAGGAGGGCTGTGGGCTCCCAGAGCCCAAAGAGGAGACAGTGCTGAAGAACTGACAGGGACTTTTCAGACATAAAAGCTTTACAGAAGCCAAGAAGGATTCCTTGTGGCAATGCAGACGATAGCTCATCTATGGGGGACTTACAAAGGTGTGAACAATACCCCAAATGTAGGCCATTTACTATGTTTATGTATTAGTCTGAATGTGTTGCACTTTGATGAGTTGATAAACCACAGTGAGTTTTAAAGAATGTTCTTAGGCATCATTTGAGTCAACTTCTGTCATGTGTCTCCAGTTCAAGATATTTTCAGGATCCAACCTGGTTGTATCTCCTGAAATAGCAGCATCTTGTATCCTTGAGACTGCAGCACCAGTTATGATCTGAGAGAAGATTAATGACAGATTTCTATTTTGGATATTGGCTTGAGTCTGACAGAAAGGAGTGGAAGAGGAAGTGGAAGAGGAGATCTTCCTTTGACTGGCTTGAGACGAGATCTCAGAGGATGTGCAGGGAATGTAGATCTGCAGTGAGCTTCCTAAACAATAACCAAAAGCTTTCAAACAAATGAACGCACAAACAAAGAAAATATCCCAGTTTTAGTAGAATATAAAGTAGATTAATTAATTTTTTTAATACAGAAACTAGGATGGAGTAGTAATAAAAGGGATTGTCAGCCAAGTTCCCCATGTCCACTGTGTCCTTGTAGGTAGGCCATTGTCTCAGCAGTCTCAGTGGCTTTCTGACATGCAACAAAATGCACAACACCTCTGGACACTTTTTGCAGTGCCTTGGGCCCAGCCACGTTTCCAGTTCTTGTTTCTTTGAGCATTATCATTGATGTTTTTGGAGCTGCAGGCTGTATGCCTCTGTATGCTCTTCTGGTAGCCTTTCTTCCTCTAATTTCTTAGAAAACTCCTCTGTGTATTCGTGCAATTCTTACCAAAAAAAACCCCCAAAACCAAAAAACCAAAAACCAACCAAACAAAACCCGCCCCCCCCTCATCCTCCAGAGGGTTATATATGACCTCCAGCTCCCTTTCTAAGAAGTGTAGTGCCTACACTAAAAAACCCAAAGGGTACAGTCTGTCATATGGCTGATCTTGCTAAAATCCTCAGAAAGGAAACTAGTCCTCCTACTTCTGTTGCCATGACAACGAATATTTTTACAGAAAGCCACATTGTAGCTAAGAAATATAAAACATTGTGCAATTCATACAAAGCAGTAGCATCATAGCCATTAGCTTACTGACTCAAACTGACTGCCAATCCCAATATCCCTTTTCTGATAGTGACTAGTACCAGATGCTTCAGAGAAAGATGACCATAAATTAGTTTAAAACAACAATGCAACAGATTGCCCATAGAGAACTTTTCTAACTGCTTTTAGTTAGAGATTAGTTCATTATATGTCTTTTTTTCTTTCCATAGCTTTCCTCTGCAATGTAACTGCATGTGTTCTCACCTGACATAAAAAAGCTAAGTTGTTTTCAATTATCTCCTAAAATCTTATTTCCAAAGTTGCCTGTGGCTGTGAGTTAGAATCAATTGTTTAACAGTTTAATTTTTTAAAAATCTGTTTCTCATAGATCAACTTCTTTTTTGATGAGAGCTCTGTGTTTGTTATGTTATGTATTATGCTATGTTATGTGTTATGTCTCTACTGTATCTTATCTTACTTGCTTTTCTCACAACACTAAACAGCCCATACATTTTTGTTTGCCCCTCTGACCATCTCCTCCAAGTGCAGGCGTGTCTCTTAGGAATGAGATAAGAGCACAATCTGAACTGTAGTAGGAGCTGTACTGATTATTGTGATAATTACATCACAGCAGCCTCAGTATTTATTTCTAACCTACCTACATAAAAACAAGATGTGGGAGTGGAGTGCGTGAAAAGTATAAAAGAAATAAAGAGGTAAAAAGTACAAATATAAAAAAGAAATAAAAACACTGACAATTACACCATAATGTTCTGCTTTGAAAAAGGTAGAAGAAACTCCCTTGTCTCAATACAGGAGAAAAGCAAGAAAAATCCACTGACTAAACATACACTTGTAGAAGCTCTTGGCTCACACAGACAGTGGTTGGCAAGTGGTGCAGATCATCCAATAGACTTTGGCAGTAAACCTGAGAAGCATTTAGACACTTTGTACCTTTTTGGATCCTAATAAACTAATGATGCCTTCTGCAAGCAGCTGACTTACTTAAAGGACTAAGTGTATTTGTTTCTTTTCTGAGTTAAAGACTAGATCATTAAGGCAGAAACAAGAGCAGATTTGGGGGCACTTGAGAAAAAATAATGAAATATTTCTTGCCAGGGAATTATCCCAGGTTCCAACTAAGGTGCAATAATGGTTTTCCCCCCTTCTAACAGAAACTGTTGTCACAATATTAATTATTCTCTTGTACATGAAACAACTAAATAAATATAAACAAATAAAAATAAAGGAAATAAAAAGACACGGTATCAAGAATATTACCAACAAGTCAGCTGTAATTCTGTTTTAAATAGAGACTATTAAAATTTCAAGTAAAACCTGAATTCAAAATTGAGTGAATATAGGTTGATTAAAAATAAACAAGTAAAAAGAGATACTGTGAGCTTGTTATTTAGATTCATGCCATAAACAGAATTTTATGTATTTACACAGCTGAGTTATGGAACATTTACCCATTTCAGTACTTCAAAGATGTACCTTGGCAAATATGAGTACATTAAATATAAATTCAATCAATTAAATTACTTATGATTAATTTAAATGTATAAGCATGCAACAAAATTACTAAACCTTTTTTAGAAGATTTTAGCTAAGTCCATCTTTATTTTGCATGTATTCATTTAAAACAAGTATTTTATGAGCAAAGTCCTGGGCAGGAATGCATTCTGGTGCAGATAGTTATAAAATAAATATGTCAGAAAATTTATTGTAAGATGATTTACAGCTTGTAGTTGTTGGTATTTGCCTTAGAAAACTAAGCTTAGATAGGAAAGATAAGAAAGTGAGCATGACTCATAAGGGCAAAAATATGATGACTACTATGCCCATTTGAAAGAGTGCAAAAGTTTTAAAATAAGATATGAAACACTTGATCAAAGATCAAGACCATAGTTATACGCAAAAATGCATCCATGTATCTATTTCTAGAGTCCTCATGCCACATCTCAACTAAGCAGAATATGTCATTCCTGAACAAGGTAGGGATCATAGGAAAAGAGGAAAAGGAAAAGAAAAGAAAAGAGGAAAA
>VYXD01007117.1:603240-672767 GCA_013397195.1 Hylia prasina | reverse complement strand
AAAAAAAAAAAAAGGACATCTGAATCCCCTTCTCTGATCATTTTGTAGAGGTAATTACAAACTGGTCCAAATCAAACTATCTCTGAGTGCTACTGTTAGTGCTATCCAAATTACAGGAGAGCAATTTTCAGAAAAATGATCAGGGTCTTATTTTCACCAGAATAATATGCTACTAATATATCCACCCAAAAGCCAAAATTATCTCCTCAGCTTGCTAAAGAATAATCTGCAGAAGTTATCTAAGACGCTTACGTATTTAAAAGGAACTGAAGGGTGTGTGGAGCAGATAATTTTCACAGGAGCTGGTTTGAAGGGGAAAAACACACCCATAAGTGATCTTGCTGAAATCTAATTCACATTAGAGACCCAATCTCCAATGTTATTGCACAGTGCTTGTAGAGGGTGACATGCCAGCAGAACCATGGTGCACTCTGCATTTTAAATGCTTAATAATTGAGTCTTTATTCATTTCTTTACAGGATTACTAGTAATTGCAGTGAGGTCCTCAATCGTTTGGTGGTGGTCTGCACAGAGAGATCAACTGTCCAATTGAATTAAGGCAAACATGCTCCAGCAGGGAATTGGGAAGGAAAAATTGAACAGAAAAGAGATGGAATCGGGGGCACGATTTTCAGTAGAGGTCACTGCACATAATTCAGATCTACTGACTAACAGCACACAGACTGAAGTGAATACGATAAATTGATGTGGGCGGTGCAATAATTGCAGGCTCAGAACAGCATATACTGCCAGGGGGTCTTTGAAGGGCAGAGGATCAAACAGAGGTTACTTTTAGGATTTACAGGGGGTACATTCCTGTGACCTTGGTGGCAGCAAAAGCACAGCTATAAACCTGAACAGGTGGCTAAAGCAAAAGGGTTCCAGAATACAAATTGGTCTTGGAAACAGCATTAGACAAACTTAAATTGTTTTCTTTTGGTTTTGATAAATATAATGAAGTTTCAAATTAAGGATCCTCCTCTTTTTTACTTAGCCTATTAGGACTGGGACCACTGCTCTCTATAATGATACACTCAATTTCATCAGTGAGCAGTAATTATTGCTCCTACTTGCATGGGGGACCTCCAAGACTACCCCAGGTCATTCTTGAGAAATGCTGTGGTCGATTAAGCACTGTAAGGGTCATTCTTCCTTCAGAAAAAGCACTGAATTAAAATCCTACCCTGCAACAGATGCTGATGCTGTTTTCAGCTGAGACATAAAGCCAGGATCGAAGAAGTACAAAAAACATTTTAATTAGAAGTGAATGTGTTACTTTGAGCATCTCAATTAAATCTCCTTTGTTCACTAAATCTGGCCCAAATTCTGCCTGTTTAGTCATTATAGTACTTGTCAATATGGTTCTATTGTGTGCTGTCATTTTACAGGGCCCTTTCTCCTTATAGAGGTAAATTAGACATCAGTAAAATTAAAGTTTTTAAAACATTTGTTATTATTTCTACTAGTAAGAAGAAGCTTTGCCTAATTTTGGCTGACAGAGTTCTAACGGACTTAAAAGATTTAAGTGGCTATCAAATTTGTACCAACTGAAAATCACTCTCATATAGTGGTTTAAATACAAGCCACTATAATTACTTCTTTAAAATGTATTAATTTTGGCTTTTACATCCATTCATTAATTTGACACCTCTGAGAAAAATACTTACATCATAAATATTTTTGTTAAATGTACCTAATGTATTCTCAGAAACAGAGTAGCCCAGCTGACAAACCTGGGTTATTTCTACTCCTTTTTATCTGAGATTCTAATTTCTCTAAAACTTACAAGTTAGAATAAGAAGAACTTTTGTACTGCTCTGCTGTATGAATCTCCTACTCATAACAACAGACAGCTTGCATAGATGCTAAAGGTGTTTCAGAAGTCATTAATTAAGTTTCCTTGCTGTTAATTTGAAAGAGAATTTACAACAGAGATGCATTCCAAACCAAATAAATCCTCCCCTCTGTGATTTCCGTTTTCTTTTGATCGCAACAGTCAACTTGCATCACTAACCTGAATCTTGTCCTAAAGATAAAATTAACAAAATACCCACAAGTGTTTCACAGCAAAAGGTGCAATCAGTCCCTTATGCCTAAATAAAGTCTCTCATGAAAGAAGAAATGAACTAGTCAATTAATGTGTTTATAGCAGGATAATTTGGAATGGAAAATTATTATTGCAAGTATTTTTGATGTACAGCTCAAAAAATATATCAATATTAAAACCTCTGTTAGTAATGTGATCTCACACTTGTGAGTACATAATTTTAGAATGATCTGGATTTTATAATGTATGTGTATCTCACAGTGGACTGTAAACATGACATGCATAATTAGAGGAAGAGAGGGAAACAAATTGACAGAGTAGTGAACCATGCCACAGCTCAGTGTTAGAAGCTGTTCTCTGCAGTAAAACCTATTTACTGCAGCTCCAATACTGTGTTCAATTTCAGTACACTTTATGCTATAAAGGTAGGCAGACTACAGGAGTTAAGGAGGAGTTATAAGAGCCAACCTAGTGCAGAAAGCAATGATCTGTAACCATACACAAAGAAAACACTGTGGGCAATGTTAAAAGCCAAATTGTTAACACAGAAGTGACACCATAATAAACATAGTGAAAAATAGGTGAATAGAGATAATAGATTGAAATTAAAACAAGAAAAATGTATTCTTTGTTAAAAATCTTGCTAGCATTATATGAACATGTAGAATAATCTCCCATAAGAAATACTAGAAAACCCATAACTTGGACTGATCAAAAAACTAGGTAGAATGTGACAATAAATGATTGTAGAGGAAGACAAATTAGATGTCCTACTGCCACCAGAGCCCCTTTCCCTTCCAACTTCTATGAAACCCACACAGATACATTGCTAAAAACACAGAAGGAAATTGAAGGCACTCGAATCCAGACCTTTTTGGTTTCCTGCTCTTCTGCTTCTGTGTAGTGGAGTAAACCCAGTGCAGGATAAGTAAAAGTGGCTGAAAGCACAGTGATTACTAACACAATCATACTGAATAAGTCTGACTCTAAGTTATGCTAGGCTAAGACAGTAGTAGGAGTTCTGAGATTTTTTTTTTTTTAAATTATTTATTTTGGAGCAGGGGTGAGAAGATGAGGGAAATTCAAAGGACAGAAAATATTTGTATGAAAATAACTCCTCTCTGGTGTTTTGGCTTGATATATGCTCCAATAGTGCACGTATAACCTTGCAGATCATTGCCCAATGCCAAAGAATTCATTAGCTTCTGGACTGGAGCTATTTGTAAGTGGACAATCATACTGACACAGCAAAATTAATCATTAAGGCTATTATAATAAAGTTGTGAAGCCTTCAAAGATTCTTCCTCTAGACTGTTGTGGCCATCATGACAGTTATTGCTAAATGTGAATCAATGTGCTTTCTAAACATGGGTTCATATATTTAGTCTGCTGCTCAATCACAAGAACAATAGCTGCAAGCAGAAAAGGATATTATGTCCTTATAGCATAAGGTCTGTGAACTTTCACATGGGCAGACAGTACGCAGGATATACTGGATTCATAAGAGTTCTTTCACTCTCAAGAAAACAATTATTTTTGGTTTTAATCTGTTCAGTCTCAGGACAAAAGCCCTAGCAATGAGGGGTAAAGGCTTATGTCATGGGCATTGTTTCAAACTCTCTGCTGCTCTTGCTCATTTGCTTAGACAAAAGTGGGTAAAACTCTTCAAGCAAGCACCCATTTCCTGCAAGACAGCTGTGGAGCCTATATTGAGATAATTAACCACAAATGGAGGATTTTGTATAATTTCCTGGACTCCATCACCTTAAATTCCCCTAATTATTATTTCATCTTCTGTGTTTCATACCTTCTTTGATACCCTCATAAAATTGTTCTTCTCTGACGTCACCAAGAAATTCTTCTGACAGAAGCATGCTGAAAAAGTCAGGACAGATGGACAGCTGGAGAGCTATTTACATGCAGATCCCAAAAAGAAGAAATAGTTTGGAAAGCCTTTTCACATTCACTTTAACAGACCACTCCTTTGTATATCCTTCTGCCTTTATACATGGTTGGTTTTTTTTGCAATATCCTGAATCAATCCCTCCTTTCTGTTTCGCTTAATGATCAATTTTCTCATATGTAGTCCTAACTGCAGACTCTGAACTAACAGTTATATTCCTCGTACAAGGTTCTGTGTGATATAAATGCTGCAGCTGCATACGGCCCCTCTTTTTGCAGGGCTGGTGGCACTAATATGTCTGGTCAAAGAGAACAGAAGGGCAGTATGTCCAGAAAAGCATTAATTAAATAAAAGAGAGGTACTTATCAGCTGTACTCATTCCTCCAGGAGACAGACAATGTGGTTTGGCATAATTCTTCTTCAGCCACAGTGAGGGTATGAGCAGTAGGAAAATCCTAAGTTTACAGTCACTTAAAATACTGTAATGGAAAACATGACTGCGAGGTAGCATCAACCTTCTCCACCTAATTCCAAATAATGTTAGGATATGCCTGGTCCCAGAAAAACAGGTTAATCACATTTTCTCAGGAAATAACTTTGGTATCATCTGGGACAACACTCTATTCCACTAGGAAAAAAAAAATCGTTATAAACATAAGATAGGGGTCATTCTTCCTTTAAAAATACAGTAACAAAGGAAAAGCTTGAAGGCTCCTACTCCTAACCAGAACATAAGAATGAAGAAAGATCTTGTTGAGCTTGAAAACTGTAAAGAAATAATTAGAAACCTGCTTTTATCTTCTCCAAGAATGTGAGGTGGAAATTTAAAACATTCAATCAAAGCAAAAAATAAACTTTTCTCTGCAAACAAGAAAGAAAGCATATGTTCCCAAATCTTTGTTTACATCCCTGCTCAGATGAATTTTGCACTCTTACCCTCTGCTCCCACTATCTGGATGACGCATGTCACTGGTAGCAAAGGTAGAGGGAATTCAGTTGCCTCCCTGGCAATATCCAGAAAAATATGTGACAAAATAATCTGATTCATTCCAGGGTTGTCAGAAGTGCCCATCACTCCCTAAGTAACCTCCTTCAAAATTTATCTGATTAGGTCAAGGTGACAATTCCCTAGAGATGTTTTCAATGAAATCCTAGCACTCACACCCATTGGAAAAACTAAACTATGCTCTAAGTTTTTCAAAATCTTCTCGTGATTGATGTAAGCAATACACTAAAATCCCACTTTAGTTCTGCCCTAATAGAGGTATTTACACAGGAAACTGTTTTTCCTGGCATACAACAGGAGTACCAAAGAATTAACACACATGAGTTCTTATGAAAATTATGAGTAGTAAACTAATGAAAAACACTAGCACATTTCCTGTTCTTTTATTCCAACACTAAGAATGTAAACTGGCTGCACAACTTTAGCAGGGGGCCAAAAAAAGGAAGCTTTATAAACAACCATTTACAGGATCTTTCCTTACCCCAGTGATGTGGCTGTTCCTAACATTCTAGTACACTGCTGAATGAGAAAATAATCTCTTCCAAAGCACACAGTAAAAAACTTTTGAAGGTATGAGCATGACACACAAACCTGTATTTCCTGCAGATGATCTAAGGCATAGTTTAAAACCTGACTGTAAACCAGATCCTGCTACTTTTTAGTTTGTCTCAAAGTTTAATGAAAACCTAACATTTGAAGTAAATACCTTCCTGGTAGACCACTTTTTCTACAAAAAAGTATATCAGTGTTTCAAAAGAAGTTGCTACATGGTACAGGCCAAGCCGCCAAGCCCTGTACACATCTACCCCCATTTAAAGATGCTGCTTAGAACAAAATAAAAGCAACCTAACAGTCACAGCTCATACATATTTGCATGGTATTTATATAGTTGATATTTGACATATGCAGTACAGATAAAAATCACAAGATTGTACTTGAAGAGAGCAGCTCTTCCTCTTCTTGTATTGGATGGGTAAGCTTGGGTTTGGGTTTTTTTTGAAATTGCAAATTAATAGCTGACTTTTCTTTTTCCTAACATTTTCTAAGCTGATTAATTCTGAGAACCAATTCCAGTAAAGGTATCAAGCCAAACTATATTAAGTGATAAGGATTACACTAATTCATCCACAGCATCTTGATAAACAATCTTTTAGTGATGGATGAGAGGAATTTAATTTCTGCCAACTCCAGGCTGAATTCCTTCGGAGTTTTATGACCTACTGAAAAGGTCTTGTATTCAGACTTATGAACTGGATCCAGCAACCAAAGCAAACAAATAACTCCTTCCTAATTACCAGCTGCAAATCAACAAGCAGTAGTTTGTGCATTAGTAGTATTATATGCTCAAATAATAATAGATTTATAGGGACACTTTAGATGGATTTTAATACTCCTTTTTCATGGATGTGGTCCCCTGTCCTGTTCTGAAAGCATCTCCCAGGGTCTGCATCCTTACTTAGGCCACGATTCATGCTGAACTTCATCTAACTGGGAAAAATGACATGGAGGCAGTTTTATTCAGAGGGAAATATGATTTTTTCCAAAAGATAGGCAAGCCTGAGAAAGACCATCTCAATCAACATAAACATTTTACAAAAATGCTTCACTTCAGTTGTGATCAATTGCCCGGTTGGAAAAAAGACCAAAACATATTGGCTAATCTGGCCCCATAAATTTCTGTATAATAAACATACAAAATAGCATGCATATTTTTCATTTTTTGTAACACAGTCATATTACTTTCACTGAATTATCTTTAAATATTTCTCTGCCTTATGAAGTCCATTCTATATGTATATATAGTAAAATGTTTATATGTAGAAGATAATTTCTAGTGGTGGGATACATGATGTATGCACATTTAGCTTATGTAGTCAAGCACTTTAAAACATTTTTTTCTCCTAAAAATGACTAATATATACACAAGGTATTTCAAACTAATCTCACTAATCTTCTTATCCACTGCTATTCCTAATAAGCAGCTCTTCAAATCCTTTGGAAGGACAATATCAAGCATTTCATCTGTTATAAGACCTGTTTTATTTGAAATCAAGTACTTTGGTAATGTTTCTCTTTTCAGAAATAAAAACTGGGAACCCTGTTTCCATTTTGCAACTTAGAATGACATGACAATGAAAAATGCAGATGAAAGACATGGCAAGACATAATTACTTAAAGAGTACAAGTATGTGCACAGATTTCAGGTAAGGAGCCAAACCCTAACAATGTACTTCCAGTAACTGATTTCTACACCATAAAAAAAAAAAAAAACCTAGTGCTTAAGAAATCCATCTAAATATTTCGTTACATGCAATTCTTCATTGTTTGCCTTTATTCCTTGTGAAAGCAAACTTGTATCTTTTAATATTTATGTGTAAAAAGTAGGTTTATGTACATTTGCTGCTATGGAATGAATTTTCAGGCTCTGTGATATTATATCATCAAACAGCTTGGGCTGGAATGGACCTTAGAGATCAACTTGTTCCAACCCCTATGCCATGGGCAGGGACACCCTCCTCTAGACCAGTTGCTCAAAGCCCCATCCAGCCTGGTCTTGAGCACTTCCAGGAATGGGATACCCACAACTTCTCTGGGCAACTTGTTCCAGTGTTTCACTACCCTCAAAGTGAAAAAATTCCTCCCCATATCTAATCTAAAGCTATTCTCTTTCAAGTTGAAGGCATTAACCCTTGTCCTATCACTACATGCCCTTGTAAAAACATGCCTGTTGAGTCTCCTTGTAAGTCTCCTTCAGGTACTGGAAAGCTGCAATAAGGTCACTCCAGAGCCTTCTTTTCTCCAGTAGGAACAATTCTAATCATCTCAATCTTTCCTCATAAGAAAAGTACTCCATCCCTCAAATCACCTTCATTGCCCTCCTCTGGACTTGCTCCAGCAGGTTGATGTCCTTCCTGTGCTGGGGATCCCAGATCTTTACTCAGTACTCCATGTGGGGCCTCATGAGGGAAAAAGGGAAACGTAGAGATGGAGAGCCTTCTTTTGATGCAGCCCAGGATATGATTGATTTTCTAGGCTGCAAGCTCACATTGCTGGCTCACGTCCTCACCCAGCAGTGCCCCCAAGTCCTTCTCAACAGAGCTGCTCTCTACCCATTCATTCCCCAGCTCATGTCAATATTGGGCTCACATTGCTGGCAAGTGTAGGACCTTATATCATATGAATGTCAACATGAATGGTTGTACTTCCACTGCAAAGTTATTTTCAGTGCTCTTTGCCTTGAACTCTCACTTCTAACTATGAATGTATGCAATCTTTTCTTTCATTTGTTTCAAACCTGAATCAAAATATCATACTTTTTCCTTCTTTCTTCCTCTGTCTCCAAGTCATCTGGAGCATCTCTTCTAGGGGAATTATGTCATTACTTAGATATACTAAAATGCATTAGTGAATTACTTTTGTGCTAATGATTATGAAAATACATAGGTTGAAAATAACAAAGTTAAACACTAAGTTCAGGAGGCTATCAGGATTTAACAGGACTAAATCACTCATACAAACTGTCTGTTAAATAAAAACTCCTATAGCTAAGATCCATTAATTTTTTCATTAATGCCAGTAGCATTCCATTGAGTATTTTCCATAGCTTCTTGAATAATGAGCACAGTCTTGAATAAAGACAGTCTTGTATTCAAACTATGGCTTATATAAATGCAACACTGCATGAAATCTCAGCTCTGAAAGAGTACAAAGAGTCAGTGACATTAACTTATCACTAGTGACTCCTCTCCTTTGCAAATATTGCTGAAACAGCACTTTTCAAAATGGATTTTATCTAAATTAACTTTATTTCACACTCAATTTGTTGTCCATAGTTTACCCTGTCTTTCATGCCAATTAACTTCCAGAAATGCTTGGTGTGCAAAATGAGGAAGATCTAAATGAATTAAATTGGAACTTAATTGTACTATGTGATAATAGCTGCTTTGCAGTCTACACAGTGGTTGCCATTAATGTATGTGTGTTTTAATAAGTTGCATTTGTAATGAATTCACCTTAAAATCATCTGGGAAGACAAAGTAAGTAGCTGTTTCAAAAGCCTGAAATCTCTTCTGTTGTCATATTAAAGAGGGGAAAAATTTCCTTGATAAACCAGCAAAGATGCTAAACGCATCACTTTGAGAAGTTACATGATACCAAGTGGGAATGAAATCTCTCGTGATTGTCTTTCTGCTCATCATTAGTAAAGCCAATTAGTTAGCAGAATGCCCATTCCTTTTAGGTGCATTACAAACACAACTGAGCATCATTAACTTGCCATGAATGTGATAACATCAGAGTAAACAATATGTTTTTTCAAATGCTGACCTAAATATTAGGAGACATTTTCCACTGGCCAGAACGTCAGTCTAGCAGACAGAAATAATGGGTATTTGTGTCAGGCTCCTCCACAAACTGAATCTGGTTATTTCTGAAGTTTCTCACCTCTAATATAGGAGATAAACGTATATATATATATATGCACATAATGTCACCTGTACTTACATATATCTATACATATGTATATATGCATTTTCACAAGGATTAGTCAATTGTGAAAGTTCTTTAAGATCTGTGGATGAACTTTTTTTGAATAGAACTTGAGAAAGAGGTAAAGCCTCTACAGGAACATTAAATAATTTAACTTATGTGAATGTGTGATCTTTATGAATGGTTTATGAATAGCAAGAATTTATTTGACCTAGAATAGCAGAATTTATTTTTGTGTGAGTTCCTTTCCTAAATTTATGTATGAATATAATTCCATTCTGTAGGCACTATTATTGTCTGCAAGTACAATGACTGTTGCACCCAATACAACGCAATGTTTCTCATCACCCGGGGGACCATTTTAAGCACTCTAAGAAGAGTATCTCTGTGCCACTTCTGGGCCTCAAAGCTCTGGAACACAGCCACTATCGACATTTCTTCTAAATATTGTGACTACAAAGTGAAAATCAGCAGTCTTAGCCCTTTTTGGAATTTTGAATACTTTGTGGAGAAGCATTCCATTTAGTCTCCTGGAGTCAGAAGAATGACTTGCGGGAATCAGAAGTGCTGGAAACATGTGTCCCTCTCAGTTGCATCTTTTCTCTCTACCCTTCTCTGCTTGGAAAGAAAGGAACGAAAAATGAATCAAGAATTGCAAGTCTTCTACTTCTAGCTGGCTTCCTACATAGCTAATATTCAGAAGACAAAAGTCACGTGGCACTAAATTTAAACAATGCATTTGTAAAAATTATCTGTAGAATGGGACATATAACAATTGTATAATTTGCAAACCTACCTTTAGCCTCTATTTCATACCACATAATTTTGATGTTCTGAACAGATCAGCATTGAGACCTGATGATACAAGACAACAACTTTCTGGGATGATTTCTGAAAGATGGGGCAAACTGTCTAAAAATTTAATGAAATGTTACATGAAATTTAAGCAATTTCTTGCATTAACATTCTTGGAAAACAAATCTCTTTTCCACTGATGCAAAAGGAAGCAGCATTGTGAAGTGCTTCACAATACAACATGGAACTGGGACTGGCTGTTTCTTAATGAAATCCAGAGAAGCCAAATTAGAAACCTCTGTACAATTTCACAGGAGTCAGAGGGATGCCCAGCATGATGTATCCACTCAGATATCTGCACTCTTGTGAAGAATAGTTGATGAAGTGTAACATGTTTGCCTGGAGGCATGACCCGTATTAGTGCTAATTTTGCAGATTGAAGGATCAAGGAGCAATTAGACAAGCAGGGGCATCATTAAAATGGAGCATGTTTTCTTTTTATTCTCATAATTTTCAGATGCATTTCAGTTGTTTAAAGAGGAGAGACAAGTCAGTGCTTGCTGCATTATTAAAATTCTGAATTATGTTTTAAATCCTAGTGCATACACTGTTTCTCAAGACCAGTTGCTATATCTAAGCAGTAGTTTCAACCACTCTAGGAGATAAAAAAGGTAACCAGTTATATTCACTTTTCAGCAGTGGCAGAGGTTTATCTGTGCTCCTTTAAGGATTTGATGAAACAGAAATGTATCTCATTTGCAGCCACAGTAATCAGCTTACCTTTAATCTTTTGTTTTCTTTATAAATAGCAAAGATTTATTTACTTTAAGCTGTCTAAAACCAGAGCTATCATAGATCATCCAAGAGCATTAATCTTTGTTCTCTGCAACCTGATTTCTGAAAACTGGGGACAATGCACACAAGTCAATGCAAGAAAGTCAAATAAACACATTTTTTCCCAAATTCTGGGCTTGTTGTCACTAGTTAAGATGTGACAAAAATTTTTCTCTCAGGAAAAAAATCCAGTTCAAGAATAGTTTTGAAGTAGATTTTTATTGATTCAGATGTCATTGAAAATCCATCTCTACAAAATTTGTTGGCAAATTGCTGTCCTTTATTAAAAAGCCCCATCACAAAATACTAAACACCAGGAAAGGGTTAAAACAGCCAATCAACAGAGCTGCTCACCATGTTGTTGAGTCTTAGAATTTGGCAATGCTGGTGGAATTGGAGCTTAAACTTCAAACTGAATCAAACCAGATGTTAGCAAAACAGTTTGTATGTGTGAATCATAATTGACTTCTTAATTTCTTTCTTTCTCTAGTTGGAATGCTAATTAATGTAGTTATGATTAATAACAGGATAGCTAATTGTTATTTTTCCTTCTCCATAAATGTCCCTTTTTATTTAAAGAGAATGCTTTGTTTAATTTGTATTTTATGTTTCTGGAGTCCTGATTTGTCCCTACAAATTTCTTATTAGAAATGTACGACAAAGTTATAATTACAATCAGATCTGGGCAAAACGTCACATGTTCAAGAGTATTTATTTAAATCTATAACTGAGTACGTTAACCTAGTTTGTGCAAATGGAAATTTCATGTAGAGTCTCAAATAATGTCAATAAAATGAAAAAATTAATGAAAATTATGAATATTGTATAAGGGTCATAACCAGGCTAAATGACAAGGAGTAATAATAACCTTTACACTTAAGACCATGTAATCTACCAGAGGGTGACAAATTCAGTTGTCTGAAACCAATACATCTGAACATCACAAGCTTAATACAGCCTTAACTAATCAGACAGCCAGGTGCTACACATCTTATATTAACTTTTTTCATGAATTAACCTGACTTTAAGAGTCTTAGAATCATCCAAATCACATGAGACATTAATATTATACTTCTGGAGTGGTAGGTGTATTTCTCTCCCTTAGAAATTATGTTGGTTTTTTAAAGCTGGTAAGTGCCCTCTGAATTTCATCTTTCAATTTTTTTTACTGTAAATGTGTTGACTATTGAGAAGATGGTTTTCTTATTATTCCACTGAGATCTAATGGAACATCCGAGTTGGTTTTGTTCCTGTGTTTGGGTTTTCTGTTCTGCTTTGGTTTATTTTTTTTTTTAAATTTGTTTTGGTTGCTTGTTGGAAGTGAAACTGTATCCTTTGAACTTTCCCAAATCACTTTGTTTGTCTTACTGAATTGTGAGACTACCTGAAAAGCAGGTGACATTAGAGATCTTCCTTTCACCGTGGTATATCATGGGGGACAAGTATTAGCATCATTTTGATGATGTTAAAGCTGCATCATGTGATCCTGTTCCTATAGTTTGAATCTTAGTAGTTCCTACGGGTTGAATCTATAGTAGGTATTTGCTCATAAAGTTGTTTTTTGTCATTCACAAGGGACAACAGCTGGTCAGCTTGACAGACTGACCTCGGAAACAATACAAAGGCATAAATGGTGATCTCAGGATTCTTCTGAGCCTTTACTCCAAAAGATTTTTAAATTGTTCTTAATTCTCTCAAAATTATGCAGTATTATGCATTTTATGATTTTTTTAAGGGCTCTTTTCAGGACAATTATTCTTCCTGAAATTCCTGTATGCAGTTTGTTGTATAAATATACATTTAACATTTTTTTTGCAAGGTCCAATATTTTTTCGTGGCAAGACTTTGAGCTAATTTTTGAGGAACTTCTTTCATATTGGCAAATTAATTTCTTTTACTGGGAAACATATGATGGTTTAATTTGACAGACAGGCTATGATGGCAATGGTATGGTAATAGATAAGATTCTCTTCTATGTAGGAGTTGACCTGTCTCAACTTGGAAGGAAAACTTTGGGGTGAATAGTCTCCGTGATTTTTTAAGGTTACCGCAGTATATTACTCAGATTAGAGCCAGTATTTTAATAAGCTGGAAAATAAGTATTTGTGCTTTTTCCATTTACATTTGCCAAATGACTTTTAAGACAAAAGACTATACCACTTTTCAGTAAGGAAGATGAGATCACTTTTCATAAACAAGACAGCGGTGACTCTAGATATGGTGGTCTTTTTCCAACACAGGCAATCATATTCCATTTCCTTCCAATTTAATATGTTTTCCAGTAGGTCTGATGCTTTTTCAAATATCCTCTAAGCTGATGACTAGAATTTCTGCATGCCATGGAATAAGCAATATGGTCTACCTGACACAGGGATATATTTCAGCAATAGAAAATTGACCGGTTAAACACCCACAGAAAAAAAAACAAAAAATCCTATCATTAAAAGCTCACTATTCTCTGCTCTAGGTAGCTGCAGTAACCATGGTACTGATCTACACATAACACTAAAGGTACAGCACAATAATCCCTGTGGAATGGGAAATGTAGAATTTTAATGATTCCTGCTTTATTTAGGTTGTAAAGTGCTTTGGGAAAGGTATCCTTCAAGATGAAAGCAAGTACAGAAATATAAGCTATTGCTATTATGCTTTGAATTAATCACTACTTGCTTTCCCCTCCAGAGTGATGCAGAAAAACATCTTAACATCTATTTCACTTGAAGCCTGAAAAAGAAAAAAAGGCCTTCCTCTCATAAAATAGGATAAAGGAAAGAAAAATATAAAGCTCCTTCAAACCTGAAAGAAGGAAAATCAGTTTCATGTTGATACATATAGCTTTCATCCTGCATTTCCTGAAATTGATATTCATCTCAATGAAAGAAAATGACCTATGAAATAAAATCAAGTCCTTGGTTATTAAATACCTGCTAGGACAGATTCTGAATGGATAATGTCTGTAAGCCCCTAAAGTAGGGGTCCTGAGGAGACAAAACCTACCACCCACTTAACACTGCTAGTGTGAACAAGACACTATCATAATGCACAACAATTATGTTATGCAGACTCTTATTTAATTAAACTACAGTGTGTGAGGGGCAATACACTTAAACAAAATAAAGGCAGAAAAAAATTAAAACTGGGCAGGATAATATATTAATGTAAAGGATAATAAGACTTACATACATAGACGCTTAAAATTCACATTTTTAAATAGCTCAATGGGGATCCTGTTTCCAGTGTGCAGTGGCACACACATACAGGTATATGCATGTATCAGTGATCAGTGGGATGTAAATCAGCCTTTGTTTATTTGATTTCTATTTCAGAAAATAAAATTAGAACCATAGAAAATAGAGGATTATCATTAAGGCAGGGAAAGACATTATGTTTTTCTTACATGTCATTGAGTACAGAATAGTCGTGTACAACATTTTCTTTCTCCTTTTTTGAGAAGAGTTCTGCATGTCCTGCATTCTACACAGGTAAGATAGTCTAATCCATGGCTTTATGTAATGTCTTGACTTGGAAAGGACCTTTAATGATGATCAGGTCCATGCACCCTGCAATGAGAAGGGACATCTTCAACTGGGTCTGTTTGCTCAAGTGCCATCCAACCTGATTTTGAGCAGTTCCATTGATGGGGCATTCACTACTTCTCTGGGAAACTTTATTCCAGCGTCTCACCACCATCATCATCATCAAGAAAAAAAAAAAAATAAAATCCTGGTATCCAGTAGAAATATCTTCTCTTTCAGTTTAAAACCATTGCCCCTTGTGCTGTCACTACAGGCCTTGGTAAAATGTTTTTCTTCATCTTCCTAGTAAGCCTCCTTTTTATATTGAAAGCCCACAGTGCAGTCTCACTCAAGTTTTCTCTTCTCCACGTTAAATAATCCAAACTGTCTCATCCTTTCTTCATAGAAGGGGTGTTACCACCCTCTTATAATTTTTGAGGATGTCCTCTCTAGGTGCTGTAACAGGTTCATGTCTTTCTTGTGCTGAGGACTCAGTAATGCATGTATGTAACCTTGATCATAGCAGAGAAGATCTAGTGGTAGTTTGTAGAATCTCCTGCTTAACACTTGTGGGGAAAAGAAAAATGCTTTTTTTTATTACCCATTCTGCTGAGAAAAGCTGTTCACCTCAGCCATGGTATCCAGAATCCTACATGGGAATTAGTGGGGGCATAGGAGCACGAGCCAAAGTCTGAAGAGATTCTGTATTTTCTTATCTGATAACTTTAAAAAGTCACTGTGATTTTAGACCACTTTGACTGATTAGAGACCAGTAGGTCTAATTACAGAAAACAAGTTGCCATGGAGTTTGAACTATACTGCACACTCTTTCATAGCACCCATCAATTATTCTTGAAGTAGGGGGGCACAGAAAAATGCACCTCTTTAGATTTTTTTCTTCTATTCTTTGGGTGCTGTAACATATATATATGATATGTACATATTGTTTAGTCTGGGATTGTTTAGCCCAGAGAAAAGGAAGCTCAGCAAGGACCTTATCACTTTATAACTGCCTGAATGAAGGTTGTAGTGAGGTAGGGGTCAGCCTCTTCTGCCATTTCTCGAGTGAAAGGGTGATAGGAAATGGCCTCAAATTGCAGCAGGGAGAACTCAGATTAGATATCAGATAAAAAAATCTCTGAAAAAATGGTTAGGCACTGGAATAAGTTGTTTAAAGAGGTGGTATAGTTACTGTCTCCAGAAGTGTTCAGGAGGTGTCTGGATGTGATGCTTGAGGATATTACAAGGTTTAAGGGCATTTATGGCAGTGCTGGGTTGGTGGTCAGGCTAGATAATCTTGCAGGTCTCTTCCAACCTTTAGGATTCTGTGACATAAATATATGTGTTGCTAAGATATTAGCAGCTTTGGAGCCTTTCAGGTATCTGAAGATTTCTTCTCTGAAGAAGGTTCTATCAGCAGGTGGCTTTCAAGCTGTTCTGATGAACAGATGATCCTTTCTTTGATTTTATCTGGGACATGGATCTGGAAATGTAGGTCAACCAACCAGGGATGAAAGAACAAATAAAAAATAGCAGTGGAAACTAATTTGCTATAGTTACATCAATGAAGAACATCTGAACTGTGGCCTATCCCACCACACAGGTATACAACAGGTATACAGGTATACATGTACTTCTTGCAAAGTTATAGCAGAATCAGAATTTCTGTCCGACTTTCTAAACAGGCCTCACTCCCTCCTGTCCTGGGCTCCACTTATATGACACTCTTTAAAGGTTGCTTAGACACTTCACACTCTGTGCACAGTGCAGGAATGCACTGAAATTGCCAGTTCAGTATACAGTCCTGGCTGACTGTAAACAGTTTGCCACTTATTAATGTTTTTGTCCCTTCTTGAGAGCTTAAACATAGGAATGAGTATGTTATTTACTATAGTAAATCCAGAGCTGGCTGTTAAATTAACAGAGCAACTCAGCCAGAGTCCTATAAAAGCTGTTTATCTATGCTTTTCACACAACTGAGCTCCAGGTATTGTGAGTTTGGCCATCTCCATTCCATGCTGTTCCATGGACACTGCACAAATACTGTATAGCTATAGATGGTTACTGTATTAATCTGATTTTCCCCCTCCCCAGATAATAGTTTAAAGCAGCAGCTGGTAATTTATTATATATTTATTTCCCTCTTTGCCTTCTTTAAATAATCACTTTCCACTACTTCCAAGAGATACAAGATGTGTCAATGTGTCTTAAGTACTTTTTCATAAAGCTAAATACTTTCTTTGCTGCTAAGCAAGCCTAAAATTGTGTTTTCCTAGATTTGAGGATTCCTCAAACACCTGGAGATGCTTAATCCAAAACCACATTTAAACCTGAGCACTGGAAGATTTTTTAAATAATGTATCAATTCTTTTCATGCTATTTTGATTTTGCATCTGAAGGAAAGAGGCAAAAGACAGATACTTGACTTGAAGAGGTTTCTACTGAGAAGTGGAAAGGAAGGAATTTTAAAGATGACAGTCATGTTTCTGTCCTCTCCTTATTGGCAGCTGTAATTTGATAACAAAAGACACTCGTCAGACTGGACATTGAAATGCAGACTCAAGTACGAATGGCAAAGCAAATCTATTCTCCAAGTTGCCAGTATTGCCTCTGAAGTGACTTTTCATGATTTCAGCCTTCTGGGTTAAATGCTCAGCTGGTGAATATTGATGTAATGTCATTGACTCTAATGGAGTCAAACTGAATTAGATGAGCTGAGGATCTGAATGTCTGTCACAGTTTACTGAACCAGATTTCTTGTACTAAAAATTGCCTTTTTATTTTCATAATGATGTCGTGCCTAGCAGGAAATCTCCGTTCTTGCACCGGAGGCTTTGTGAGTGTTTCTCAGGTATCTGCTGTCTTGCTGAAGTTGGTTGATGCCTTGTTAAACAGTGCATGAAACCAGCTGGACAAGTGAACACAGTGAGCACAAGGGAGAATTTCCATCACAGCTTGCTTGCTTTCTAACATAATAAACTCCACGCTTCCTAGACAGCTCCCCCAGAGAACTGCACGTCCAAAATCCTTTAAACATCGAAAATCTGAAGGAAGAAAGATAAGCTATTTACTCTTAAAAATGGTGGGCCCAGTAGAGTAACTCCCAAAGACTTGGGCCTGCATCTGCAAGCTGAAAAATTAAACTCTTGCTCCAATAATATCAGTGTCTGGCTGTATAGTCCACCTCTCTCCGAGGCAGTCATGTTACTATTGTATCAAGGAAGGTCTCCATTAAGGATTTTACAGGTGTTTGAGGTTAATTGTGAAAATGTCAGCAGGACAGCTGAGTAACCCAATCAGAGAGGACTTATTTTTGCAGTGGTTAGATGGACCTTAATGGTAGTTTACCTGGAAAAGAAAGAAAAATGTTATCAGATTCTGTTACTTTATAAATAACCTCAATATTTAGTGTCCAAACACAACAATTATTTGAGACTCTGATGTATTTTTTTATCTTTTTATTTTCTGCTCATTGTGGTTGCAGAAAATAATCCTGAAAGAATATTTAATTCAAGAGGACTTGAAGTCTCCAAAATAATAATCTAAAGGGAATCATAAAGACATGATTATTTTAAACTTCTTTTAAAAACTAACATCAAACTCATCAAGCAAAAGAACCCCAAAAACCAAAAACCAAAAGCCAATTGATTAAGACTTGACCGAGGACATTTGAATACTTGGCTTCTTTTCATCCCAGATTAAAGTGTATTCCTTCAATTCTATATAATGATTGGGCTTTTATGACACCCTCAGAATTTCTAAAGTAAAGTTTTTTAAAAGACTTCACAGTTGAAATGTATTTGCACTGTTCTGATCATCCAGTGCACTTTGATTTCTTGTGACACTTTGTAGAATTCATCAGCTAAAACTCAGAGCACAGAGGGAGGGCAGTGGATCATCATTTAGAGAAACAGACTGCAAAGATAAGTTTTAGGTCCATTTCCACAGACAAAATCCAGTTCTGTTTAAGTAATGCATATCCTGGAAATCAAGCTGTAGAGCATGAAAATGCCAGTGAAATCTCTTTGTTGAGCTTTCCAATGCCAACCCAAGTCTGTTTAATAGGAGAAAATAGGAACAGTTTGGAATATTTTGTTTTGGATAGACTCTTAAGGAGTACATCAGTACTTCTACTTTTACAATTCACTGTGGGAATTTTGGTTTTGACAGCTGAGATTGGCCTAGGTAGTGCTCTTGATGCAGTTACCTGTTATTTACAAGTGGCAAATCTCTACTGATTTTCTCAGCAGATGTCAGCCACAAAAATCACAGCTGGTTAGACAACTTGCTTGTAAGATAAAAGAAAAGCAAAAATGAAAATTTACAATTCTCTAACAAGCAGTTCTCTCATATGAAATCTGTAACTCTTTAATCCTAATTCCTGTGAAGCCCCTTTCCCTGTCCCCAGACACCTTCCCCAGGGCTTGTAGTGAACATGTAAAATACCTTGCATGGTGCAGGTACAGTGCACGGTTTCAGGTAACTATCCACGATTTATAGAGGGCAGACAGATGGGAATGCCCTGCACTCTTTCTCCCTTGTCCAAACTGTGAAAACCAACAAGCTGGCTCCCTAATCTTCTCCCTGGAACTCTTCCTTATCCCACTTTTTAAAAGGGGTGGGTGTGTGGTGCTGTGTGACCCTGGCCTCAGGATAATTGCTTGTTGCTGGGTGAGCACGTCAAATCCGACTGCAGGGATGGAGCTCAGCGCTTCCTGCAAGGGAACTCCCGGAGCTTAAGGAGCAGATCAGCTTTTCACTAAGAGACAATGAAATAAGAAACTGTTCCTCATTTTGCTAGGAGAACATAATGATCTTACTCATCAACTAACTATGAGAGTATTTAAGCTCCATTTTTGCACCTAGAAGAAAAGCATTTACTCAAACTAGTAATTATCGTTAGTATAAAGAACCAGACTAGCTATAATGGATGAATGTGACGTAGAAAGCTGTAAAAAATGAGAAGACTGCATCATAAACAGAAGAGAAGCAGACCTTTCTTGCTTTATGAAACTGTTCATAATTCAAGAATGCATTTGTTTCTCCAAGCTATTTCAGACAAATGAACTGTAGTGGAACAGCTAGAGGTTAATTTTATCCATCAGCAAGAACTTCCTAGAAAAACTATACATCTTCTTACAGCTATCTGAGGCAAGCATATTTTAAAAACATTCAGAGTAACATTCATTCCTTAAAACATACCTGTGGTTTAATATTAATTATTTATATTTCTCATTATTTGTTCCTTATCCTCTCGTTTCAGAAGTTCTGCTTATTTGAACACAGATCAGAAATGGTATTTTGTGAGTTATTGGACAGTCTGCTAATTCTAATGACGGACTGCAAGAGCTTCGCAAACTAAAAATTACTTATCCAGTGCAGAAATACAGGTGCTTTAGGACCAGAGAGAAAAGGGTGAAATCCATCAGCTAATTTATAGAATTATTACTCTCCACAAGTGTCTTTTGGTCATCAAATCACCACTATAGTCTCAGAAATATATGTAATTTTAAGTAACTATATACATGTATTATGTATATATGTATGTATATAAGTTTATGCACACAAACGAAATGAACTTTTTAATTTTACTCTCTCTGTTTTAAATGAATAACTTAAACCTTCCCTGATCAAGCATACTGGCAAATCACTGACTGTATATTCACCTTCAGAAAGAAACTGCATATCAAGCATTCATGTATGATTTTATCTTCTTGGCTATCAGTGAATGCTTAAGAAACCTTCTTAGTCCTTCAAGGAAGAGCTGCAGAAACCAAAGTTGTTCTGCTTTACAGAACTACAACTGATAGTTTGGTAGTTTTAATGTAAAAAGAAAAAAATTTGATAGAGAAGGAGAGGCAGTAAAAATACTAAATAAGGATAAACCAATATACTGAAAAAGACTAACTAAGTCCTATAAGAATTGATAAGGATTGAAGAGTAAAATGCAGGAATTTTGAGGAAGCAAACACAGGGTAATATGTATATTACATTTGTTCATAACTGTAATTTGTTCATAACTGTAACATTATAAGAAATAAGCTGTACATATTTCTAACTGACTTTTATTGAAAGAAGTGATGCACTTCAAATCTCACTTGTTTATTCAGACTCATACCAAAGTATCTCTAATGAAAATTAGGAGGTGGAATAAATAATTCCTATTAATTTAGTTTATTTTACATGAATGAACATTTCTTCTGATAGCATGATCATAAACTTCACATTTATATAAACTAGTCTTAATACTTATAATAAAATACAGTCACATTATGTAAATGATCCTTATGATGGTATCTGAAAAAAACATCCAAAACTGAAAAAAAGTCACTTTTGCTGGTACTTAATGACTATGCTGGTGTTCTAAAAACCATAGTTTATTTCCTCCCAGAGATGATATAGTCTTCTATTTTCTATGCTGAGAATCACTTAATATTTTTGAACCTATTGAAACAGAGAGTAGTGGTTAAAAAAGAAACATGATTTTGTACACAGCCCTTCATCACAGTCCCTTGTTACAGGTGTGATTCAGAGTTATGAAGGTCAGAGGTGGCTGCTCCATTGACCTCAGGATCCATTTCTTTCCTAAATGTTTCCTTTCTTGCAGCTTGCTGTTTCTGGTACTCTTTATGGTAAAAAAAAGACAAACTACACATTCACGCCTTCTTCTCTGAGTTTAGCGGTCCATGAAGAACAGTTCCCCCACTCCTGACCACCCCAAAGGGCTAAATCTATTACCCACTAAATTGATTACTCATTGATTTTCCTGTCCCTGTTCCTTATCCATCAGCAGGAAGACAGAAAATAACCCTCTCTGTTACTCAGTATGTGGCACATGCAATAAACTGTGAAGCTGAGACCATACTGGTGAAATGATAACTGGATGGCCAGGGAAATTATGTTCTTTAAGCATTTTTGACAGATTGATACCTACAAGCCCTGAATTCTCACGACTGGAGGGCATGGAGCCATTTCTTTGCAGTACTTCATAGGAACAGATCATGTGCATTTCTTACTAAGTAAAACAAGGTGGCTAAAAATATGTTGTTTTCTGTTTGAAAACTGTGTGAAGACATTAATTGTTTTGTAAATAGATTCTGCAAAATCCTGTCCAGTTTACTGATTGTTACCAGTCAGCTGAATGTGAATGTTCGATACACAAAACATGAGCAGTGTCACTGGGTACAAGATTCACATAACTCACTGGTTCAATCTTTGAAGCTGAGCTTCAAATTCAAAATGTTCACACTAATTCCTGATTTCAAAATGCAGTTTCTGAAAATATCCTTCAATGTCTTCTTTCCTCTTACTGGTTGCACTTGCTATAGTAACTTCATTAGCTTCATTAGTCAAATTTGCAAAAAACAAAACTAGAGGAAAATTAATGGCAAAAGATGGAGCAAAAATTAAGACAAAGGTCACAGAAAAATATAGGATGTTAAAAAATAGCAGTATTACCTACTATTGGTTTTCAGCAATTAATATAAGCCCATCAAGGTCAGTCTGAATTGCTCAGTTATTTACTGGACTTTGGTTGTTTCCCTTTGTTTCTCTAACACACTGTTTAATTTATGGTCAGTATGGAGAATTCATGGCAAAACCCAAACTCTTTTTTTTCTGAACTGGAGTTGATATTAAATAGATGTAAGAGGCATAAAAGCAGTCTGTTTCTGCATAATTGGGGTGATGTTGTATAAAATTGTAAAACATGGTCAGAGGGATTAATTAAGCTAACATGCAACAGTGACCCCAGTTTGTGCTCTCTGCTGTGAATCCTGCTGTTGTGAAATCTCAGATTTTTTTAAAACATCAAACAGTAAGAGAGTAAAAGCTACAATTGACATGCATAGATCTCAGTTTAATTGTAGTTGTTATCACCACAGTTGCCAAGAAATCCCTCTTAGAGGTCACTGTGGCTGCTGCAGGGATAATTTCACTATTTATAGAGGCCAGCAGACCCTTTACAAGCTTTATACCAACTGATTTCAGTAACACAGCATCTACCTGTTTTCCTCAACATACAATTTGCAGCATCTTATCTGCTGTAATGTGCAGCAGATTAGTAGCCTGAAAAATGAGCCATCTACCCAGCTAAGGATGGATAAATAATTGATGGTTGGAACTGTAACCAAAAGGAAGTAATTTTTCCTCATCAGGTTGCTCAGATTCACAAAGCTGTCAGGAAAGAAAAAAATCTATAATTTTAAGCAGGAAATGATGGCATGCTCTCATAAAGGAGCACTGTTTATGGTGATAGTATAGCATACCTATGTAGGAATGAGAAAGGTGTTATTTTATTTACTTCTCAATGGAAAACAGACCCAATAATCTTCACTTTTTAAAATTATTATATTTTCCCAAAGCTTTTGGTCACTCTTAGTCAATTTTTTATGCTGATTCAGAAGATTTTAGTGTCACCCTAATGAACAGACTGTTCACGTAAGAAGATATAAAATAATATTTATTTTATGTTAAATATCCACTACTCAGAAATGTTATCCACCTGAGAAAACAGGAGTGAGAATGAAGTATATTTACCTGTGTATTGCTGAAGAGACTTCCGGAGACAGTCATAAGCGAGCAGGCACATTCCATTTAAAAATGTTTAATTTCACCCTGTTCAGCTAATTTAGCTTAGAAGTTACCATCAGGCAGCTGATGAAATATTAATTAGGAATGGCTTTCAATAAGGTTAGGTTCATATTCACAGAAAGTACTTCTTCCTGACATTTCAATTCAAATGACTTCCTACTTGAATATTCCAAAAGTTTAATTCACACATGAATGTAGTGATTCTAACAGTACCACATTTAATTTTTCTGTTTATATGAGTGCACAGTAAGAAACAACCTATACACAAGATATTTTATTACTGTCTCAGATCAACTTCCAATCACAAAATAGTTTTAGGTGCAGCACAAGGACCACACATAGGCAAGCTGGGATGGACTGAGCAATAAGGTCTTGTTGCTCTTGGTTTTTACAGATAACTAAGTTGTACTCAATGCATTCCTAATGCTGCCCATTCACATAATTCTATTTAGCCACTGATGGAAGAAAAGGTGCTTTTATTTCAGCTGGCTATGGAAAAGCAATATCTACAAGAAAAATTATTGCAGGTGAGGTGTTCATTGCAATTTTTTTTGTTTGTTTCTTGAAGAGAAAATAGACTACTACATTTTATTATTTGACAACATATATGAAAATATTTCTCCTTTATATTCCTCAAAGGAGCCTTAAGTCTAAAAGCCATATGCTGAGAAGACACAGGACTTACAATAATTAGTATTTTTAAAAAATTAATATGAACTCAGGACATTGTCCGGATAAGAATGATGACTTCCATAACTGGCATGCATATTACACTGTGCAAAGACATGAGCTTATCAGCAAATGGGCATTTGATGTGACAAAGCACAGGGAAAGCTCTGTGTCTTCTGTCAGCTCAGCTCCTCAGCCTTCCCTTGGCCCATCCCTGCTGTGTACTGAACAGCCCAAGGTTATGGCTTGGCTATGGCTTGAGTCATTCTCTTTTTCAGCAGGCAAACATCTTTATCTAAAACTTGTGTTCATTGTCCACAGCTGCACAAAGATCTGGCCTTGCTCCTTTGTCTATGCTTCAGGTTCTGATTATTGCATTATATTTTGTCTGACAGATACAGTCTTGCACTATTAATTCTCCGAGTGTTGATGCTTTGAGTTATTCTGCTCTTTAGTCCCTTTGGCAAAAACCTTACCTCCTTCCATAATTTCCCCTTTAGTTTTCCTTTGTCCAGTGCCTTGAACATGAATACTTAATAGTATCTTCCCCACCTCAGATGTGCACTCACTTCAGCATCAAAATGAGGCACCAGTCTTTTAGTTAAGTTTTAAAAATAGAGCTCCATTTCTTGAGTCCTGCTCAGGGTTTAGATAGCATGCACAATGGTGATACAGACAACAACCATTAGAAAGAGGGCTGCAAAATTTTTGTGTAAACTCCCCTTCCACCATGACAGTGTTTTTCCAAAGGGCCTCAAGATTCCTTCCACCTCGCTTGCACATCTATGTCTCAGCACTCCTGTTTTGGGTCAGGCCTTTCACCTTGTTGCCAGGCATGTTCAGTAGCTTAATTCCAAGTGGAGGAGTACCTTAGCTTTAGCAGAGTGGCTGATCAATAGTTTAATCAGTAATAGATACTGTTTCTAATTCCCTCTGTGCGCTGCACCATTTCTTTGGCTTTAAATGCTGCAGATGCAGGGTCAAACTGGGGTCATGCTGAGACATGAGCCAAAGGAAAAGAAAACAACTATACCTGGCTGCTGAATGCCTTTGGAGCTGCCAGGTGAAGCAAACAGGGTATGCAAATCCACACACCTATGCTTATACTCCCACTCTGCCTCAGGAGCAGTTTATTTGTATGTAAAGATCAAGAAGTGGTTTTCATGAGAAGGAAGCTTTCAGAAGGAGTAGCAAGAAGAGTGACAGTGTTAAAGGAAGTTTAAATGTATTTCTTCAGTCCCTCTGAATTGAAAAACTGGAACTCACAGTTTATTTCCCACCAAGATGCTATATGATTTACTGAGTTTAATTTTGGAGCTGTTTACATTTTATTTTAGTTGATTAGTGTGAGCTACTGGAATATCTCTGCAGCAATCTTATTTCTGTGGAAGCATTTATTGATATTCACCAGGTAATTTATGCTAATGCAGAGAATATTTACAGCTGCTCTCTTCCAATACTAGCACTTTCAGATGTTTTGTCATTCACTTAAAAACACAAGCTGTACAATTGGATTACTTAAATGTTTTAATTAGTACTGTTGCTGAAAAACAATGGTGAACAACAGAACATATTTTTGCATGACTACTTGTAATAAATAGGTAAATAAACAAAAATCACACTTATGCCTGCAATAATATGAAAAAAACAGTAATCTTCAATGGATCTGTAATGATTTTCACCAGGCTAGGTCCTGGTATAGAGCATAGAATCCATAATAAAATTATTGGAAGCAATGTGAGGTGATTTGGATGGGAGAAGGGCCAACTTTCAAATCTTGACACCTCAAAAAAGAAAGCAGTGTTCATTTAATGGTATTATTTTTGCTCATAACAGAATCAAATGTCATTTTACACTACACATTTTTTTCCTCTCTTTTACTTTAACTGCTTTTTTTGGTCCAGTCAGACCACTCACATGTCAGAACTAATCAGTAGTGAATTAATTACAAACATGGACTTAGTAATTGCTTCTTTGCTGGAATTTAATATTTGCCTTCCAGTAATCTCACAAGGGAGTCAGCTCTGCATTGTTCAGCATAGTTACAAGGGATAAAGAAGACTTTCATAACTACTGTATTTTTGGTCTTTTGGATGACTCATAATTAACTGAAGGATACAAACACTACTGGAGTAAAAATCTTGTAATTTTTCTACCGGGCCAGTCACAATTTTAATCTGTTTATCTGTTTGGAATCTCTGCAAATATTTTTGCAGGTATTCTGCAAATACCTGTCTGTTTTTGAATGCTGGTAGAAACCCTGTAGATTTATACAGATTAGAAAGCACAGGAAAAACAGAAAATAGCCTCTCATCTGACATGCAATTGCTTAGGGTATAAAAAGTAAACTGAACCATCCAATACTAAGGCAGTGGTGCATGATTTCTAACTGCAACTTCATTATTACAGCTAATGATAAACAAAATATTTAGGATAGTAATAGTCTACTAGGCTGCACAGAAAGGAAAAAAAAACATTGCTGAAAGAGAGAGACTGCCAGGGTACAGCCTGGTGCTGAAGTTATGCTCCAAGAATTATTTCATACAGCTAGTGATGTCTCTAAAAAGGTGGTAGACCTTGTCCAGTTTCAGAAGAGATGGAGTTCTTCTCTCTCTGGAATTAAAGGGGACATAACTTGCCAAGAAAGGAGTTTTGGGAGCACAGGAAAAGCTGCCATGGTGTACAATGGCACAAGCCTGCTACAATGAAATCAAACAGCTCTTGCAGTCCCCCTGAAGAACTGTAAGGGACAGGGCTGAAGCCCCAGAGCATTTAGAGACCCTACAGGTTCTTTGATCAGCTTCAGTGAGACCAGCTCATAAGGGGACTCTGATTTTTCAGAAGGGCATTTTGTTGTTTTACGCATCTTTGAAACCTGCTCTCAGCTGACTGAACAGTGTCTTCTGTGGGTTTCCTTTAAGAAAGTGCAGATGTTTTCCCAAACAAATCCATTAACTATCTTATTTTCATACTCTCCCTCTAAAACCAGATTTTAGAGTAGAGGGTTATCAAATTACTGGTGCATTAGAAGTACTTTTTTCTAAATCCCATTATTTTCAGGTTGTTTTTTTTCTGATGTATCTTTTTACATATATGTATTACATGTTTTGATACTTTTAATCTAATTTCCATGGGAAGAAAAAAGTTAGGGATATTAGAACTCCGAAGAACCAAACACAGAATTGTGTAAGAAAACCACCCACCTGCTTTTGCAGTTGAATTTATGACAGATAAAAAACAGCTTTGTGAACAAACCACTATGGAGGTAAAACATTCCCTACCATTCTACTTTCTGGTGTTAATAAAGAAAAGAAAGATGGAGGCTATAATTCCTGCCATTTCTTTTCTTTAGTTGGCATAATGTTAACCAATGGTTGGCATCAGCAATGTCTGTTTGGCCATGAATACTTTTGGCCAACAGTATCATGGCTTATTGAATAAAAAATGCAGTCAAGGTGCAAATTCGGCCAGATCATCAAGCAGCTGTCTTGAAGAGAAAATCTACCAGGTATTCACCTGGTAGGTGAATGTTGTGCCCAGCATCTTGCTCTGATATATATAAAATAAAAATCTCTAATTAAATTTAATAAGGGCCCTTTCCTTTTACATAAGATTGTAAACAAAAATAAATGAAGTTAGATAGAAGGTCTTCAACAAAGGGAAAGTATAATTTCTGCAGCATTACTTAGCAGTAAGGTACACAGATATTCCTATTTAATTTACTTAAAGTGAAGGTTTATGACAGGGAAGTGTGGGGGTTTAGAAGATCAAGGCTGATAGAACTAGTTTAATGCTTATAAATAAAGTGAGTATATTCAAATACTTAGACTGGATGCATTTTTTGCTTTGGTTTCAATAAAAGTGAGGCAGTAAGATGTTATTTTCAATTTGTATGCAAAGTGTGTTGAGAGGCACAAAAGTGTAATGGGCCATTACATTTGTTTTAAATTCATGTGAACAATATTAATATGAAATACCAAAGATTTTTCTCTGAGATTTTCATAAGAAATGGGCAAAGGTTTATTATGTGGAACTGCATACAGTATTTATTTCTGAATTGTACTGTGAATTATCACCTTGAAACTATGCTTGTTGGAAAATATTTAACTGTCTCAGTCTAGAGCAGGAACATTTTGTCCTACATCTGCTTGTATATTGTTTACGGCTGATTGTTAATTTAAAATATGCATCTAATGCTATAAAATAAACATTTTTTCTTTTTCCTTAACTGCTGAATACCTACAGTGTATTCTGTTCATCACATTACCAGGAGAGGCAGACGGAATCCATTTTATCCTCCCTTAGATTTGTTTAAAGCCTAGACCTAGAGGGTGGTCAGTGGGTTTTACACTGAGCGTGGGGGACACGAGAGCTCCGTGGGTCACCACCAACAGCTGGGCATCCAAGAAATGAGCAAGCCAGTCTGGAAAAACAGGCTTACTTGCCCTTCTCCTACATCCCTTCTCCCATGAAATAGGTGCTGGGATACTTTTGCCTGCCTAACCATCCCTTGCCTATGATTTATTTTAAATTCAACCTCACCTAGGTTTGATAGGTTTTAAGGTTAAGCGTTAATATTTTGTGGTCTTGGTTTTTTCTTTTATTGGATTCACTTGCTTAGGCATTTTCTAACCTCCACAGAGAAGTTGGAGAGCACTGATTTTAGCTAGCGAATGCTCTTCACCAAGACACTAGCAATATTATTTACTTTTTAATTGTCTTTGATCTAAGAGTAACATAAGTAACATAACTGCTAGTGTACGACTCCTGCACCAAATAATTACATAAGTTTAATAAGCGTTAAGTAACTCTAAACAGAATTTATAAGTGCATATTTATTCAGACTTCTTTTTATGGATTACCAGTGTAAAAAATCTCAACTTTAGAGAAACATATATTAAATTAGCATATTTTTGTTAGTATCTATTGCTTTTTATTCTTTAATTTTTGGATTTGTGCCATAAGATGCTTGACACTGAATTCCTGTCAGCCTTGCTACAGTAAATTAGAGGTCTGGATATCTACTATTTCTGAAAATCAGGCCTAATTATTGTCCTTTGAAAGGGAGAGAATGATAAAACTGTAAAGGTGATTATTTTAGGAACTGTGGAATAGAATATTAAGCACTGCAAACAATTAGGCGAGTATCTGTGCGAGCTTGAGGGGAAGAGATGGGACATAAATAAAACCAAGTCAGATTANAAGTCATATTATAACTTTCTGAGCTGGGTATTTTTAATTTGTTTTTATTTTAGAATTCCTCACAATTGTGATCCCTGTCAATGACACACTGCAAATTACTTAGAAGATGTTTATATCAAATTTAAATGTCTAAAATATAGCTTCACTGGATTATAATGTTTTCGTAATGTTCAAATGCTTGGAATTTCATGAGTTCTTCTTTTGATATTTTGGTTCATACCTATGTTTTGGCAATGAAAATGATTAATTTGTTCCCCATTATATCACCTTGTTTTTTTAAAAAATTTTCATACTAAAAGCTTGAGGAAAATCAGCAAAAAGCATAGAACAATGTTGAATAAATCTTCGTGTAAGAAAAGTCATTTCAGTGTCCTATTAGAACCTTCCTGAAATAATATTTCAGTGTTTTTTTGGGAAAAAAAAAAAAAGAAAAAAAAAAGAAAATAAAAAAAGCTTTATGCAAAATGTTAGCTGGGAAGAGCAGTCAAGAATTCTTTACAACCTGCCTGTTCTTCCAGTTAATCTATGAATTGTAACCAGTTCCATAAAATCATAGCAGACCTCTCTCTCCATTTTTAGGACCTTTCTGACAAGAGCCATGAATTATTTTCCCCACAGTTTCAGGGAGGAAACTTGTGACAGAAATGTGTCACTGCTGTGAAGGCCCAGCTCACAGCTGCTCTGGGGCTCACAAAGATGCATGACTGGAGGATTTGTCCACAGGTGAAAAGATGTTGCTGTGTCAGAAGAACATCAAGACAGTGAAGATTTCCTTCCCGCTGATTGCTGTGCCTTGTGTATTTGTAGCACTTGCTATTGTCTGTAACTGTAAGAAGTTTGAGGTAGCTGTGTTTCTCTGAATATTTCTGTGCTCCACTATTGATGTGACCAACTGCTCTGAATCATGGTAGTCTTTATCTAATATGATAGTTATTGTGCCTTTGTGGCTGGAAAATTGTTGCTGTATTACCCAATCTTCAGCATTCTTCCAGAAGGATGATAAATTTTGCTGTCTTGNTTTAGGAACTGTGGAATAGAATATGAAGCACTGCAAACAATTAAGCAAGTATCTGTGTGAGATGAGGGGAAGAGATGGGACATAAGTAAAAACAAGTCATATTATAACTTTCTGAGCTGGGTATTTTTAATTTGTTTTTATTTTAGAATTCCTCACAATTGTGATCCCTGTCAATGACACACTCCAAATTACTTAGAAGATGTTTATATCAAATTTAAATGTCTAAAATATAGCTTCACTGGATTATAATGTTTTCGTAATGTTCAAATGCTTGGAATTTCATGAGTTCTTCTTTTGATATTTTGGTTCATACCTATGTTTTGGCAATGAAAATGATTAATTTGTTCCCCATTATATCACCTTGTTTTTTTAAAAAATTTTCATACTAAAAGCTTGAGGAAAATCAGCAAAAAGCATAGAACAATGTTGAATAAANCTGCCTGTTCTTCCAGTTAATCTATGAATTGTAACCAGTTCCATAAAATCATAGCAGACCTCTCTCTCCATTTTTAGGAGCTTTCTGACAAGAGCCATGAATTATTTTCCCCACAGTTTCAGGGAGGAAACTTGTGACAGAAATGTGTCACTGCTGTGAAGGCCCAGCTCACAGCTGCTCTGGGGCTCACAAAGATGCATGACACGAGGATTTGTCCACAGGTGAAAAGATGTTGCTGTGTCAGAAGAACATCGAGACAGTGAAGATTTCCTTCCCGCTGATTGCTGTGCCTTGTGTATTTGTAGCACTTGCTATTGTCTGTAACTGTAAGAAGTTTGAGGTAGCTGTGTTTCTCTGAATATTTCTGTGCTCCACTATTGATGTGACCAACTGCTCTGAATCATGGTAGTCTTTATCTAATATGATAGTTATTGTGCCTTTGTGGCTGGAAAATTGTTGCTGTATTACCCAATCTTCAGCATTCTTCCAGAAGGATGATAAATTTTGCTGTCTTGAAATGGGCTTTCTTTTCTTTTCTGTCCCTGCCATTGGATTATTCAGGACTTTCTCCGTAAGTATAAAATGTGGCACAAATATCTTCTATCCTTTTTCGTCTCCCTTCAAGATCTTGGCATGGTTTTTTGTTTGCACTGATCTTTTAAAATATCAGATAAGACATGAAAACAAGGTTACTGTTGGAAATTGGTACTCTTGAGGGCACAATTAGTGAACCTCTAATTTAAATTTCAGAAATTTTCTGATATCTTAGGGTATTTTTTTAACTCTGGTATGAACACTGGTAGCTTTTTTGTCTGGTTCTTATTGGTGGTTCCTAGCTGGCATTTATGGCATTCTGCAGTAGTGTTTCGCACTTAGTTGCTTTTTATGTAAGAATATCAAAGCAGTTTGGAAAATAATAAGTATTATTTGAATTTTGCAACTTAGGCAACTGAAGGAGCAAGATAATGAAAGACAAGATCAAGTCCCTGGGCAATTCTACAGCAGAGTTAAATATACACTTGAAAAATCACAGCTCCTGCTGAATTTCAGAGGTAAAACACAAAGCTACACAGGGACTGTGAGGAAACTCAGAAGAAAAGACGTATGGCAGGAGATGGTAAATTAATGCACAACAGGCGCCACAGGTATCTACTGAAGGCTATCATTCCGAACACAACTACTTCACTACATAAAAAATTCTCATAATTGTCTCTAAATGCAAAATCTTAATTTGCTTTGAGAATCTGGATTTTGAGAATTGAAATTTCCTATCTGATGGAAGAGGATTACTTTGATAATTTGTTCAACTGTGTGATGACTTTCTGACAAACTGTAAATTAGATAACATCTCCAACCCCATTTTGAAGTTCCTTGATCTTTTGCTAGTGTGCTAATCTCTTCCCTTCTTCCTAAAGTGAGCTTTATTTCCTGACACTGCCAGCTGTTTTTTCAATCTGTCTGTTATCCAAAAGCTGATGCAGGAACGTTGGTACATCTCTGACTTCTCAAAGACTCCTGGCAGAAGATAGTGGATGGTTCTCTTGAGTTCCAGCAGACCTGAGAGTGACACGGACAGAGCTGCCATCACTCTTCCACTGACCAAGAGTAGTGGGTATGCAGCTACATGCAGATAAATTTTATTTGCTGTAAAATGACTTTTTTAACCCAGACATCTATTAGTCGACACCAACACACTTCAGTTGCATGGGGCTGACACTTTATACAGCAGCAGCATTTTCAGGTGGTAACATAATTACAGAAACAATCAGCTGTATAATAATAAAATTGTGTACTGTGAAGTTCGGCAGCTGCAGTGTGAAATACACAAGAGTCTTTTGACAGCAGGTCACTCCTGCCAGCACTGAGGTCTTGGTGTGCACTGACCATGTCAATATCTCTTCATTATTCCTACATTAGAGTGGATTACCCTCATTAAAACAAAAAAGTTTGAACATACAGTACAAGCTGTTAGAAATGTTCACAGCCCAATGAGTGTTAAATGACACCTTTGCTTGGTTTCTACCTTATTCCTTTTACTCCAGCATTTGACTCACTGCAAAATACTTTATTGAATTACTTAAGTGCAATTATCCTTTAATGCCTATTAATCAATCTATCCCAGGAAAAGGGACCAGACCCTGATCAGTTTTCAAAATCCGTGGAAGCTGCCTTTATAACAAGTATGGGTGAACCATTGTCAGGTACCTCGGACTGCTACGGGCACTTGGTGGCCCAAGCCCTGCGCCCTGAGGAATAAAGGCATCCACTCTTTCCGCTACCTCAATCTGAGTGCCACAGGTCAAAAATTGGCTGTCGGTAATTTCGCACGCACTGGTGCCGCCCTGTGGAGTTCAACGCAAACACTTCGGGATAGCAAACCGGAAAGGAGAGGTAACTCAGGTGCTGAAGAAGTCAGACCTCGCTTAGGGAAAACATTTCTCATTTTACAATTACAATAAAAATGCATGTCCAAAGTCTTTCTCTGGAGTCTAAAATACCTTTGCATTCAGGGGAATGTGGTTAATTTTTTTTTTTTACATAATTTTGAGTTGTCTCCAATATGGATGCTGATGTGAGCACATATTTCTATCTAAATCACTATCATATGTTTTTGACTTTAAAATAATTATGAAGAATCAAGGCACAGATAGATTAAATAAGTTGAGTGGAGCATTAGTTAAAAAAAAAAGTTCTTATTATTTAAAATTTCTACTCTATTTCTGCCCATTTCTACTTTGGGAAATATTCTAGCTAATGAGAATGTAAATAGATTCTTTAGTCTGCTCACATGTAAGGCACTAGAAAGAATAATTCTTAATTTTACTGCTATTTTTCTGTGCCCTCCAACCAAAATATCCATCTCTGTGCTTGATTACCAGTATCCAAACCCCTTGGCAGGCACACTGTGATCCATCTCCATACATGACTGCCAGTACCCAAAACTCTTGGCTTGAACACTCTGGAGCTCTAGAACAGATGCTAAGCCATCTTCTTTTGTATGTGCTGGGATGTGCTGATGATCTCCCACTGCACTGCTCTGTGAACATTCTCCCCACCCTAAGAACTCCCTTATGTTTTCCTAGTAGTCTCAGAAAAATAAAAAAGATGCTGTATACTAGCTCCTGCCAGCTGCTTGCTTTTGCCTCAAGACATAACCTTGTAGACAGAATCCACAATGGCCTCAACAAACAGAAGGCGGCTTTTCTTCTGTTGGCGTCTTACCCTGAAACAACCTTAAAAGCTTCTCCCACATGAGGAATAACTCTTTATACACCAGTTTATAGGAATTCTACTTTCAAAAGCCATGAAGAAAAGCCAGGAGGCTAAAATACCTTGCTGGCCACTAAGCATTAGACTTCTGTTCTTATCTCTTAAGCACACATCATCTTGGGCAACACTGGTGTGAACACCACCCCTGCACTGGGGGTTCGGCTGGGTGACTGCATCAAAGGTGCAATAATTTAGTTTGGTCACTTACTCAGCTTTAGCCACATGCTCATTTTATAAATACAAAATCTAGTGTTAAACCTGACTATTTTTTCCCACATTAGTGCTTCTGAAGAAAATTTGAGATGGTAAGTGGAAAGAGTGTGATTGGCACATGGATGGATATGTCAAATGAAAAGAGAATGGAGATAATTAAAGAGTAGTTAGTTGCATATGCAAAGAATCATGCCTGTGTTCATGGCAATATGTTACAAGCTGATTCTTATCTCTTGCAATTCTTGCAGTACTCAATCTACATTTTGGTTGAAATAAAAGGGCTTTTGAGCTACAAGACCATGGTCAGGCTCAGGTGTGATTTCCAATGGAGTTTATGTTTCTAAAACACTTAAATTATTTTGGAAGGATCACACCAGCAATATGCTTAAATTGGATTTTAAGGAATTTATTAACTTCTTATTATAGGTAAGCATCAGTTTTGGCATTAGTGGGGCTGAAGTATTAGGCAAGGTACCCAATTTCTTTTGCTGCTTACCCCGTTCCCACCTGAATGCCACACTAACCTATTTCCTGGCTAAAAGTGTCTCTCACTCTCTCCCCATTTCCCTTAGGTTCCTGTGAGTTTAAGGCAAGATTTTTTGCCCCATTTTATTTTTACAGTTACTTCCAGAAAAAGCCATTAACTCAAGCCTCAGCAACTGACCTCAAGTGTTTCCATATTGGAGTATTGTGCATAAATATCTGGAGCCTTCTGAGCTGTATGTTCACCTCCTGTTCTCAGTCAGTGTGATGCTTAGACCAGAAATCTATATTTACTACTCTCCATTGAGAGGAATTGCCAGCCTGCACCAGGGAAAGGTAGGGACACATCCAAGAAGCAATGCCTGGGCAGCTGTCAAGATATGCTTCCTGTGATAAGGTGGGAGCTTGGAGGGGTGGCAAAACCTGAGCAACACTAAAGGCTGCTCACACAGAGAGGTGGTGGAGAGGCATTTTCCCAAGGATGGTATTACTCAGGATCCCTTGCAGTGAGTAATTTCTGCCTTAATGTGCTACCAATCACTTGGGATCCTAAGAAACTGCATGGTTTAATTGGATATCTGTTAATGAAGACAGGTTTCTTCACGTTTATCCAGGTTTAATTCTGGATTCTGTCAAATGAAAATGCTGCCACAGAATTAAGAATTTAAAAGCTTCTGATCATATGAGAAAAAAAATATGGCTCAAAATAATATATTGAATTTCAAATTTATGTCTCCAAACTTTATGTACTATCCATGTACTTCAGTTTGCCTTAGATTAAGAAAAAAATAAAGTTAGCATAGTTAACTTTTATGTTTAATTTGGGAAGGAACTTGTTATTCACAATGCTGGTCTGAAAATGAGTTACTATTATTGTAACTTTTCTAAAGCATTTATTTGCATTAACTTAAAAAATGAAGTTATTGTAATATGGTTATATAATCAATTTATATTACTGCAAGGAACATTGTTGAGTATGCTTCTTGAATTTAGGAATAATAAATAAGTGCAATAATTTTGGTTTTAACCATATTAAAGGCCTCAAGATATTTTGATCCTGAACAAGCTTGCATATATGTTTAATCACAAGTACCAGAGTGATCCAATGAAATTATAGCAATGATGTCCACATACAGGGAAAAGCTACTCCATGCATCAGTAAATCCTTCTAGAATTGATTTTTCATTTTAGGTATTTTTATTTTGGGAAACATGAGGGTTTACAAACTGAATCATTTAAATTGTCCTGGATGTTCTTATTATCTTGTGTTATTTGCAACATAATGTTTGAGCATTAGTTCAATTACCTGCAGTATTAAAACAGTTGAAGACTGCTACATCTGTTTACATTCATAATTTTTGAAATCAACCTTAAAGACAGAATCCTGTCTGCACTGAGATAAAGAGATCAGGGTTTTTTGGTTTTATTTGCCTCTGGTTTTTGCTTATGAGCTGTATTTGTGTTTGAGTTGAGTTGAAGTCCGGGGCAGCAGAGAACAGGAACTTTCTGGCCTCCCCTCTCCTCAGCTGCTCTTTGCCTGCTGTTTTGCCGAACCTGGGCATGGCGTGACACTGCCCACATCAATTTACAGGGATAAAGTACATCCCACATCAGTCTCAATGTCTTGGCCTCTACATCCTTCACTGATGGTAAGGGTAGTAAATTTGGTTTTGAGGGCAGCTTAAGGGCTGCTTCTGCAGGAGGGAATGGTCCAACTTATTCACCATAACTGCTGCTCTTGGACCAAAAGGACAACCCAGGGGGACAGGGTAGAAGTTGGAACGGAATCCTTATTTTGTCATCTCCCATTTCTCTGCCATAAAATTTTATGTCCAGATTGAAAGGAAAAGATAATCAAGGCCAGGTCTGGCAAATGTTTTTCATTTTTGATGAGCTGCACTGTATCTAATGAGAGATATTTCAAAGCCACATATTCCAACAATGCTTCATTGTCCTCAAGCTACTCAAATGATTTGGAACAAGTACAGTGTTAGAATAACCAATATATTTGAAAGTTAAATATAGAAGTCTTTTGATTTATCTTCCTTCTCCTGCAATATTTTGTACAGGACAAGATTACTGAAATTTCTCTGTATCCGAGAAGGACTCTAAGGAGACATTATTTGATTTGCAGGAGGAATAGGTTACATATGTTTACTGCATCATTTCTCTTCCTCACTGTGATTGTTGCCAAGGAATGGATTCATGCTGTTCCATTTCACAACAGCAATGAAGCTGTAATTTCCATGTACAAAATGCATTCCCTTTGAATAACTGCTTCCTTCTACTTAGGGAGAGAAAATTTTTATATTAACAGAAAATACTTCTGATGCAATATTTTGTTGCTGTTTTACACAACTTTTACCACACAGGGTAAAGGACAGCAAGAAAACAGATACAAATACTGAAAAAAAGCTGATACCTCTTTCTTTGAGAAATTTCACACCATCACCACTGAAAGAAATGCGTTGGCTAAATAACAAAGTAAGAGGCTCTCAGGACTAATTGCTCTAATGCTGGTTTTCAGCTTATTCTCTTTACCGTCTGTTCATGTAAGCTGATTTTAGTCCTCTGTATACATATTTTTGGTTTATTCATTACCAGCTATTTATAAATTTAATTTTTAAGGACAGAAGTAGCAGTGACGGACACCATCTGTTTGGCTAGCCAACTTGTTTTAGAGACTTCAGAATTTTTTTTGCATTTGCTGTCATTAGAGAGTAGTCAACCATCCCTTTGACTCTGAATCTATGCACTACCGATTTAAATCAGACTTGTAAGACTGAATACATTTTGCTTAAGGGAATGGCCAAGATTTCTGTTCTATTCAAAATGTAGATTCTCGGATGAGGAAAATTCTGTACAAGGCCTATTCCCCAAAGACACATGATTCAGTGTGCTTTTCCTGAGCCATTTGGATACTTGGGATGACCATAGAAAACTTGCCAACCCAGATGGACCTACATGGCCAGTCCATTTAACGTTCAGCTGTACTTATATCCATTCTCATGCTATAAAAACACCTCTCTGATGATGTGCAACGAAGTGTCCATTTTATTTCAGGTATTTAATTTTGAGAAAGTGCAGGAAATACTATCTTAGGGTTGGCAGAGCACTTCTTGTGAATAGGTATATGCTTCTTATGTGGTGTATAGGGACCACTAAGTGCTATGTACATTTGGATGTGGAAATTTGTTTCAGATACACCGTGGCTGTGAAGCAGTTTCAGTCATTTGGCTTCAGCAACAGGATTTTTCAGGGCACTCTTTTGGTTAGCAGTACAGGAGGAACATTGAATGGTTTAGATACAACACCTCCTGTGCTTATTTCTAGCACTAGAAACAGCTGGTTGGTGATAAAAAAGCTGATGTTTCAAATCAGGATGATTCCCATTACATTTTACAGACCTTAATAAAGGCCCAGATGACCTGTTTATCTGTGTAATTGTTGCTGTCACTAGATGGATGAAATCCTGTACATGCAGAATGATAATAATGGTGATGACTTTGATTTAGGACTGATACAAGTCTGACTTGCTCAAGGAGATTCTGTAGAAAATCCTGTCTGAAAACACAAGAATGCAGCATCAAGATTTTCTTGTATCTAATGAAACGAGATACATAAGCCTAAGTAATTTTTAATTATTTTAAAATATTCACAGGTTTTAGTATTCATATTCTTAATTTTGTTTTCTTCCAATGCTTACTTCTGTTCAAATTGTGAAAAGTTTAACAAGTAAAAAATCAGGTTTGTCAGAAAGTTTAGTGAGTAAATGATCTTACCCTGATTCTTGCCTTTTACTGCAGGCAATCATATAGCCAAGTGAAATTATTGCCCAGAGATTACAAAACATTGTGGCACTAATGGAAACGTCATTGGGAGTTTTTTTGGAATAAAATAGTGTTTTTCAGAACAGAACAGCAGTAATCTCTTATTTTGGATTTTTTCTCCTTTGTTCATCGTTACTGCAATTTTTTAACCCTTGCAATTTCTTGTAAGGCCGAGTTGTATTTACCAGCTGTTGTACCAATTTAATACCAGCCTAGTAGAAAGTAAAGATTACCATCAGTTCCAGCAAAGGGGGCTTTATTTGTGGAGTGTTTGTCATCAGAGCAGTAGGGAGATATTCCCAGTGAGCTCTCTGAAACCGATTTAATTTTGCATTTATAAAAAACTTGTAAAGACAGAAGAGTTGTACAAAATGCAGCCTCGCAGTACTAAATCCTCACAGTTATTTTTTGTCTTCAAGCCAAAGAGTCCTGCTGGGAAAGCTTTATGTCAAGGTTAGAGTGGGAAAACTGCAGGCATTGTGGAAGTTCAAACGAGCCCTGTAACCCCCTGAAAATGGGACATTAGGCAGCTCTCGGGCACTGATGCTGTTCAGATGTGTGGTGGGCATGGGGACAGCTTTTCTACATGAATAGAAAAGTCACTTTTTAAAGATCTTGCAGAAGGGAAAACAGAACAGATCTTGGTATGGCTTTGACAGGATAAAGTGAGTTTTTGTCTCTCCCCTCAAAGCTTTCCCTAAGTCCAGTGCCAGCCTAGGGACTAATCTGACAGCCTGGGCTGCAGTCAGCCACACAGAGCCCAATTCTGCCTTGACAGTGGCTCTTTGCCAGCAGGACTTTCTTGACCTCTGTGCTGCCTCTCTGAATGCAGGTTAGAGAAGAATGATGTCTGAATCCTCTCAAGGAACAGGTTTCTCCCACATGTCCTTGCACAGGGTACAACTGCACCTATAAAAGCTACAGTGAACTCTGGGAGACCCGTGAAGTTTAACTGGTGGGGATGGATCTAGTACAGTTACTTCCTCTCACAGAAGGTAGGAAGCATGCATGTTTAGCATAAAGTTAGTCATGACAAGCTAACAAGGATGTAAAAAAGAAATTCTCATATGGGTAAGCAAATAAATAGGACTGACATATGGTGTAGTACTATTTCCTAGTGTAAAAAGGGTGGCATCTAGATTCTTGCAGTAAATCCTAATTCTTGCTGGTAGGTCCTGACTCCTTTTTCTATTTCAGTATTTCAAACAGGCCTATAAATGCGGAGTTCATGCATACATCTCACTGAAAACAAATGAACTTGTGTTTAAAAATGTAAATTCATCAAGTGCATCTCTCATTATTTGTATATATGGTTTGTATATAATTTGTGCCCAAAATCCCTGCCAAGAGCTGATGCCACCTTGCATTTGATCACTATTAAGAGTAGAAATAGTTCTCTCTGTATAATCCTGATGAAATTAAATATGTTTAGCAATAAAGCTAGAAAATAAAATGTTGTTTTCCTTAAGAATATTTATTATTCCTATTGAAGAATTACTCATGTTACTATAGTTATTGTTCATGATGTTAAACCCTGGTGAGTCCTGAGTTGCACAGGCCAAAAAATAAGTTTGTGCTGTAAAAAAAGATTGCATTGGTCATTACAGTATGAAATTTTCCTTGACTTAGTGCTACTACTGCACCTAAAGCTGTATTACTTTAAATCAGCTCTGAAATGTATTAGAATTAGTGTTAAGAATGTTTATTATTATGGTTAACATGATTATTATATCTACATAGCTCCTGTGCCTATTTTATAAGCCTCTAGCCATGTTTAAAATTGTTTTAAAGACACTTTCTAGTATTAAAGTGTTAAGACCTGGTAACAGGCAGAAAGTATCTGTATTTACCAGAAGCAATCAATAATAGCACTTGATTATTAACCAAATGCCTCAGATTATTCTAGTACAATAAAACCCCCAAAATTTAAATGGATATGGAGGATTTTTTACTTCCTTCCCCACCCCCTTATTCTCCATCACATTCTTGATTAAATATTTTAAGCTGCCTTTCATAACTACAGAAGATTAATATTTACATAATATAAATGTCCTTTACTTCTACATGATTGGCATATTTCACTTTTTCTTCTGGAGCATGAAAAGACTGCTTAATGAAAAAGATAGTCTCACTTTTAACAGAACTCTACAATAACATGTAGACTTCTTAACCCTTTTTTAATTGATGATTTGTGATTAGAAGGTAGCTTTCATTCAAAGAAATTCTATAATAATTGCTTCATGCTGCCTACCTGAAATGTACCTATTTTTCTGTAAGAAATATGTCTGGAAGTTTTGCTTTGTGCTGCCCTTAATCTAACCTTTTGCAGAAAAGGCACAAAAAAGCAGGTTCAGTCTGTTTCGGAGATGTTGTTCTCATTGACTGCAAAAATCCACATTGATTCCACTAGAGTGAGAGGTAGAGCACAAGAGAGACAGATGAGGATCTAAGTGCAGCATTATACAAAGGATTGACAGGCACTTATTAGAAGTACACTTCCAAATTTGTATCTTAAAGTGACCAGCAGGAAGTAAAAAGACACTTCAGTCATGCTAAATCCAAGCATTCAAAGATCAAAAGACAACCCCACAAAAGCAAGGCTGATATCAAATCATGGCTTGCATTAATACAATCCCATTTTATTGGCCTTTTGAGATTTCAGTTCCATTTAAAGTGCATCTCTCTGCAGCTAAAAGCTCTGACAAAAATATGGGAAAACACAGAGACACATAACAGCTCCAGGAGTTGGGAATGTAAGGGCAGTATCTAAAGCGTGACAGCTGGGATGGCCAGGATGCAGAGTGATGATCTGGATGGTAAAGGTGCTGCTTGTTTCTCTAGCAGTGATATCAGTTATGGGAGTTAGAGATAGGGAAAATATATTAATGACCTATTTCTATTTCCAGTAAAGTCTGGCTTCTTCGATTAAGTCTTTAGCATTATGTTCCCTCTAGTTTTAAAAGTTTCAGGTGATGGCTCAAGTGGAGAACCATTCTATATCAACTGTTCTTTCTCATGCATTAACACGTTATTTTTTCTGCACATGACTGTTGCCTGAAAATGAGGTCTTTGAGAGATCTAACTGCTAATATGAATGTTGACATCTGCTGTTAAAAATAGCTTCCTTTTATTTAATATTCCACACTCTGTTCTCAAAGGGAAAGGAGCAGGTGATAAATATAATAGAAAGATTCATTCAGAATATTTATGTAAGGAAATGGAAAGGTCTTAAAACTGTTTCTCTCTTTCCATTGGGGAAAATAATTAAAATGCAGAAATTCAATTAGTAGCCTTTTTACTTAAACAAGAACTTAAACAAGTAGTTTAAATAAAAAATTTAATCTGAAGAAATAATGTAACGTATCTGTTAATCAGCCCCATCAGAAAAAAGCTCAATTCTCATCCCATCTTAAATACTGTACTTTTTTTATCACTGTAATTTTCATATATAAAGTTCCAATGCTCTTGTCAAACACAATCTTGTCTTCTGGTTTGAACACTTCAAAGAAGAGTTTTACAACCACCTACTCATGGCTACCATTCTAATGAAATTTGATACAATGTAATGAAAAGATAATTTCTCGTGTTGAGTGAAAGAAAACTCAGCAAATTATCATTGGTATCTCATGATAATACTGAGAAATATCTCAATCATTCTGCTGGGCTTTACAGTTTGTAAAACATTGTGTACACTGCAGAGATTATAATTTGCAAGGAGCAAACATTTTACACGATTGCCCATACTCCCATTCAAGCCCAAGACTGAAGGACACTCAAAGTGTGTCTTTTTTTTCTTTTTTTTTTCCTTATTATTTATTTTTAAGATTATTAATCTAGCATACTGTGCAGACCTGGTCTACCACAAGGTAGAAGAAAACCAAAATTTTCTGTGACTGACTACTAAAAATTACCACCCAAATGAAAGGGCATAGAACCAAAGGAACACTTCTTTAACTTTCTCAAGCTCACGGCACATAGTTTAAACAGATTATTTAGGGTGAATTTTTCTCTTTCCGAAGAACTCCAGACAAAATTAAGAAAAGCATGAATAAGAGAAGTGTAGTTATACAAACTTATAATGAGTGAAGTGTAGGACGCACAGCAAAGGAAGAATGGAGGAAGGGAAAGGGGAGCAGCCATGGTGGCTACCTGACATTGCAAGCACAGAGGCATTTAGTGAGGGATCTGACATTTGAGGAGAGACAAGGGTGATTTATTGCACTTTGGTAACACTGAGGATTTATCAATTTTTTCCCTAGATTGTGGACCTAAATTGAAATCTAGAGATGCACAATATGACAGAGGTTAAAAACTGTCTGCAGGGAAAGACCATTCTGCTATTTTCATTCTCAGTCATGATCATTATAAAAGTTAGTGCCAACAGCCTCAAAGAACTATCACTTCAATCTTTGTAATTACAGAGTACTCGAGTTCTTCCCTACTGAAGGGAAGCACATAAATACAAATGGGTTTTGCTTCCCCTGTTTGGCTCACTCACATGTCATCTAATAGCTTCTGCTCTTTCATTTTTAAAAGTAATTCTGATGAGAACAATGGTGCTTAAATAACAGTAAAACTGAAGGTAAAAAGCCAAGATAGTTACCTGTATTCCAAGAAACCATATATTCTGAAAAGCATATGCTCTCCATGCAAGTGTTATTGCTTTTCAGGTTTAATGATCGGAATTCTATGAAAAATTAGAGAGACAAGGTAAATGTTGAACTTGTGGTAATGAGATAGCTAAAATATGATCTAATTGGGGTAAAAATTACTCACGGAATACAATATTTGTGGTAGAAGATCTGAATGCTAAGTAAAGAAGAGGAAACATAGCACTTTAAAGCCAGCTCCAAACTTTTGTTTGCACGGACAATAAAGCTGGTCCCTTCTAAAGAGCAGTGTCCCACGGAGTATGCCAAGTACATTGCTGAGGTGCTGGCACACTGCAGGGACTCAGGTAAACTACAATTTCCTCTGTTAGGTGATGGAGACCTTTGCTGTATCAATATATTTGTGTTTTTCCAAAGCAGGTATGGTGTAATCGCCACATGCAACACAGGAAATAAGACTGAACATGAATTATACCTGTGCACAGGAAGGCAGAGTTTTGCTGGTGCTGTTCACCAGGCATATTTTCAGAGTTTGCATCACTGTATCAGGATTCCACTGATAAGCCACTCACCTGACCTATTTTTACTAAATAATGTGCTATATTCATTTCTGCTGCCACACACATAAAAATTGAGTGCATAATTCCACTACTGTGTCTTTTTTAACCAGAGAAAATATTTTATAGTTCTACTTCATGACCTAATCACAAAACATAAGTTTTGTTACTTTTTTACCATTACAATATTTAAGCTCTTAATCACAAATTCTGTTCAAAATTTTACTGGAGTATATTTAGACTAAGGACACTTAAATTTGTGTCCCATTTTGGACAAAATAATCCTGAAGTACCTTGATTTACATTGCTTTTACTGGAAGCAGTATTTGGCTCAGCATCTCTGGGCAGCACCAACTTGAAGCATGAAGCATTGTGTATGTCATTACTGATGGCTATACCCTCAGGAGACAAATTTAAATCTGAAAAGAAAAGTAACTTCGAAAAAAAACCCAAACCACAGGTAAAAATGCTTCATTTCCACTCATTATTTCATTCTAACATTTTTCAGCAGGGAAAAGCAAGACGACAAAGATTCAGGATGAACACCATCTTCATGGAAACTATTCATCATAAGTAAATCCCAGAGATGTAGTGCAATATAGGAGGAAAATTCTATGTAATAAGCCATTCCAAATGCTGTATATGTAATACCATGTTTCTGTGGTCTTATTCAAGAAAAAAAGTAACAAAATTAACAGATGACAATCCCCAAGCCAAGTCCAAAGCAAGCAAATCAGGGGCTATGAGTAATGGAGTACAAGTAATGATCCAGCACAGTAAAGTTTTGGACAGCCTTGAAATAATCATTAAAATGACATTCAAAGTTTTGGTTTTAGTGGATGATTTTCTTGAGAGCCACGAGTGCTACACTTCTGAGCTGTGGTTTATGATAGATAACATACCACCGTTAGATTTATTGCCCAAGTATAACTAGCAATGGTAAAATATCTGCAAATATATAGGTCTTGAAATTGATGTGGCAAGCATGAATAAGAGCAGTAATGGTACCTCACCAATATTTATGAACTTTCATGTAACACTGTCCCTGAGGGTGGCTGGTTATCAGAACAGCTCCAAATTCCCTCATTCTCAGTCTCCTGCCAATTAAATAGCAAGCTTACAGCTTTTTGTTTCAAAAGTCATCACCTAAAGCACCATCTGCCAGATTCCATTATTTTTTCATTTTTGTGGAACACACCACAGGTGATTAAAAAAACAGGAAAAAATATCTAAACCACACAAAATATTTTCATTGTAATCTGAGGCAGTTGGGATTCTTATTACTGCAGTAATAATGAACTGAAATACTATCTTTTCATTCTGTCAGCTTTCTTTCCCCCCCTACAATTTTTTTCACACCACATGCCAGATAAATACTCTCAGAGATATGTTTCAAATTTTCTTTCCCTCTATGGTATAGCCCATCTTTATATACCATCAAATGAACCATGAACAAATCTAAGTATCTGTGTTTGCTCTGGAAAATGTCAGGTCTCATTTAGAGCCAGGAAGTGGGCACTAATCATAACTGGGGAGAGGTCAAAGCAGCCCCTTGGTGCTCTGAATGATGCAGAGAACATAAGGAGACACCTGCAGGAGTGGACTGATGATGTTTGCTTGATCTTTCAGAGTCAACAGCATCATACAAAGGAGATCAGGATGATTTTTGGTCAAAGCAGAAAGAGCTGATTGTGTTCTAGACAGCCACTCTATTTGTGTTCAACAAATTCAACTGATAGTGAGATGTGAAACCCACACTTACCAGAACTGGTTGAATACTGTTAGGTAACTTAGCTGACATGCCTATTTATAAAAATTAATGAGTATACCCTGTCTCCAACTGTTTTATCCTTTTATTTATGAATACACTAAGGAATAGATGTCCTTTTGCTATGAATATTGAAACAATTTTATGCAAACACTGAGAAGTTTTTGTAAGCTTTAAGGGAAATTCAATATATAACAGTTAGGAGTATTTGCTCCAGAAACTTCCAGTAATTATACACATTCAAACTGCAAACAGAAATACATGTTGTGACCTGGTACAGGTCTAATGAAGTTGGCTTCAATGTCAAATGTCAAAATGTTTGAATTATTTCCATACAAATGTACCACAGCGCAAGAGTTATGTATATAAATTATTTTTTCAATAAATTCTAAATGGAAGGAAGTCGTGCTCTAATTGTTGAGAAATGCCATGCAGATACAAGGTGCTGAAAGCCAAAACCAAACCTGTTTAAAATTTCTTCTTTTTCCTGTGATCAACATCTTCTACTGACATATTTCTTGCAGCTTTCTTTGGAGGTTACAGGACGAAAAAATCAGATTTTATCCATACAGATGTACTTGTGCTAGTATTTTTTGGTTGAATTAATTTAGACTGAACATGGATTCATCCTAGGTTTATGTAACACAAGAAACTCTTCTGAGCAATACTAATTTGCTAATTTTTTATATCAGAAAACTAATGGAAGCTTCCGCTGCCACACAGCAAGACAGTGAACATTTTGTACTGATGCCATGACTGCTTGCCTGGAAAAGATTGGTGTCCCCTGCCTTGTGCTAGTATCTACCTTCCTGAAAAGTGAGGAGACTGTAGCACACACACTGGCAGCAAACAGATTAAGGAAGAACGATCCGGTGATTTTGTGAGAGGTTAAGGGTGAAATTGCTCAGCACTAGTAAGCAGTCTAGTAGGAGATCCTAAATAAAATGTAGGAGACAACTTTTTTTTTGAGTCTCTTGATCTTGGACAAATGCAATAATCTCTCCAAGCTAGGCTGAGCCAAGAAATCAATCCATGTTTCCCACGGGAGGCAGTGTTTCAAATGGCTACATTTTGTCTTCTCACTTGAGAAAGTGGCTGTTGGAAAACTGCTCCAAAGGGCCTTTGCTGCGGTACCTGGAAGGAGTGGATACATCATTCTACATATTTGCTTTAACAGTAAAGCGTTAAAGGCACCTTTATCTACCTCTGGACCCCCAGCCCAGACAACATTAGAGAATCTGTGCTATTGCTGGTTTTGTAGAGTCCTATGTTTAGTCTCTTTAAATTTTGTATATGCAGTATGAAACTAGTAACGCCTATCCTTTGAAAGGCTTTTATTTTTTAACTAGTATAACTGCTGGAAGACTTTAAGCATTTTACAAGCCTGTACACATGGAGAAATGCAAACTATCACTGTCAGTACTCCACCTGTATAGCACAGTCCAGAACCTTGAGATCTGTCAACCCTACAGTTGTGCGTTATGTTGTAACCATGAAGTTCAAAGATTTGTAGATTGGTACACTATGTCAGCTGGTCTAAGAAAAAAATACTGCCTTTTCCTTAAAAGAAGCTGTGCAGTTTTTAAAACAAATTTAAAAAAAATGCCCTCTTTTTATGGGTCTTGAAGAAAATATACTGGTGTTATTTCAAGCTATTCAAACAGAAAAAAACTATCAGTCCATAATAGCCAGGTCTGTATGCACATTTATGACAAACACAAAGTTGTTAGTTGGCTGGTATCGGATTCAGGTTGATATAATGTTTATAGGTCTATGTTTTATGGAGTATTGCTGACAGCTTGTAGACATCTTCAAAACAAACTTTAAGAGCTAAACTCCTGTTTTTGCTAGTGGTTTTGCCAGCACCCACCAGATGATTAGCTCAGCTACAACACTGTAACTGCAGTGTGACAACCTGACAGAAATTCAGCTGAAGCTCAGGGTCTGTTTACTAACTAATAAAAACAATTGATATTGCCAAACTTGTTTGGGATTTTTCTCCTTTTTTTTCTTTATTTTCTTTTTTTTTCTTTTCCTGTTGAAGAAAATCTATACAGAAATCCACAGAGGAGAAAACTATACATTGCAAAGAATTTAAGGTTGGGTTCCTTCTGTCACCTTTGAGAAGCAGGCACATGTAATATACAGTGTAAAACAGATATTATGATAGTTCCATAGAAAAGGTTGGTGTTATTTTTATGTTCTGAATAATATTGTATTTTTTTTTTTCTTCTAAAATCCTCGTATGAGAAAATACTATCAGTGTAAACATCATCAATCTAGATGCAATATAAAACCAAAAAAGATTGGTGATGTTGATTTGTTCATACACCCTCTGGAAAGAGGCCTGAACAAAAGCACAATACAAGCGCAGTCCAAGACTATTTGCCACATTGTGGCTATCATGGCTAAGTACTTCACAAAATAAAACCCTGTTCCCCTTTGCAGTCAGTGGGCTGTTTCCCATTACTTTTCATACAGAATTTCAGGATGTTATTGATTGCAGTTTCATGGGAAACCAGGTACCTGTTATTCTATCAAATAAAATAAGTGTGGCTCCATGTTACTGTGTTGCAGTGTTCAAAGCATGACAGGATGAAGATGGGGTGCCAGGTACTCACAGAAATGTCACAATTTTTCAAGCATTTAGTGTATTTTAATGTAGTTATAGTTTCAGCTGTACATTTATAGAGGGAAGTGCAGTGTTTGCTGTTCTTCAACTCACCTGTTTAAAATGTTTCATACAGCCAGATAGGCAAGTAAGTCAATCACACAGCAAATAGTCAAAGTGAACAGTTCAGAAATATCCCACAAACTGACATATATTAATGCAAATTCCTGGAAGACAATTTATGATTAACAAATATATTAACAGAAACCTGAGTCAGATCATAGATCCGTTAACCAGTGAACATCACAAAAACCACTATTCCCCATTTGCTAATTCTGATATTGCTGATCCATTGGCCTGAATTACAAAGAGCGTAACACAGACTCATGTATTGTGGAAACACATCTGTTTTCACGTGTTCCTTTCCCACTGGATACAGGTAACATATTTGGAGTGACAATTTTTTCTTCACATTACTATTGCACTGTTACCTCAGGACCACACTCCATACTAATAACAATTAAAGATTAAAAAAATCAAAAGAAGTTTGCCTATCCTTTCTAACTTTTACACAGTAACTTGAATGTGATTTAATTCAAGGAAAATCTACATCCCATATCACACAATTCAGTGAACACTGTCGTCGTATTTGGCTTTTCATCCTGGGAATCTGAGCAGTATCAGGACTCCCTCTCTCTCTCTGCACAGCACTGGGCAGCCAGTCATCCAAGCAGCCTTACCCTAGGCAGTCTGACTAGTTATTTGCCTCTGAATTTTCTTCACTCATGCTGGGCTGCTGCTTTTCTCTGCTTTCAATTTGTAACTCCCACAAATCTGTCTTGGAGTACGTCTGTGTGAAGACTGATGGTTCTACCCAAGTACTTTTGATCAGTGATAAAGAGGGTTGTGTTTGCATCGTTGGTACATGTGAAGTTTTATGCCTCAGTCCATTAATATGGAACCTGCCTCAGATTTGTCTCAGATTTTTAAAAAATATTTTAGCATAGAACTTTATAATTTTGAACTTTTCATCCTGTTTAATGGGCTTCTTCATGTCAGGCTAAAAAATACAGGGAAAGAAACAAATCTTGCTTTGGTTTGTCCTTTTGAGAAAATGGATTTACATTCCTCATAAAGAAAAGGGAGATTTCAAAGCCTGAGAATATAAAAATCATATGGAAGTCACATATTTGTAGCCTTCCCTCCAGGTAGCAGAGCTCCCCATGAAGCAATGAAGACACAGCCACTCATTACTGCCTGAATATGACTCTTCACAGAAAAAAAAAAATAGGGATTTTGACTGGTTGGGAGCAGATTTAAAGATGTGAGTACCTGTTTATCATTTAAAGAGTGCTGTTGATTATTACTGTTTTGGTGTAAATCTGAAGTAGATTTATGGAAATCTGGGTCAGGATATGCCCTCAAACTGAAAATTAAAATGATTGTCACAGAAACTATTTCATTGACAATCAGGATCTGAAAACATAGAGAAATTGTAATGGTATCAGACTCCTTTTTTGACAGAACCAACTTGAACTTTTTTTGGCTTTTGAAATAGAGCATAATAATTACATTCACACGAGCTGGCTGAGACTGGGCAGCCAATTCACAGGTGGAAGAAACATCTGACTACATCCCTTTTAGCAGTGAAACTGCCAGAGCATGCACCTGGCTTTTTGTTGGAGTCATTTCCATCTGCCAAAAAGCATTGTTGCGAAATGATTGGGAAAAAAAACCACAAGGGATAAACCATACTGGAATATTAACTAAAACAGCATCTTGCCTGAGTTTGGGAAAGGCCAGGGGTAGCACTGGAGGGCCTAGTGCTTTTCCATCTGCAAAACAGGGAAAAAGAAGATATTTATTTATTTATTTATTTACTTATTTATTCACTACTTCAGCTGTGTGTTCACATGCTTTTCTAATTCTTATTATTTGTTCTCAAGCAGTCATGAGGACCATATTGTTGGACAAGAGTCCCACTCTTTAGGGATTTTAAAAATGTGAACAGAATTCTGGATCTTGTTCCAAGGACACATTATGGCAATTTGTAAACATTTCTGAATGATGTCAAACTCTTGCCAATAATATTTAAGTGCTGATAAATTTTAGTTTGCAGGCTGAGTTCACAAATTAGGTACATCACTTCTGGATAAGTACAGTATACCAGGAGTTGCTGGCCTTCCTAACTGTTGTAATTAAATGTCCAGAATGTAAGATCCAAGTTCTCAGAAACTTGGTACGTACAGTAAGGGCTGACCAAATGCAGAATACAAGAACTACAACTTCTCCACACTATTTTCCTACTTAAAAGATTACAATAGAGATAACAATGATTATAAACCAAAGTGAGTGAAACAGAACTGGATCCTCCAGGCTTTATCCATGTTGAATCTCCTAAAACTCTCAAAAATGTAGCTTTAAAATGGCCAGCATGGCTCATCAATGCCTTGAAAGCCTTATATGTAAAGGACATGCCAGGCAGGTTCTTGGGCCCTGTACTGTTGGGTCATTTCTCTTGTTCCATATATTTCTCCTAAAATAGACTGCTGACAGCCAAAAGCATCCATTGTGCAGAATTTCTTAGACCTTTTGCCAAACTCATCACTGGCAAGAGGTGACTCCAGCTCTGAGCCTGTAAACAGAAGTAAAATACTATAACTTACACCAATCTGCTGACACTTCTGTCAGACAACTCCAAATTCTGCCTTGCACAATTTGTGTTTCATCCATTCTGTCTCCTTATTCTGTATTGCACTTCTCTGCATGTGGAAGGCAGTTATTTATCACTAGTAGGAAGACTTCTCAAGGTTTTCTATCATTCCTGTTTACAGCCCTCTTCTCAAAGAGGAAGGAGGGAGCCCACCAGATTCTTGCATTTGAAGAGGAAGGAGACATTTTGCACTTCTTTTACAGAAAAGGAAGAGGGAGCAGAAAGGGAGGAGTTTTAAGCTGCTCTAAGCAGCAAACACCTGCTCCCTTTCCATTTCCCTTCTCTGCAAGGCATTGTACGACTTGATTGCTAACTTGAAAATCCCCTCCTTTTTAGGAAAAAAAAAAAGGTAAGCTTCATTCAGGTATATCCAGATATACAGGCTCCTGATTTGATCAGTTCTGGGAACTGAAGAGTAAAACTTATCCTAAGCTTCATTAAAAAGAACAATAAAGATTATATTTCCAGGGACATCAGCTGCAGTTCCCTGTAGAAGGTAGTATTTGTTGCTATTCATGAATGAAATTCATTTTATGGCATCATATATCCTGAAATTCTATGAAGGTTAAAGCAACTCCCTGGACAAGAGAATAATAATTGTTTTTAAGCAGAAAGAGAGAACTGTGGTTTCATTTTACCTCCTGGCTTTGACCTGAGTGAAAAATTTACAGATGAACTCTCTATTGAAATAAGTGCCTGAAAGACACCTTGATTGTTTCCTTTGTTTTCTCTGCATAACAGAGATATGCACTCAGTGATAAAGTACATGAAAAAAAAATTTCCTTGTTGCACCAAATGAAATTCAGGCATGGCACAGCCTTGAAACACTTCTTCATGGATAATGGATTGGCAGATATTAAGGCGGATGTTTTTTAAATCTTGTTCCTGTTCATGTTCCTTTGACCTATGGTTGTGTTCTGTGTATGTGAAAGCAGAATGATGAAATGGCTGAAGTTATCAAATACAGCTTGGAACATTGCTTAAGGAATACATTTCAGTCAATTCTGACTGATGAACTGTGTCTGAAGCCTTAGGCTATAGAAGCTGGTGTCCTGAACCATGCTAAGATATCATTCAAGTGCGGGACGTTCTCTGACTCTTGTCGGTGTTTTACCACTGGGACCAAAACCTGCTTTTTATTAAAGCATGTAAGATCCCAAGATCCTTCAGTTTATGATCATACCCTCTCTCTGTGAGGAAATGCACATTTTCCCCTATTTGCATTCCCTCCATCTTGCTTTGAAAAACCAAATGGAAAAGCAAATCTGTGATAAGTTTCATGCAAAGATGACTTTGGTTTTGTAAGCGTTCATTTGTTCCAGCTGCTTTTTTCTCCCTCAGAGTCACAATCCCCTCTCTGCCATATCACAATTAGCAGTGGAGTAGTCTGGGATTTACATTCAGTGGATTACAACTTGCAGAGAGAAAAAGGCAGCAGGAGTGAACGAAGTATGCAACATAAATCCAATCTCCGTGCAAATGTATTTAGCAATAAAAGTGAAGTTTCACATACACTAAAATAAGAAGGAAAATATACTTGAGTACTCTCTAAGACATCAAGTGAATAGAGGAATCCATATCTCCCTGAAAGTTATACTCATAACTCTATGGATTTTTTAAAAACATCCACAAAATGCTTTCTAAGTTTTTTAAAAGTTCCTCTGACAGACAAAAATGAAGTCCTTCAATAGGCAGTGTAACAGAGAAGCAACCAGGCACAATCTCATGTGGCACGAAATATCCTGATGGTTATTGGCAAAACTGCTCAGTTGAAGCAGATGAAACACCTACTACCCAAACCCCATGATTGCTCTCTATTTCAGTGATATTAAGGAGTAAATGGAATTACCAAGGCAGAGTGGGCTGTTTGCCAGCTGGATCAGTGACATATGCCTAAGTCTTGAGTAATGGCAGAGATAACCCACTCACAGTTTTGATGGCTTCAGCTGGGAAACCATGTATCAACAGATACATTTGTGGGAAGATGAAAAAAACCACAATCATGTGATGTTGAGTGTGTTCAATACAAAATTATAAATTCTATGGATCTTGATAAAAAGTTGATAAGTAGAAAACATCTTTTCCTTGAACCCATGAATATATTTGTCCTAATGGGCCAAGGAACTGGAATGAGCAATTATTCTGGACCTTCTGAAGTACTATTTTAATTCTTCCAAACAGTCTTCAAAATTTTTACTGCTTTCTTATTTGAAGCCCTCTTCCTGAGCTGAGGAAAAACATAATTTATCAATTTATTAATCCCAAATTGCTATTCTGGTGGTACCCCTTCCTTTTAGTGTAATGGTGAAGGAGAAGAGGAACAGAAATGTTTGGAACAGTGCTGGGCAAGACACAAAGCTCACACAGAAGAGGATCTACCCCTCCTTTACCCATCTCCTCTACTATTTCTCCTGCTTCTAATGGGCAAATGACAAGATGTTTCTCCTTGTAACCTCCATATAACCTGTAACTGTAATGGTGTACATGGTAGCACCTTATTAAGCAGTTTCTGTTCCACACAACCAGATAAATACATTACAGAGCTTAAGAGTAAACTCTTTTGACTGGGAAAGAGTATTTGATGACAGTGATACCCATAATCAAGTCCAGAGCTAAAAGTCACATCATCCCATCTTAGTTTTTCTATACTCAGTATATATTTCTCTTATCCCAATGAGTTATTTCAAGTTAAGTGCACATTTATAGATAAGATATAGAAGTTAATCTGAAGTTATTTCTATTTCTGACTTCATCTGCATTCACTCTGGTGTTATTGTTTCATTGATACTGAAAGTGGCAGACTTTGTCTACCCTTCCATGGCAGATAAAGGAAAGGTTGCCTCATAATTAATCCTTTACAAAATACGTAAACAATAAATTTAAACCAGTTGATATAACTACTGTGGCTGGTTACCTAGATTTCAAATTATAAAGAAAAAGAGCATCAGATAAATATTTTGAAGGGATTTTTGTTCACCACAATCTGCAGTGAAATTCTGTTTTTAATGGCAACTAGCATTTTACTCTAAAAATTTCCCCCTTTATCATTGCTGAAATCCAAGGGGACTTGCCCCCAAACACTTTATATCAATTCTACTCTCACTTTTATGCAACTGATTTGGAACTGCAGGAGTCCAATTACTAGTTCTTAAAGAATAAGATGGATAACTGTTTAAAAATGTGTAATTACTGTGAATAATGTCACTCCTGCACAGAGCTCAGGATCAGCAAAATACAATTGCACTGTCATTAACAGCATAAATATTATAGATAAATTTTTAAACTCCACCTTGATTCTTTAACCAAATCATAGAATCACAGAATGGTTTGTGTTGGAAAAGACCTTTAAGGTTATATAATTCCAATCCCCCTGCCATGTGCAGAGACACCTCCCATTAGACCAGGCTTCTTAAAGCCTCATCTAACCTGTCCTTAACACTTCCAGGGACGGAACATCCACAACTTTGCTAAAAACCTACTCAATGCCTCACTACTCTCAGAGTAAAATATTTTCTTCTAATATCTAACCTGAACCTGTCCTTTTTCACTTTGAAGCCATTCTCCCTAGTCACTAGCTGTTTTAGTAAAAAGGCCAGTATTAGTCAAGCCAAACTAAAAATCTATCTTTGTATAATTGTTACACTAAACAAAGATTTAAATTGAAAAGTGGTGGGGTTAGATGACTAACATGCATTGAAAAACAAACCCTTAATAAGTAACTAAATGAGTTTTTAGGCTTCCTCTATTCCAATACTTTTCATCAGCCTGATAAGCAAGTAATGGAACACAAGGTTGATACTTAATAATATTTACCCCTTTCCTTTTAATCTTCAAGGAGTGCAAGAATTAGTCCTGAATTTTCCAGAGATAATCTGAGAAGGTTAAATTAACTCTTATGAATGCTATGGGTTAATTTAGTACTAGCTGAAAGACCTTATTTGATGAAGGCTCATAAGAGTGAAAACACCTTATTATTGCCAAATCAGCCAGGTTTGCCTAATCTGTTTAATTTTTTTACCATTGAGTAAAAACAGAGATCAAGTGTTACTATGCCAAGTTTCTTCCAAAGTGAGTACACGTTGCAGTGGACTATTGAAACTGAAGAGCTTTCCAGCCTGTCATCATAACTATGCATATTGCTCCCAGATTGTACTGGTTTATCAGCTACAAAGATGATCTGTCCAATTCAGCTTAGGGCACTTAGCAAGATAAGCAAAGGGAGTCTTTGTTTGGATGAATTGTCTGTACGCTGTGTTTAGGGACAACTGAAGCTGAATCCTCTTTGATAAACTCAAACACTGCAGTGTGTACATGAGTGTTTTAGTGAGAATCAAGGGTGCAGTTTTGAAACAAACCTGATTGAGCCCAGCTACTGAATAGTCTCAGAGCATATGAACTGTATTTCTTTTGGGTGAAACTACACTGAAAAATGTGCACACAACACAAACCTGATACACTCTGGTAATTAATCCATGTTCAGACCTTGGGACCAGAGAAAACCTAGTCCAAAGCAGGCTGCCTTCTCCCTTCATAATATGTCCAATTCTCCTTAATAACATTACAGTTCTCCCACCAGGTTTTTACACATACTACTTGCTGATATAGTCATGTTGTAGTCATGTGGTGACAAAAGCCATCTCCTGTTCATTGGGCATATCTAATATTACTCCAGAAATACCTAACTTTGTTGGAATATCAGTATTGGCATAGATTCTCTTATCAAAAATTATTAGAAATGTCCTTGATGAGAATCTAGAAGATGATATCTTAGCAGTGTCAATCTTTCAGCCAGCAGTGTTATCACAAATATTTTACTGCACAGCTAAATATATTAATTCAAATTCAAGGTTAGCTATATTCGTATTACCTTACACATCAAAACATGGTATATCCAAGCTCTGCTGAAGACAGACTAACTGTTTCTACCTAAGGATTCTAAATTTGTTCCATATCTTGCAGGAAAGGCAATAAAAGGTGCTCTTTTTGTTGGAAATATGTATATATTCCTAGACAGAACGTGATAGCAAAGGCTTAGATATGAACAGTTTCTTGTTGTCTTTAAATCTAATGTCCCCCTTTATGTTCTTTTCACACAGGAAGCTGATGAAACACTTTGTATTTGATAGACTTCCCCTAGATTTAATAAAAAGCAGCAGCCTGCCTTAGCAGTCTAATCAACATGAAACAACGACAGAAATCAAAGTGTTGGTAGTATTTTAAATATAGACGTCCTCTAACTTTGCCCTTGATAATCAATGCACAGTTAAATAGTTTTAGTGCATGTGGGAAAATATCAGAAATGGCTCCAGGCTACTAAACCTATGTTTGCTGCACAGACTGTCTTAATTATTTTTTGTTTCCCAAAAATGTGCACCTGTGTGTGCCAAGACCGTGAAGCAAAAATGCAGGATAAAAACCATTCTAGTAAATAAAATTTTGTCTTTGTCTGGGCTATTAGTGAACCTTTTTGCACAAGGCAGCTCTGTCTGACAAGACTAGATTGAAGGCTATTTTCAAAATCAGGTGTGGAGTCAGGACCATGTTTACTTTATAATTGGAGATGAGGTGACTTGCTATGCCATGTCAGGACTACATAAAATTGGAGACAGAATCGCAGAGATGGATACTCAGGCTAGGCATTCTTAATCCATCTAAAATGAGTTAGCAGGTCTCAGGTATTTCCATGAGTTCTGTGCTGTTTGGAGATTGCTTGTAGGAGCGATGTGGAATCCATCACCTACCTAGAAAACACTGATGTGGCGGGTTCCTTGAGAATCTTAAATTTCATAATGAAATAATAAACTTGGTTCTGTATTTTAACCTTCATGACCATGAAATTAAATTTTGTGACAAAAAAACCAAGCGTTTCTCAGTGATGGGAAATGTGAGTCCTTTTTTTCCTACCTAGATAGATTCCACCACTTGTGAAGTGAGCCACAAAATTTGTAAAGTTGGGGAGAATTTCCCTGGAACAAATGTGGCCAAATGAGTCAAAGAAAACACTCTCAGAGAAGGCAGGAGAAATGTTTCATAGATGACCCAGAAACTGAATCTAAAATCCATCATATTCTCATATCATCAGGAGAGTACTTCAGAGAAGTTAGCAGGCTGTATATGACATTATTCCAAGGAAGTCTCCCTGCCAAAATTGTAATCCTAATATTTCTGGTAGTTTTGAGATTAGTCCTGTAGAGTCTTCTTAAAAAGATTTCTCTGAATATTTCACCAAGACCAAGGGGGCATTGGTCAGATCTGTTGGATACAGAAACCATTTGGGTAGGTAAAATCCTCTGAATTAGAAAAATTGTATTGTGGATTTAGTAGGTCACATTTTCTATTTCTGATGCAAGTGCTGCATGTGGGATTGAGCCTATGATGTATTTTGTGCCAGCTATGCTGTTACTCTGTGGAGACACAAAGTATTTTGTTCACCATATACTTACAGATCATTATTTTACTCAGTATCATCCGTCTTTATGAAATGGAATTTTGTGAACTCTGGCATTAAGGACTAGGGACTCATATTCCAGTATTTCTTTCTGCACTGTATTATTATTCAATTCATTTATTATGGATAAAATATGTGGGTTTTAATTTGCTAAAGGAGCTCTGGAGCTGTTCACAAACTGCATAGATGCAGATACTCAGGATCACTTTTTCTTTAAGCAGAATATACACCTCTGTCCAATAAACAATTTTTACAGCTGTGTAGTCAAAGCAGAGGCCTGTAATGATTACACCTGAGAAGTGCATTAATCTGGGCAGAATCAATATTAGCTTGTCTTGAACCCAAACATAAGCATAAAGCAGTACCGTAACAGACATATTTTGTGATACTGTGATTGCATGGTCAGGCACAATGAACAAGCATTTTGCAAAAGTGTGTGGGCAGCGTGACCTCCAAAGTAGGCAAAGGTTTGTACAGTTGCACTCAGATGGCACAGGAAAACACTGTGTTACTGCAGGATGCACAATTTTCAAGATCAAGAATAGCCTACAAAATAGGTGCAAAGGCCTGCAAATTAGGAGGGCATTTTGCTGAACACATAAGAACAGCTCACAAAACCAGAAATGAGATGAGCAGCATCAGGAGCACATGAGATCCTCCTTTTGGAGGGGGGGAAAGCAACCAGGAAAAACACCAGATGTGAACAAGGAGAGAGGCATAAAAAAAAAAAAATTCAGCTGTGACTTTCCATTTGGAATAGCTGTGAAGCCTGGTCACCTAGACCTTAGCAACTGGGGTGCTTTAAGGGCCTCATCCACCAGTGCTCACTACATAGCATGGCCTCTGTGCTACTGTATAGTCACAACAGTTCTAGTTACATGTTAAGATCTTACTAGGTAAGAACTAGGCATTAGCCCAAAATATGTCAATGAGTATCAGTCTAGCCTGCTGCTTTTTAAAGTTTAAATCTGGTTTAATCAGTCTTTGAAACACTCTCATCACAGCAATCTCTAAATCAGCCATTGATTGTATATGGAAACATTTATAACATTTATTCATTTGTGGCTGTTGTATTTTTGTTCACCTGTTAAAATGGAGGAATCCAACAGAGGTACCAAAGGCTACTGTTTCCTTTGTACATCTTAAATTAGGAAGAGGCAGAGGAGATTGTTTTCTCACAAAATGTGAAAGTAAACAGCAGATGTCAAGAGGCAGTAGTTGTCACAAGCAACACATTTGCAATAGTAGAGATTGTGGTTTTTTCACTTAAAAATCCTCACGTCCTACAGTTTTGTATCCTTGGAGGCATTAACTCATTAAGCAGAAATTCACTGTGTACTGGGGACATGGGAATTAGTGGAAGTTTCTCTGGTTGTGGAGGTACGAAGATAGAGATGCTGACCACTGTATTTGAGTATGAGTATTTCCCCCTCCAAGCTGCAGACACAGAGTGTGGCTTACTCAGAGTACAAGAGTTTTAAACAAAATTATTCCTGGTACTGACTAGCCCAGGACATCATTTGGGAAATAAAATCTGCAGTTACCACTACAGCGATATTGCTTCTTTATTTCAACAATGATTGCTGGACACTTTGTACTTAATATCACATTTTGCATAGAATTTACTAATTGATTCTTTAGTTTTTGGGTTTTTTTTAAACAACTAATATATGCTAACAATATTTCTTGAAAAATTTTTTTTTCCTAGAATTGCTGGTAGCAATATGCTGTGACAGTGGCTGTCTTTGCTCTGCTTTTAGAGGAAGTGAATTGTTTTAGCTAACAGGAACAATTTCTATTTAATCTAAATTATATCTTGATAGCTTGCAATCAAATCTTATACATGATACTAAGCCATGAGGTACAAAACTGACTTTGCTTTCTTAAAGTTGGATAATCTTATTGACAATCAAGAATTATGCAGCTGGGATCTCATAAAAATTTTGCACTGTAACCAAAGACCTTTTAATTTCCCTCATTCTGAGCTACAGTCTTCAAGAATGTCCAAATATGATGCTTTAGTCTGTAGTGTTGGGGTGATTCTTGTCTTTTCCAAGTGAACTGGGCCTACAATAAAATCCTGATATAGGCTGGTGTTTCTTTTTCCTTTAGACATTTAACATTCCTATTTAATAAAAATAGGTTTTTGACTGGATAGTGCTATAGGCAAGCTTCAGGCTTACTGCGATTCAATAGATAGGAAATTATTTTCAGATTACATATCCTGGAAAGACACAAAAGAGGGTTATTTCATTAAAAGTCATTGCGACCAAGTATTATTGTTTAATTTTAAAACTCTATGAGCTCTTGATTTCCAAAAACACTACCTCTACCTAAATTTTCTGCTTTTCACCTGTATATTCAAGCTTTCTTTTCATTTGATTAACATTAATGAACAAAACTTATTCCATCCTTTTTGCATGGTTACCAAAGATATGCTTAATAACTGCATTTCTATAATGACATTAAAATGTATAATTTAATTTATACATTTCTGAGAATAGCAACTTCTCTGAAACAAGGTTCAACATACTTCCTGTTAGATGGTTCCAATGTTTAGAATATATAATTTTTTGTCAGAATATTTAATTGGCTCTGGGTGAAGAAACAGGTATTAGGAGATGATAGGCACTTTTTTTCTAGATTTCATAAATGTAAGGAACAAAACCCTCTGTTTGATCTGTAATCAAAAAGAAGTGATGCAGTTTTAGGAGAGTCAAGCAGGTATAGGCAAAAAAGAGAATATCAACACTACTGGCATGACATAGGTGTTAAAATATTCATAACATGTAGTTGCAGAAGTACTGCATGTATGGTTTTAAACCTATGTATGTCAAACAAACAGATTGAACTCAGACACCCTCTATCTATAAACAGAGTGGTGTTGTGTACTCACTTGAGCCTGTGTAAGTGAATTGCAAGTGAAAATAGGACCATAAAAACACTCGGTATCAAATAATGGTAGATGGAATCGGACACCATCCCACCTAATGAAACACATTAGCTCCTCCAGTAGGCAGTGCAAGTTCTGTTCTGTGCTTGTTCTGAAGACACGTAAATTCACAGACATCATGCATAATGTCCTGCTTTGTCTCAGCTGTTTTTTGGTAATATTGCCATCATCAAAAGATCAGCTGAAAAAAAAGTCTGTTCCAAATACTGACTAAAGAAAAAAATTAAACCTTAAGGGGATGAAACTCGGTGTAATTCATAAACTGTGTATTGATGATTGAAAAATAAGACAATCTAGATCAGTTTGGACTGTAGAGGAACATTTCATATGCAATTTGTTAATCTTTGTTTCTTGAGGGAATGTTATTGCAGTCCAATTAGAACAAAAAAAAATTGTAAAAGCCAAATTTATGTTACAACTCCCATAGGCCAAACAATAGAAAATGCTTGTGCGGGAAAACTTGTTAATGTGGAGGAGACTACTCTGAAAGTTAACTTAGAAAACATTGTGTACATGTGGCTCAACCAAGCCAATCATTTAATAAGCAACTGCTTCTTTGTGAGATTCAGTTTGTGAAGCTCTTTTAGATGAGTCATTAGGAAATCAAAGGCTTGAGGTCTCAAAGGTGTTTTCAGAGGTCACTGTCAAGGCGAAATCCTAAAACAGGTAACAAAAGCATTTCTGGAAAATGCCAATTTAAACTATAGCTAAAAATCTCCAAAGAGAATATTACTGATCTTTCTAACAGTCAACTCTATTTCTCATTTGCTTTCATAATAAAAAATGTCTGACTCACATTTAACAGAATAATGCTGCAATTTAAATACATCCTTCCTTGTTCTACACTCACTGAACACAAAACAACTTACTTTCCTTTTTTAAGGCAGTGTGTCATGTATTTGAGGTCTCCTGTCTTTCTACAATCTTCTTTTTTTTCTAAACTAACCATATCTGATGTTTTTTCAGGTCAAAATGGAGGTGGGCCTGTAAATGCATAGATGTTTTGTGGTTAAAATGAACATACTGCTTTTAATGAAGCAGAATATTTATATCACATGAATAATAAATGAAATTAATTATAAATGCAGAATGGCTATGTCTTGTAATTCTGTATTAGAATCATAGAATGCTTAGAAAGAAAAAGAAAACACAATCTAGCTCTTTTCCCTAGATCTAGTTACTCAAAGCCCCATCCAACCTGACCTTGAACACTTTCAGGGATGGAGCATCCGCAGCTCCTCTGGGCAACCTGTTCCAGTGTCTAACCAAATTTATATCTTCCTAATATCCATTCTAACCCTACCCTCTCTCAGTTTAAGTCTGCTTTCACTTTGTCCTTTCTACAAGTCCTTTACTACACATCCTTGTAATGAGCCTCTCCATCTTTTCTGTAGCACCCTTTTAAGCACTGAGAGGCTGCTATGACATTTCCCTGGAATCTTCTATTCCCTAGGGTAAATAACCCCAGGCTCTATAGACTCCAACCCCCTGATCATCATCGTGGTCCTCCTGGATCGTTTGTGCTTAAGTTATTAAGCTTTCTTATTTACACACAGTGCTTTCCCATTGAATTTTTTCAGACCCTTTCTTCAATTTATCAAGACTATACTGTGTTCTAATTCTGTCCTGCTGAGTGTTTGCTGTTTTGCCTGCTTTGTGTTAATTTGCAAGGTTAATACCCCTGTTCTTCCTCCTGGAAGTTCCTGGGGTTTTATTTAATTTTTTTAGCTTTAATTTCCCTTTTCTGTTTTGATTACACCACAGCTCATTTTCTGTCACAGCTCCCTATACCTGCTAGCCAATGCATTTCTTCCACTGCTAGCAGTCATATTCCCAGTCCTCTAGTTACCTCCATCCCTTGTCATTGTAACCTGTCTTTCCCCTCCAAAAAGTAACTTCTGGAGCATCTGCTCCAATCCCTCAATAAAAGCCAAGCTCCCCAGCTACTCTTAAAAAGTATACAATGGCCTTGTCTGTTCAGCAGAGGAGGTGCTATGTTTTATTCCCCTGCCAGGGCAGGTGGAGAAGGATTAAAGCAGCCACAGCATGTACAGAGCTCCCACAAGCCACCTCCAGCCTGGCTGACTTCCTTCTCCATCAGACTCAAAATAGTTCTGGTAGAAATCAAATCTCCCCAAGTCAGACAAAGATCCACTGATAATTGCTTGATGATAACAGAGCAACTGTTGGGATCTCCTAGGTTGTAGCTGCTTGGTTTGCTCCAGAGAACACAATGTTGAGGCAACCAAAGCCTTAAAGAACTCGAGGTTATTCTTACTCTCACCTACAGAAATTGCATGTCTGTATTTGTATTGAATGTGGTAAAAGTTGCTATTGACTCTGTATATTTTGATCAAATATCTGATGACAATTAGTTTTTTTTCTGGAGTACTTCTACAAATTGATTATTTTCTGTTTCTTTGAGGGAAATTTAGCTGAAACAGACTCAAATTTCTCAGTTCTTTTGCAAGCCAAGTACATTTCCTTTCATCCCAGTCACTTAAAATAGTTTTCAACTGGTATTTTTTAATTCAGAAATATAACTCAGAAATATAACTCAGAAATATAACATATATATATGTGTGTGTGTGTATATATATATATATACATATATATATATATATATATAACTGATCCTGGGGTTGTTAGAAATGCTAGAAGCTTAGATTTTATTAGGACACTAAAGAACACGTCTCATTGAAGTACTGCCTAACTTGCTTTTTATAATGCATATTTAAAAAAAAAAATCAACTTACTTATTTCCTCCTAAACTAATTTTAAAGGGGAAAATGAGAAGTCAAGATGATGTTTTCAGATAAAAATTATTTCTAGAAAAATAATATTACTATTATAACTTTACTAGACTAAAGCTTGCTTTGGTTAGATATCAGAAAAAGATTTTTATCCAGAAGCTGGATGAACACAGAAAAGTGGTCACAGCACCAAGCCTGTTTGAATACAAGAAGCATTTGGATAATGCTTTCAGGCAAATGTTGCGATTTTTGGGATGTCCTTTGTAGGGCCAGGAGTTGAACTTAATGATTCTCTTCCAATGCAACATATTCTGTGATTCTATGATGCTTCTTTGCTTGAACTAACAATATGTTTCAGATATTTTTGGTAATGGATTAAACTAGCCTGCCTGCAGAATAATCTATCACAAAAAAAAAAAAAAAATCTATCTAATTAATTTCTTAACTGTAAAAAACCTCCATATCTCTGTATTCTAAGCCCAAGGTAATGAAGACAAAGAGACCCTAAATCTGACACTGCTTTGCCCATTAAGAATGAAAGGTCTCTTTTTTCTATCTCAATCTGTTTAATTCTGTTAATTGAATTAGGCTCAATTGCATATTATTTATCTCAATAAGGAATGCTATTCTTCTCTAGTTGTAAGAACAATTTATAAATTCCAAAATGGTATATAAATTTTGAAATTTTGCTGGTGTGTAGAAGTTGCACTGCAAAAATGGGAAGAATAAAGCAAGTTCATAATCTGCTTTTTCCCCCACCTTTCTCCCCTCATTTAGTTTCATCAAAAATCTGTATTTCCCAGGGACATTTTGCTGATATGAGTGACTTTCCTTAATTGCAAGATAGGAGAAGTTGTAAGAGTCAGTGCAGATGGCACTGGACATGCAAGACAGACAGAAGAGTTAATTAACATTCAGGATAAGAATGCTCACAACAGTCTGATTACTTCTAGTTAGGAAGGAGATGAGGAGTGATAGTTGAAACTTTGAAATTTTCTCTTCAGTGGCGGTTATTCCACAGAATGACTTAAACTTTAATAGCATCAGCTTTCTTATCTTAAGCATGTTCATTAATAACACATATGGTCTGTGTGTCTGCAAAGAAAACTCACTTTTTCCTTACTCTTTATCATAACATCATACAATAGGGGAATGATTGGGGGTAAGTGACAACATTAATACTAAGGAACTTAATCTATATGCAGAATGCTGCATTTTTGTGTATTTGAACTTTTGAATAATTTATCTTACAAGTTAATGCTATGCTGTCTTAGCTTCAAAGAGAATTAACAGAAAGCATCTCACATAAAGGTATAAACAAATAATTTAATATAGAATTTCTTTTAGTAAGAGCAGTCTTTCCTAAAAAAGTGAGTGACCGCTTCTCCAAGGATGTTTTTTAAGGGATACAATGCCTTTGATAAGAACCAAATCATTACTTTTGTTACTCTGTAATATCCTAATGAGTGCTGTTTAGTATCTATTTTAAATAAAAAAATGAGATACAGAATCCTTTATTTTTCTCCTCAGACATACAAAGAAGAGAAGCTGAAATTACAGATTTCTTTAGTAAGTAATAACTAAAATAAATATTTTTTAGTGATCTGTCACACTTCTTAATTACTGAGTGAAGAAGGGCTTTCTAAAGTCCCAAATGCATTCATTGTCTGAACAGAAATATATGGAACCTCTTGCTCGTATGAAGCTGCATTTTACTTTATGACTTTAGTTTCTTCAGCTTTGGATAAAAAGTCAAATGAAGTATGAAACTGTAAACAGCTAAGGAATGTATAAGTAAAATCACAGCTTTTTTTTCATCCCCCATGTTTGCCACAGAAAGGAAGGCAAATGCTAGCAACTTTTTCTCATCCTGTAAGAGAATATGACCTCATGTTTAGTATATATAATTTAGGGTTTTCTGAACAGCATGAGATTTAAGATCAGCAAATGAACCTCTGTCTTCAGTGGTCAAAACTTCATTCTTTAGAAAAAGCTAAAAGGTTAGTCACTTTCAGGAACTAGATAAAATTAGAGGTGATGTGCTGCTGGGATGTCTGTGATGGAATGTGAAATGAATCTGAAGGAAAAGAAAACACTAATAAACAATAGAGATGAAAATACTAAGTTTTAGAATCCCTTTCTTAACTTTTGCTATTCTAAAATTTTCAAACTGTGATAAAATAATTTGTTGCAGATTTATCTGTTTCAAAACTAAAATTAGTGAATGCCAGGCTTTACTTTTACTGTCAGAAACAGCTTTTCATAATAAAGTAAAGCATTAATCAAATAATACAAATGACCAGAAGATAGTTAATTATCTTTAAACAGTCTCATGAGGTAGTCCTGAAGGACAAAGGAGTCCAGGAAGGCTGGACATTCTTTAAAATGGAAATCTTAGAAGTACAGGAGCAGCCTGTACCCTTGTGCCCATAGATGTGCCATCGGGGAAGAAGACTGGCCTGGCTGATCAGAGAGCTTTGTCTCAAACTCAGAGTAAAAAATCAGGGTGCACAATCTTTGGAAGAAGGGCCTGACAACTTGGGAGGACTATAAGGATGTAATGGGATTATACAAGGGGAAAATTAGAAAGGTCAAACCCAACTTAGTCTGGCTACTGCTGTCAAAAACCACAAAAACGTTTATACAAACTCATCTGCAATAAAAGGGGAGCTGAGGAGAATCCACATCCTTAGTTGAGTGTGAGGAAAAACAATAGTGAAAAGGATGATGAAAATGCAGATAGCTTCTTGGCCTTAATCTTTGACAGCAAGATAACTTTTCTCCAGGTACCCAGGCCTCTGAGGTAGAAAACAGAGACAGGGAGAAGAATAAAGCTGCCATGAAACAGGAAGAAAGGGTTAGAGACCTGCTACATGAGTTAGACACTCACAAGCCGATGGGGCCAGGTGGGATCTGCCCAAGGACAGTGAAGGAGTTGGTGGAAGCACTCACTGAGCCACTTTCCAACCTTCTCAATTCTGTGGTTCTGTGAACCTGAAGAATGAGAGCAGATAAGTTCTTGGATCATACTAAATACATTCTATGCTCACAATCAAAAGCTTTCTGTTAATTGCTTTGCTGTATGTTTTTTTCAGAACATAATTTTCATATTAATTCTCAATAAAGGAGATAAGGCTAGAGAGTTTTATAATGTTTATTTCTCTATTGAAGAGCAGGTTGTGTTTCACATCAGAGTTCTTTAATATTTCTTAAAACATTAGAGTGCTCTTTAATGCTTTTATAAACATTTCTTTATTCCTAGAAGCAAAAGAATTTAAATTAGTATAGAATTTATTGATTTGTTGTGTGGTGCATGGAAACTTACAACCTTTTTTCCCCTTTAACATTTTCCAAATTGAAAAGAATATTCATAAACATGCAGTTACAGAGAAATTCTATGAAGAGACTCACTTCTATATTCATGGAATAAGCAGTTTTGTTTAAGAAGGGGAAGAGTTCAAGAAGACAATAGAAGACTAGTTGAGAACTTCAAATGCCTTTTTCCAAAATACTCCAATTCACAGAGGCATATCTATTAACAGATTCAAAAAGAAATAATCTGTTGTATAGACACTAATTGTGCTGGCGAGCATATAACAGCCCTACTCACCAAGAAGGAATTAACTATTCTGTAAACAGAGAAAGCAATCTAAGTAAATGGGCCATTTGGACATCACTAGTAATAAAATTGTATACTTCTCCTGAGAAAGTTAAGTTTCACTTTCAGGGACAATTTCTTTGTTCCCTTGCCACATACATTTTATTATGATGTTCACCTTAGGCTTGTCACTGGAACTTTAATATCTTTCACAGAGCATTGTGTTAGCCAATCAAAAAACCCTTCCCTAAATTAGTTTTATGAAATGGGAGTTTTAAAAGGTCAATGCCTCCTACAATATATTGGAAATTATTTTTGCTTTTGCATTTAAGATGTTTATAAATTCCAAAAACATTCATTCTGAGCATATGTGATATTATAAAGTTACTGAAGATGAGGAAATCTGTTGGCTTTTATCCCATAACTAAACCAAAAAGGAATTAACTAATGAGTCTCATTAATTTTTGCTAGTGAACACAGAAAACCAGCTTTCCCCTGCTGTTGTGCAGAGTAGAAATTCATGAAGATTGTGTGCTAACATGTCAGTAAAATGGAACAAATGCAAATGTAGGGATGTTATTTTGTTTTTCATTATCCTCAAAACACAATGAACAGAAGAAAACAGAGGAAAGATGAGTTAAAGTAACTAGAAGATGAAACATGAAAACCAGATATACGTGTGTTGTTTTTCTCAGACTTGTCTTGCTTCTATGCAGCAGTAAACTTTTGAAAAGGTTTTAAATTTTGAAAAGACAGAAGATTGAACTCAGAAACACCATAATGACTCATCTGTTGGAGAAGAAGTTAACATTTACAGGCCTATAAGAACTGTAGAATTGATAGCAAAGTTTCATGGAGGTGATAAATTTTAAGACTTTCCAATGCTGAGTAGTTACTTTATCAAATAACAAACAATAATGGAACATGAATAAGATTTTTCTACATGGCTAGTGATAAACTTTATATCTGTTTGTCTGTTTCTAGATGAAAAACTTCAGAAATATTCACTTATGAGTTGAAAATTCATTCTTTTTTTGATGACAAGATTATTGTAACAAACACACACCTCAAAAGACCAAAGAAGTTTGCAGTGGGGATTATATTCAATTTGTGTCAAATATCAGTCCTAAAGAACTCATCACCTACTATAGGAATACAGATAACATCTGAAAATATTTTTATCCAAAATGCCTTTGTATGCCTACACTGGATCCCATTAGACTGATCTTTGATAGCTTTGAGGATGAAAAACTTAGGAGACTGTACAAAACTAAAAGATCATTAATAGTACTGTAATCTGCAAAGCCAGTAGGTTTCCAGTAATGGCAAAGAGAATTATCAGGGATGTATGGAAGTAAAATTTTACAAACTCAGAATATGCTGAAAGTCCTCTTTTTCCTTCTACAGATTGCCGATTTCCAGAAGGCATTTTTAGGGACTTTCTGATTCTCCCCCTCAATGAGGTTATGATAAACATTCTGACATCGTGTTCACTGAAACTGATGACAGAAAAAACCCAAAACCTAAACTACAAATGGAAACAAGTGATTAGTGTTGGGATAAAGGAATTGGATGAGATCTCACATATTTTTATAGAGCCCAAACACAGTGGGGGAAAAGCCTTATTGTCAAGATCTAACCTTGTTTATTTAACCCGGGGGAACTGCCGTCACTTTCTCAGACTTTTTTAGTAACATGAGTTCCATATGTTCCAAAGTGATTTCTGTCAAGACGCTGTGTTTATGAAGCTTGAACAGAAGGGACATTTCAAAAGCTCATATATGGTGAAAAGAAGTATATTTTTGTGCCACATTGCTATAATCAAGCCCATTTGGAATTAAAACAATCATAGTAAATACAAAACATACAAGATCATTGTTTTAATTAATAATGGTTAACATCGTAGTTATGAGAAATACCTAAAGAAAGGGAAGTAAAGGGGAAGATGATATTGCAGCTGTGAGCTGTACAGCTTTATCTACCTTTAGACAGAGTTTAAAACATTTGTGAAAACAAAAGCCATAGGAAAACCTATACTCATTTTTTTAATATAGCAAACATGCCACATCCCAAGGCTTGTTTCTTAGCTAAGAGAGAAAGCAGCAAAGCCTGTTAAAAATGGTGGAGACACCAGAGAAATGGAGACCTATTAAAATTGTCAGGGCTATAGCTGAGTGCCAGAGGAACAGCAAACAACGCAGACATAGAAAATTAAGTACTTCAGTCAAAGGAAAAAAAAAATGAGAGGCAGAAAAGATAGATATGTATAAGCAAAAGGAAGATCTAAAATGGTGCAAGAACATCCGTATTCAAGTCATTGAAATGGAAAACATGTACAAAACTTCTAGCACACCCAGTGAAATAGCAGCTGTAGACAACACAGTCTTTTTCCTCCTGTTAGGGAAAGAAACTAGCACAACCTAACTTATACACCAGCTGTAGGAACATGTAATCACAATCAGAGTCCCATTTCATTCATCAGTGGTCATTAACAGTGTTACTTCCGTCTCGTTAGCTCATCAGAAGCATCCAATTTTATTTTACCAAAGACTGCAAAGACCAAAGAGCAGTACTATGGGCTACAGGCATTTTTTTTTTTTTTCTCTGAATAATATATCAGATTCTACTTGGTTTCATTAGGGTGGTTTTTGAGGCACATGCTTACAAGAGGAATATGTAATATAATATGATTAGAATAATTACAAGGAGAGATTATAAATAAATTTATGGTGTCATATGGTCTTTTGATACAGCACTGACCAAGAAAAGGTCTTCAAAATTGGTCTGATATCACCCAAGGAAACCTGCATTTTTGGTTCTTTTATAAAATGCTCTGGTTAAATTGTTTTATGACTTGAGGAAGAGGGGAAGGGGGCACTCAGTGGCAGAGACTAATGAGGAGTTTTTTTTGGAATCTGTATTACATTATATGAATATTATCTGTAACTTTCAGGGCTCTTTAATTATTAAATCAGCTTAAACCCTTTAAAAAATTGTTATGTTGATTATAATGTTCCCAAGCTGATGCTGTCATATCATGCATTAACTCATTCTTTCAAATTCATTGAGCAAAATTTATGTCTAAAGGGCTGATGATCTTTACAGTCTATAAAGTATATTAAACATATAAAATATATTAATATTTTAATATTAATTGATTAATTGATTCCACTCCTTTCCTGAGGTTTGGATCTACCATTGACCCTCATTTACCT
>VYXD01007117.1:577539-603212 GCA_013397195.1 Hylia prasina | reverse complement strand
ACTTGACCTCTGCAGTGGGATAAAATAATTACAAAATAATTTTTCCAAATTTTATAGCCCTAGGGTCTCTGAGTTTTTGGAGTGGACTATCAGGGTTCTTATTCAAGACTTGATTCTTTTGGCAATTATCTTCATTTTTTTTTCCCCTCACATTTCTCAACATTTACTTTGTGAGGAGATTTGGCCTCTAACTGCTGTCCCAATTTTTGTTACAATTCTGCAGGTTATCTGCTATAAATGAAAGGCAGCAATGTGTACTCATGCATTTATGTACACAAGGCTACTTGAAATTCTCAGAAGGAAAGTACATCAAAGAGTAATACTTAAAAAAACCCAACAAATCAGCCCAACCACAAAAACACTTAATTCTTACCAGGTGCTCAACTAAAATTTTCTTCTAAATTACTTCTATTTTCAGTTATGAATCTGATAGATGAACTTTCCAGAACCATATATTAGGCTAGCCTTGAGTGTTCAGACTTGAAAAACATAACCCTTTCATTAAAATTGATAAAAATATATACTGAAGAAAATATGAGTCGTTCAAACCAATATTAAGATATTTAAGTTAGTCTAAAAAATTATTTTAATTCAGAAAGGAATGAAGGTTGAAAATCTGAAGGGATTACCCTGTGATCCACCTATGCTTATTCCCCAAATCTTCCTCAGGTAAAATTAACTGAAACAGTCATGTGCTTGTTCAGATTTCATTTTGAAAAGTTCAGGCAAGTGATGAGGAACGAGATTATCTAATTATTATAACCAGGAGTAACAGTAAATATTTTTATTAAACTGATAATTTTTTACTGGTAATAATCTTGGACTAATAAATAATGGAAGTATAAGACATACGATCGATCACTTTAGTGTGGTTAGAAAACTTCCATAGTGAAGTCTGAAGAAGAAGTAGAAATAGGAGGTAAAAAAATCCAAGTCTACTCATGAAAAAAATTATTACTGTACACTAGAAATTTGTTTATTAAGCATATCTCAAACCTATTAAACATAAATTAGCATTATGTATCTAAACATGTGGGAGGTAGGAGTAGAGAGAAGTGAAAAAAAAGGAGGGGAGGAAATAGACATAAAAGCTAGAATTTATACTTTGATATTGATTCTGCCTGATGTCTAATCAACTTATGCAGCACTCCATCCAATGGTCTCAGAATAGCAAAGGACGTCCTTGCCAGTGAAATACTAAGGACAGGGTTACAGGTATGTGCTACAGCTAAGATTATAGTTTAAGTTTATACTGTTCAGAAACGAGGCAGTGTAATTTCAGATCAGTAGGGATTTAATATTGTCTGATATGAATCGTGAATTTCTCTAATTTAACTGGCTTTGTGCATTGCCTGAATATGAACCACAAGTTTGCATGCAAAGCATATTATCCTTACAAAAGTGCTCCTCTCATCATCCACATTTCTGGTTTCCACTAGTAAAGTTGAACACTGAAACAGAGTTCTTGAGAGGTTATGGGGATTTGATTGATCAGATATGGAAAAATGAAGTGAAATGGAAAAATAAATAAAGATAAATGCAGCAGGGTGTATTTTATTGTTTGTCATCAGGATGGACCCTTGAATTCTGCTGGACTTGCCCTAGAAAGAGCACTACCTGACTTGCTGTTACATAATGTGTGCAGATCTAGTACTAAGTGTTTAAACTGGTCTTTCTGACTCCTTTGAGGCAGCCTTCTATCATCTTTTCATTAATGATCTAATTTTTCATGGGCACCACTTGACATCCTACACATTCTACTCAATCTAGCAGAAAATATGGCCCTGATTTTCAGTTTCCTCTTGTCTTAGGCAATAAACACTGGTGTGCATTTCTGCTTTCTGTCTTGGTTTAAGACCTTTAATTGGAATTATCTTTAATGGTTCTTGGCATGCAGTAGACAGTTTTAAAGTGCACCCTTCTAAGACCAACAAATTAATTTTAATCCCAGTTTTCCATTTTTGTGTTTTCTGTTATCTTCTCCCCACACTTCCACTTGTTAAATTGTCTCCTGACACAGCTGGTGTAAAGAAGAAGAATTAATTTTCCAAATTTGGCACTGATATGAAGAGGTTGGAAGTGCAGACATATAATTTTTGAAGCAGTAGTGAAATTCCAGCTCATTGCCAACACTAATAAAGGGCTATAATTTACAGACACGCAAAATGAACTTGAAAAGACATAAATGACACTGAATACTTCATAACTGAATGGACAAATCGTGATAACCAAGTGACAATAGAAAACCTTTGTACACATTATGAGAAAACCAAACTACGTGACAAATGACGTAGAACTTGGTTGTAAAACTTCCAAGAGATCTTGGAAACCAATTATTCAAATTCTGTTCTCGAACAATTGCTCACCTTATATGGCTTTATGTGCCTGTCACTATTCCCATTTGTTCACCAATCTAATTATAGCTTAAAGACTTTTTGCCTTACTGGAGAAGCATCGGGGTGTAGTTAATCCATGGACTAGGGCATGATACAGCAAGCTGTATATTTTGGGATGGGCTAATCACCCTTTAGATTCTGGGGACAGGCAATTGGTTTCATATGAAGGATTTCAGCAGGAACATTATTTTCATTGAGCTTCCATGCAAACTCACCAAGAAGGTAAAATGTACTGTGGGTTTATCATTAAACTACAGTAAAACTTCAAATGAATACTTTAAAATTTTTTCTGTGCCTTCAGTGCTTGAGGGAAATTCCCTTTAAAGCACAAACAAACCCCTCCCCATATTGCACCTAGGTTTCATTTTGGTGCAAGGAATCACTCTGTGAGAGCTATAAGCGGTGCTTGTCTTGTAAGCTTGGAATCTTACTAATTTTTCTCCATTTATTTCTTATATTCAGTTTTTAGCTTTTTGCTTATATTGTTTTTGTTTTTCACCTAAATTGCCTCAGTTACTACACTTCAAATGACACAGAAAATTCTACTATTAAAAAAAAATTAAAAAGAAGTAAAATCTGAGAAAAAGAATCAAATAACACAAAGAACTGTTGATAAGAAAACACTTCCAAAATCTGGAATAGTGGCAATATGCATCTGGAATACCTTATCATAAAAGAATGAAAATCAAAACAATTTTTCTTTTTTTTTTTTGACAGCAGATTTTGTGAATATTAAAAGATGACCGTGACTGTATGGGGAGACATATTAAATGTGTCTCTGAGATGACTGACACTTCTGAGTTGTAGGGAATCAACTAATGAAGAAATATTCAAGTTTACTGACTTTGAGGCTATCACAGAGTTAGCTTTGTCAAGTACATAAAATGGAGATGCTGAGTCAGAATATGATCAATAGTTTTATCTAGCCATTAAATTATTCAACAATTAAGATACACAATTCAAAAGGAGACATTCTTTATAAAAACCAGCTTAGAATGCTGATTAGAAATAGGCTGAAAATTCCAATCAGTTTGTATCTGATTTGTTTGCTTGTTTGTTTTGATAAAATGGCATTTTATTTGAAATCAAATATACACTGAAAGAAAATAATGGTGATCTTAATGGTTTGTTTCACCTACCAGAACTTGTAAGCCTATCTTTGCCAAGTGTTCACTTGGTTTGTTGGTTTTAGAAACTGATGAACATTTATGTAATGTTCACATACAAGGACAGAATTATTTCATCTTTAACAGATGTCAGTGTCTCAGCACTAAATCCTGTTTATTTACAGCATATAATAACAATGTGTTGCAGTCTGGCTTACTATCTACTTTAGTGTCTTCAGCTGTCTGCTGAATATTTAGCCTTGTCTTTGCTATCATATCAGTAAATATACACTTCTAAAATCCAAACTACTAAGGCAGTCTTTGATTTTAAAAGGAAATACTTTTTTTTTTTTCATTTAGCGTCTGGTATTAGAAAAGCTGAAAGAGAGATGACAGCTGACAGAAGTTTCACAGGCACACACCTTTAAAAGAGGTTTCACAGGACACGTGCCTGCCAAAGATTGGAACCGCTGTCCTTTTGTGGTGCTAGGGAGGTATTTGGAGATCACAGAATGACAGAATGGTCAAGGTTGGAAACGGGCCAAAGGTGGGGTCATCTGGTCACATCTCCCTGTGCAAGCAGTCTTTCCAGGACACACTGCACAGGACTGCATCCAGATAGATCCTGAATATCTCCAGTGAGGGAGACTCCACACTCTCTCTGGGCAATCTGTTCCAGTGATTGTTCACCCACACGGTAAAGTGGTTCTTCCTCATGTTCATGTGGAACTTCTGTGCATCTGTTTCTGCCCATTGCATCTTGTCCTATTAGTCAGCAGTACCAACAAGACTTCAGTTCCATCCTCTTTAAAGCCTCCCTTCAGATATGAATAGCAGTCAGTCTGGTTGGTGTCACCCTGGTGCTTGCTGGCACATCCCCTGTATGACTGCCTAAGAACTGTCTCTTCTGGATTTAGCTGAAGATTAAGTCTGCTTTCCTGGGAGAAATGGTAAAGAGGGCATCATGTCTCACACAGAGCCTCCTATTTTTGTGCAGGGTAGTCCTGCTGTCTTGTGTTTTGCAAAAGTCTTGGTGATGTATGAGTACAAACCTTGAAGGTCTTTCTGAAGAAGCACATAGTGAGAGCTGTAATGAAGGGGTTAGCCTACATGTGTAGAGGTGTACAAGTAGGAGATTGAAGGATGATGTTGCATATCTGCTCTGGAAATACCTTTCTTTCTCCCTGGTGCAATGACCTGAAAAGATTTGCAGGAATGCAATTTCTCCATCTGACATCTTTGAGTGCTTCCTTCTGTGTAAGCAGGGAGAAAGATGCTTGTCCTTGAGCAGCTCAATGGTGATGAAAAGCAAGCATCTAGTCTGGACATGTTGTGTCACCTAATTTTGGGCTACTCCTTTTAGTCAGACAAATTGTACCATAATGAAAAAGGGAATAAAATTTTGGAGTTTTATGAATTTTCCCTGTCACCGCTCTGCATACTAAACAAAGCACAAGCGAAAGCAGATGGTGGGTATTTTAATGCCTTCACATGTCTGTGTATCTAGGGAAAAGAAGTCCTCATCACTGATGGTTTCTAAGTGTTTAATAATTTCTATTAAAGTTCTCACAGCACATCTAGAATCCAGGTTTTGTTAGTTTTTCTTTCTCTTAGTGCTTGTGGGGTTGTTTGTGGGTTTTTTTAATTTTTTTTTTTCAATCAAACACACGTTTAGGGAAAAGAAGCTCTTTGTCAAGAAAATTTACAGCTTTTATATTTTTCCCTGAAAGTATCTATTTTAGTTAAACTGTCAAAATATGCCAATCTCCTGACAGCCAGAAATTATGTGGGTGTCTAATATAAGGAAAACTATTTTGTTTTCAATTGGGGCAGCATCTGGAGGAGCGTCCAATCTTATACACCGCTCATGCCTATCTAATTTAAAGAGCTGCCAGCTGGTTCAAGCTATGCACATGGGCTTCATTTTCTTTACTGCTGGAAAGTGAAGAATTCCACTGGAGCAAGTCACATCTGAACAGTGCTTAGTGTTACTCACTGGGGTATGATGACAGCTTCATGGTGTTATAATGCACTGCACTGAAAACTCTGATTAAGGACACTTGGCTGATTTTTTTTAAAGGCATCTGACCAGGCAATTGTTGCTTAGTCAGGTCAATGTTTTTAGAAAATCAAGACAAGAATTAATATTGTTGCTTCACGCATGCATAATTCATCCTGAACTTTTTCATTATAAATACAAAATATCTGAAATTTGTGTTGTCTATATGTGACAGCCTTTTGTCTAAATGACTCTGGTGATGGTAAGACTTACCTACGGTTATTGGAAAATCAGCTGAATTCTTAAAAAAGTGCCTACCAGACAAAGGTAGGTACAAAAACTTTCAGACCAAATGATGAATGTGTTTTACACTTGTACACTACTGAAGAGTGCTCAAAGGAGGGCCACGAAGGGAAGCCCTCTGAGGAGCAGCTGAGGTCACTTGGTCTGTTCAGCCTGGAGAAGACTGAGGGAAAATCTCACAGCTTCCTTGTGAGGGACAGGCACTGATCTCTTCTCTCTGGTGAGCAGTGACAGGACCCAAGGGAACAGCCTGAAGTTGTGTCAGGGCAGGTTTAGGTTGGATAATAGAAAAAGGTTCTTCACCCAGAGAGCATTTGGGCACTGGAACAGGCTCCCCAGGGAAGTGGAGACACCACCAGCCTGACAGTTAAAGAAGGGCTTGGGCAATGCCCTCAGGCACATGGTGTGACTCCTGGGAATGTCCTGTGCAGGGCCAGGAGCTGAACTTGATGATCATTGTGAGTGCCTTCCAATGCAGCATATTCTCTGATTCTGTAAAATATTTTCAAATGTATCCAATGACCTACTGCATAGATGATGATTTTGTAAACCCTGGATATACTAGGCAACCATGAAAAGAATCCCAAAACAAGGCTTGGGGTAGTGCCCCTTAAATGCCATGTGCACTCAACTTTAAACCTATACATATTAAAACAACTCCGAATTAAAGATGAAAAATCCTCAGCTTGTTTCCTTCTGGCTTTCCCTAAAATAAAACACTAATAATATATTACAGTACATACATTTCTGTATGCCATAATTCATGCAATATATATTTTTTGTGATAACAAAAGTTAAGGATGGTACTGTAAATAGTCAATGCATACAGATTTTTCCCCCACACTGGAATAATGAGTGCATGAGCAGTTTCTCTTATTATTCATGAATGATCAGAATATCATACTGTAAAGAACATAATTTATGCACACATTTATTTGTTCATTAAAAACAGAAGCCATTATATGTGCTTTAACAACCAGTACTGTGTAACCTATTTCTTTATATTTCTTTGCTTGCCAATTATGCTTGAAGGGATGAGACTCACATTTTATCTGAAGCCTCATTAAATATGTTTTGGATGAAGCACCAGTAATAAATATGAAAAGGAAGGATGTGCTGCTCCCTTTCCCCCACCATCTTAGTGCCTAGCATATATCACCATAATATTAAACATTTAGCATGCAATACAGAAAATAAGTGATGTATAAAGAGTGTTGCAGTAAGAAATAGGAAACCCAACCCCAGTGAAGTAGCAGACAACATCCAAAGTAGCTTATCTTGGAGAACACTCTGCAAATAGAGAAACAGCAAATATTCAGGTAGTACTGGATTGTGACTCTGCAGGTGAACCTTTGTGGAAAGTTTCCTCCAATGATCAGTCACAAATAGGAATTGGTTTCCAAACTTGATTTTGTACCAAAGTTTGGAGGCCATACACAGTGTTTGGACAATGCATTTCCCTGTCTTTTGGGCAAAGTCTGCTTCCCTCTTTGTATGTCCCAGAGGATGCTTGACAGGTTGTGCCTCTAATGCTGTGCACTTGTCTGACAGACCTGGTTCTTCCTTGCAGCTACTCACAGTGCCCACTGGTATGCTGGACTATAATAAACTCCTTTTCTTTATTCCAGCTTACTGCTCATAGCTTTCATGCAAGAGTGAGACTTTCAGTGATTAATATAAGACTCAGAATAACTGAGCTGTGAACCATCTTTTATCAGTCTTGTATCTACCAACTAATAAGCTAGTTCATGTCAAATCAAGACTGATTTTTTTAGTCTGTTCAAACTGAAAGGTTAAGAAGACTACAGTATGGGTTTGCATTTCAAAAGTTTGCTTTTAAAAATATTCATGGGAAATTAAGTTTCTATAAGTCAATCTGGTAATTATGAAAAACATCAAATTAAAAGAAAGCGAAATAAAAGCTTCATGTTTTTACTTAATACACTACAATAGATTGTGATACTATACATTTTTTCTATCTATCCCAGATTCCTGATTTCTTTTGGAGAGACTGATTGATGACCAAAGTTAAGTTCAGTTTTTATAGTACTGCATGCTGCCCATGACAGTATATTCAGGAGACAGACCACAGAAACATCAAAGGAACTGTGTTGTTGGTGCATTTTATGATAAAACATAACTTTTTGCTGGAAAATACACTGGTGCAACCCATTCGTATCACATTGGAAGACTAGGTATCAAACAGAAATATTATTTTTTCAACACAAAAAAAACCTCCTGTGCTTCATTTAGGAAAGATTTTGTCAGTTTTTTAATAGTCATATGAATTTTCCTTGCCTATCCTTCACCTGCATATAAATTCTCAAACCTCCAGATGACACAAAAATAACAAGAAAGGATTTTTTTCCAGAAGACCTAGAAAAATAGACTATCAAAAATGAAGCTGCAGAATGAAAGAAGCAACATAAGGCCTACATTGCCAACAATCTATATAAGCATTTAAAAGACCCCAGACTTGAACTGCCTCCTGCTTTGTGTTTGCAAAATTTCTATTCTTTTTGAAGGGCTCACCTATAGTAATCAAAGTCATTGCAGATAATGTACATAAAACAAGGATTCAATAAATTTCAACCCTATTCAAATAGAGTAGCTGGTTTGACAGATAAAAAGTGAGGGAATAACCAAATAAGTAGCAATAGATACATATTCTCTTCTGTATTTATCCAAAAGGCTGAGATCCAACATTTATTCCTAAATGAAATTAATAACTTCAATTTAACAATTACCTTCAAACATTTGTCATTTAAATGCTTGAATATTTCATAAGACAAATTATCCATGTCTGTTGGAAGAAATACTGAAAACCAGGTTATACCTCTTCAGGTTCATTAACATTGAATCTAATACTGTAATATAAATAATTTCCAGACCAATTTTCAGGAACAGAATTAAATATTTTTTTTAAAAATCGATTCTTATGCAGCCAAAAACCACATGCAGAGCTACCACAACTGCTATTGTTAGTGAAGCCCATTTATCTTCCACAATCTCAAATCACTTTTAATTAATCCAGATACTGCAAGATAAATCCCATTACAGCTGACGTTTTTTATTTTATCCCATGTCTTGTATGAAATATTTCTACTAATAATGTTTCTGACATTTCCTCTTTGAATTCATAGGTTTTTTCCTTAAGTGGAAAACAGCCTCCTGTTTGTGTTCTAGATCTTCTCATTATCATGACCTTATGACATTATTAAAATCTTTAGTTGACTGTTTGTGATCATTGGGGTTCAAAGGACTGGCTGACAAGATTTTAATGCCAGATCTGATACAGCAGACCTTCTAATCGGACAACAGAGACACACAGGATTCTCCTGAACTGATTTTATCTATGCCTAATCACTGCAAAAAATTACTTCCATAGGCTTAAACCTATTCACATTAAATAAATAAATAAAAATGGAAAGATCCATTTGAACATACCTGTCAGTCTGCATTGACTTAAAAGAAATTTTCAGACTTAATATTAACTGTATATTGCTTACACAGCTAGAGTTAGAAGAGCTGAATTATACCTGCAATGCCTAGATGAATACTAACAACATTAAATCTTCGAGTGAGGAACTGTTCACCAACTGCATAAAAATTCAGAAATATAAGCCTTAGCATCAGTTCTGTTGCAGTGACTGGACTTTGGCATTGGTAGCAATTAACTTTGTTTTTCCTAATTGCTAAGACAGTAAGCTGTTTGCCATATGAATTGATAAAATAAACTTATAAGCAAAAATGTTCATTTAAGTGAATAAAATGTGTCTATCAGGAAGACACTTGACTATCACACTGTAGGAAAATAACCTAAAATATGTCTTTAATTTTGAAAACAAAAGTACCCTCAATGACCTTGATTAAAAATGGTGATTTGGAGTTCTCTGGGATTTGAAGAAAAATGGGATTTCATATTACATATGCAGAAGACATATTTTCTTCTGCTATTATTTATATTGTACTGAACATCCACAGGCCACCCATCTGTGATGTAAGCAATACTATTCAGATCACTGAATAAGTTTCCAATTCTGTTTGTGCTTGAAATATTTCCAGAGTTTCTTACCATCACACTGAATATTCTCACTGGGGTGTGGGTTTATTACCCTGATATACAGCTTGCTCTCTGAAATCTTACAAGAGGAGTAAAACAAAATGGCAAATCTCCACACAAACATGAAATAATAGAAGACACAAAAGTAAATAACTATGACTGATAAAATTCTGCACATCATTCCCACTAATATTTTCCATACTGTGCTTTGAAATGGAGTATTTTTCATTTAATTTACCAATCAATAGAAAAAAATCAGACCTCTGTAAAGCAGAGTGAAATTGGATTTTGATGAAGAATGATGCAGAGAACAATTCTCGTTGTTAGTTTTGAGGGAAAAATAAATTAATTACTTTTATTCAGAAAGATAGTAATAAAAGTCTTCAAGAACATCAACTGCCTAAACTTATTAGTTTAGGCATAGATTAAAAATGAGTTTTAGATCATTACTAAAGCAGGGATTGAAGAAGGTCCAGAGAGCGAATTGTCAGCATTATGTACAGTTCTTTCATCTTCACGTTAAAAATTTATTGCATTTACAAGACGTGGTTTGAAAGTATCTTTTCATGGCTGATTAATCTTTATTTATGCTAACAGGGATAAGTGTCCAGTGATTCAATGAAAATTAATTAACTTACTAATTTTATTAAGGTGGAATTTGAAGACAAGTTAATTGTGAAAAGAAAAATATGCTGACAGTGATGTTGATGTTGTAACTGGAATTCATACTGTGGCTCTGGCAGAGAACTGTGTGGGTAATTCTCCTTCTCCTGTGCATTCCCACAGTCCCGTGGACAGAGAGGGGATGCAGATGCAGCAGGAGCCAAGAGACTCAGCACTGACTGCTCCACACCTTGTCCTTCTCACTTGTGTCTGCAGAGGCAGCCTCAAGGACAGCAGTACTTTTACACAGCTTCCACAAGTCTCCCTGAAGCTGCCAGATTTATCCATCACACCATAAAGCATGTGTACTTCCCCATCTCCTGATGGTGGGCTCTGCACATGGAAAGTCACATTTTCTAGTACTCTTACCACACAAGGTTCTTGAACTAACAGATTAAATAAGAATTTTAGAGTATGTGTTCAAGTATTTTGCTGAAAAATATCTTAAATATTGTTTCCCTGGGACACGTTCTGGACTTCGACTGCTGGTGATTCTTAACTGATTTATTATTTATACTACACCTTCAGCATGCAATAGTAGCAACCAAATGTTTTGCTCTTATTTGAACACCAGTTTAACCTCTTACATTACAGTAAACTTGAATGTTGCAATGAAATAAAGGAAAACAGAAAAGGAGAAGTAGACGACATCTTGGGGCTAAGGATTCTGCAGCAGTGAATGTGGAATAGAGCTCTCGATACACTGCCCTAAGTACCATTTCAAAACCAATAAAAATAAATGGGACATTGAACTGCTGCATGGACTAACATCACTGAGTCACCTCTCTCAGGCAGTCCTTTGAAATAAAGCTTTCTGTTTTCCCTGGAGATGGAATGCACTTTCTTTCTAGAACAGGAGTCCTCTAACTCCCTGTCAGATAAGGCTGTCCAGCCTGTTTCTAAATGAGCTCAACTTCATCCCTCAAAACTCAGATGGGAGCCCTGAAAATCTTGTAGCAATTTACCATTGAACAGTTTTTCAGAGAAAGCCTTTAGAGACTATGATAGTTATCTTTATCTTCAGCCATATCTTTAGTCAGGAGTTTAATAATGGCTGAACAGAAAATGGTGAGCAGACCTGTCCAGGTAGCAGTAACAAGTGAGAACTTGTGTGAACACCACTATGTGATTACCCCTATGTCCCCATCCCATGATTATTTGAGCTGGAATATATATTTTTTTAATTACTACATTCTTGTAGAAATTTTATATATTTTACTGGCTTCTTTTTCTACAAAGAGCTGTGAAACACTGAGCACTTACGTATTTTTTGGCAAAGTTCAGAGTGCTGCCAAGAGAAAATGAGAAAAACAGTTACCACTCTACCCTTCAGCCTGTTAACAGTCAGGACTGAAGTACTGCATTGCTCCAGTGATCTTTGCAGAACAGAGCTTTTCTTTCCAGGAGGAACAGCTTTGGTGGACACGCTCACTACCTTTACCCTGCTCTGTGTGACCTTTGCAGCTGGGAGAGTGAGAGGCCTAATACAAAGATGGATTAATACATGTAGAAGCTAAAGAAAGATGTAGATTAATAAGGGAGATATATAAAATAAGAGGCTACCTGTTTTCTGCTTGGAAATAGAGAGAACAAACTAAGTGTTGAAGCCAGTATATTTCTTCTATATACTTCAGTCTTGGGAATCTTTCTTACTTGTGCTCCAGTCAAACACAGAAACTTGAAGTCCACACTGCTTTTACTGGACAAAAGTAAAAGCTACCATTAAATTCATGCCTCCCCTCAATATGACCATCTGCACAGTTTGGAAGAGAAATAATATCTGCTGAAGATTCCAGCAATTCTTCCTCTGTGTCTAGAAGAACGTGTATGTTCTTAAACATGTAATGTATGTTTGAACACTTACCAACTGGGAGAGTGTGCTGCATGTGAGACAGACAGTGCACAAAGCCCCAGAGATCCCTGTGAGGTGTAAAGTTGATTACATCACTTAACACCCACTTATTCGGTAAACTGAGGTTTAAACAGCTGCTCTAGGAAATCCTTGGTTGTCTTGAGAGTCTCAGCTGGGGCAGTAATTCTCACTTAGATCCACAAGAGAAAGGTTTATTCGGTAAGCAAGACTGAAGATGCAGGTGGAGCCTAAGCTGCACAGGGTCCTCCTGTGCAGCTTAGGCTCCACAGGTGTTTTGTTTCTTCTGCTGCATGGAAAGGTGTGGTTCTTAGGCTGCTTCTCTATGCTTGATAAACTGTATGGGAGTTGAATGCAATCTAGGAGAAACCAGAGAAAAAAAGGAATGTGATATTTTTCAGAAAATTATATTACTTGAATTTAGAAGACTTCTTGATTTTGTTTTCCATTCTGTGCATATTTATACTATGTTCAGGCTGCATAAATTGTTTTATTTCTACAAGAAAAGCCAAAATATATTCACAAAATAAAATGTGTGTAATTAATTAGAAGAAAATACACCAGACTATCAACAAATCTCCAGCATAATTAGAATAGTAATGTTGTTGTGCAGGAGTTAATAAAACCTTAATTTGTTTTTGCTAAGTCAATAAGCAATATACTATATATTTTCTACTGAAAAACTAAAAGACCCTCTGGAAACTTCAGTGCCAAATATATGTATGTATGCACATCTTACTGAGCAATTTATCAAATAATAAATCTCTGTGGAGGACAAGCACATTACAGTCAACTATGTCATGCTGTTGTGAAAAAGCATCATGCTGGGATGTATAAACAGCCATAGAGACTGCAAGGCACACACAGTAATTACTGTTTCCAGTATGGGTGATGCCTTAGGTGATGTACTGTGTTCATTTTGTGCACCACAATTCAAGAATGAAGTGGACCATTTGGACAGCAAAAAGATTGATCAAACATCTGAAACTTACGGCTTTTGGAGAAGGAGAGAACACACTGGGGTTATTAAGCCTACAAAAAAAGAAAATATAGGGGACACATAGTAACAGTCTTCAAATATGCTGCTTTCTGCCAAATATGAATAATCTACTCTCCTGTCCTTACTGAGCAGGCCAGGAAACAGTGTCCTTAAATTGCAGGAAGGAAGATCCAGGCTAGAGATTCACGGGAATAAAAAAGAAATCTGAAGCACTGGGAATTACCATAATAAAAATTTGCAATGGCTACAAAAGCTTTAGCTGGTGAAAATTTGTATGGAGTAGATTAGATGAATATTTTTCAGAAATGACATTGATATGTATGGAGTTGTCTTGAAGGCAAGGTTCAACTTAATATTCCTCCTCTACTGTTTTCTTATCTGTGATTCTGAGACATCTGTGCAGTGCTCCACAGTCAGTTTTCAGTCTGGGATAAGAGGATACTGCAATGCTCTTTTCTCTGATTCAAAGCACAGGATATTTAGTTCAGAACAAAGATTCATGGCTTTGGTTTTGAGTCTAATTGAATTGGATTGTGGAGTTTTGAGGAAGTCATCAGGGAGAAACAGAATTCAGGAGTGAAGTGTAAATAGAATCAGCTTTTAGACAGTCTGGGGAGAAAAGTTTGCAAGCACTTTGTAAGTTTGAACCTCATTGACCAAAAATGTTGTGCTTAATTGATCTTTCAAGCTGATCATGCTGAAAACTGTTGACCACATCTTTGACCACATGGTTCTGAATCTAAGTAGAAAGTGAGATTCAGAGTCACTTTTTTTCTCATGAAATTTATCTTGCCTTGTAAACCTCTAGAAACTATAAAAGACATGACTAAACATAACTGCTGGCAATCCTTCAGAAAGAAGATACTTTTCCCTGACCTCTACAACTTCCACATGACAATGCTGTAACAATATGTTACACTTAGATTTCCTATTTCTTAATAACCAAATGCAAATGGTTGTCAACATGTTACTTTATTCTACCATCCTTATAAGCTGTCTTGTTTGATTAGTTCTGCAGTCACAACCTGCTGTAAATATCTGGCTGACATATTCCTTCACACAATAACTTTTCATATGCTTATATGATTAAGTATCCTCAATAAAAATATCTTTACAATGATGACTAGAGTCTAAACAAACATATGTCCACAATAGTTATGTAAACTGGTTTCTAGTAGCACCATTACCTTACAAATCACAACGGATAAATACAAATCTTCAAAAGGTCACTTCTGTAATTTTTCAGTCATACTGCTGAATACTGTGGGAGATGCTGAGTCTCAGCATTAAAGCTGGAAATGTTTGAGGACTGTGGACAGAGCTCCCACGGAGAGGCACAGGAAGTGCAGCATGACAGATGGAGTTAGTGCCTTTCTGTCTCTGCACAGGGAGGTCAAGCTCTGTCCCACAGAAACACTACGCCCAAAGTCTTTCTGAAGAAAACTGTGAATAAATGGATGCATGGAACACTACCAGCAGAGAGAAAAGTGGCTTGCCCTGGCATAGCTGCTGGGCAACATTTGTTGGAAATGCTAAAACAAGGGCAGAAGTTCATATTTCCCACTCCTGCTTCTGCATCTTATTCATTGGATTATCACTGCTTATCTTTTCTTTTGCACGAAGATAAAGTGGGTGAACACTAACAATGAACATGATCTTTTTTTAATTGTAAAAAATCCTTATTAGTGAACTAAAGAGTAAAAATTTGGTTGATTTAAATATTCAGATCATAACTTTGGAGGAAGTGTAAAAGCACCAAAGTTAAACTGCAACAGCAAATTTTTCTGTTCCAATAATGTCTTTGGCTAAGTAAAACTTGTCATATATGCTTGGATCTATTAGTAACAGATATATTTTATTATAGGGATTAATCATATACTGAAGATCAACCATTTGTTCTCTTTTATTTTTTAAACCCGATTCTGAGGGAAGGGGAGTAATTTATGTCAGTGATTCAATATCAGATTTTTTGAGAAAGGCTAAATGAAACATTTTTGAAAACTAGACACAAAGGCCAATGCAGCCAATTTTGCTGCTGTTCCATCACTGAACCTGGGATGCACTATTTTCTATAGAGCAACTGAAGAGACTGGCAATTCTCATTCTATCACATCACAGTAACAGCATGTCCTTTCCTATATCCTCAACCTTGAGGTACCTTTTTCAACATCTTTAATATTTTTGGTTTGACAACACAACTCCAAGAAGCGTAAGATTATGGAACACATCTGTGATCTATTTAAATGCATTTAAATAGATTTATTTCTTCACTTAGTGACATCATACAAAGAGCTCCATCAACTGTAATAGGAATCTGACAACATCTTCTAGATGAGGCATTTTTGATTCATTGCCTGGCAGAGGACAGTAAAATAGATGTCAAAATGATGATATCCTCTGGACATTTTTCGTCCACCTGTACGCATTAATAATACATTTTTAAACATAGCAAAGCAGCTTTGATTTCCATCTTGCAGTAATAGCTGAAATTAGAAGAGGATTACTGTGTACTGTGAGGATGAAGGAGAGAGAGAAAAATGCTTTTGATTGATAAGGCAGAATCAGACAGAAGAAATGGAAGAAAGAAAGCAAAACTAACTGTGCAATCTCAAAGATATTTCTTTTTAATTTTGCATGTTAAATTTTCTCTAACAGGAAATTAATTAGACTGAGCTAAAATTTCCATTCATTTGTTGTACAGAAGTACTGGTGTTATTACTTTGCTCTTATAGTCTGCAAGATTGGATTGAAGTAATATGAATTAAAGTCACAGAAAAAGTGTGCAAGTAGCAATTTATGTGCTAATTGTCTGTTCAGGTTTAAATAAGGCTGTATTCATAAATACATACCTTCACAAAGTGGTATTCCTTAGCAGGATTTTTAACTCCTGTAAATCTATTTACCCAACTTTGAAAAATCACAAGAAATTATTTAAAAATATCTAGAACTCTGAAAATTCATGCTCTGTGTATTGGCTTAGGAGTTATCATCATAATTTGGTTCTCTTTTCAATGTGAATACAATACTGAGAATTTTAAACAAGCCCTAGGGGTAGGAAAATATGTACACACAAATAAAAAATAAGTTTTTTGTTAAAGAATTTTACACTTGTATATGGTACAAGAATATATGATTGTAACATTGAATTTAGTATTATGTCCCTATGCCACACATTATTGAGTCTACAAAGCCAGAGGTTGAGAATACAAGAGCTTAAAATATAGATATAGTCATAGTGACTCCCAAAATTGTTACATCCTGTTTTTTTACCTGCATCTGTTCAGGAGCTGCCAGATGAATGTAGTGACCAGAGTTTTCCAGCTGTAGCTGAACTTCCTTTGTATTGTGAGATGCTGAAAATAGTTTTGAGGACAACTAGGAGAAGTTGTACCTAGGCAATGAATTCAATATCTTAGTAACATGGCTGCTTTCTGTTCAGCTCACCACAGCTGTTTTTTACTCCTTGGAAATATTATAAGTAGCAATCAGTTTCCTGCATCCACATATTTAAGTCAAAATAGTAGCCAAATTAATAAAAAAAAAAACAAAAAATATGAAAAGAGATGTGGGAAGGACTGCAAGGCAAGTCCCACTGTAAATGAAATAGGGATATTTGAATCGAAGATAAATATTTCTATCCTTCTTGCAGACATTTTTCCAGCATCCACCCTTAGTAAAAAGAAGTAGAATGGAAATTTGCTGTTAAATATTATATCTGAATGAATATAATAAAAAATATTGCATTCCAAGAAAACATGTATGAAGCAATGAAGAGGAAAAAAAAACAAACCCAACAAAAGAAATAATAAGTTTTTCTCTTAAAATTTACATGAACGAATGGATGAAAAGATGTTTTTAGTCACTCATGAGTGCATGGAAACCCATGGGGAAATGGAAATGAATGTGATGAATTAATTTAATCAGTATCTCAACATATGCTATATCTGCCCAAGAAAGGCTACTTATAGTACCATACGGACATATAGGATGCTGTGTGGGCTGATAGTGCATTGGAGATAACACTAATAGCCTCACATCTGGGCCCTCCCTGTGCTCTTAAAAACTACATGTGACCTTAAATCCACAGAGAAAACAAGAATACAATCTAATTAAAACATATAAAGTAACTAAAATGTGAATGTTTTATGAGGCAAACTGATATTTTGCTAAGATTTTCTTATTGCATTATTCAAAAGATATAAAGAAAACCAGTACCTAAGATAAAGGGTATGAAAAAGGGGTAAAGAAAATGAAAACATGTTGTTTGGAGGAAGCCAGAACCAGGCATATCTTAGGATCATTCTCAAGAAAAGCTCCTACAAAAATACATGGATTTGATTACCTATTTCCCATAAATTCTTAAGCAGTCATTTATTTTACAGCAGAACACTAACCAAATGCAACATGGGTTTTCATTGCTACCAGCTCAGCAAAACATCACATAATACTGACTTTGCAATCACTTTTCACTCAGCTTGAAAAGCAATGTATTTGGATCAAAATATTAATCTCTATACAACTTTTCCAAAATTATGAACAAACAAATTCTGTAGGGTAAAAAATGAAAGCAACAATCCTAGAATTTCATTTTAAAATATTAAATATTTCAGTTATTTCTCTGTGCTCCCTCAGAGAAAAATGCTTAAATGAGAAAATCCACAGAGGCTTTCAAAATTAACTGACTCTCCTGTTGGCAGTCAAAGCTCAGAAGCCAGCTATTCTTTTCCATTAAAATAATCCCTCTATGTCCTGGAATGGGAATGGCTATATTCGTGGGGGCGAGCATCAAAAACCAATGGTGGCTTCATTCCCTCTGCTAATTGATTTTAGTTAATCTTCTGAGAACTGTTCTACTTTCTGAGTTTCATAACAATTAGATTCTGCATTACCTACTAGTGTACACTAGTGACAACAAAAGAAAATAAAGTTTTTATGATCCTTGCATTAAAACTAAAAATCAATTTGGGATGCCTTCCTAGAAGGATATGGTGCTGACAAACAAGAATTAACTGGTGTTAATACAGTTCTAACAGTGTCTTGTGACACAAAGAACTATATTACAGAGTTTAAAGTTTTACTAATCGAAGAAACACAGTAAAGATAAACAGGAAATAGAATAGCTGACTACTAGTTTAAGGAAAGGAAGAGTGGGAAAACTACCTTGTATTTATGAAACCAAGGAAACACAGCAGCATAGATAAAAGTAAACAAAATCCTAGCCAGTGTCTGTGGAAACATCATACACTATGCATAGGATCTAATTGCACTACTGACAATCATTCTAAATCACTCCAAAAGCAACTGTGACAAACCTCTAGTGTTTGAAGATTTTACATGACATTCATCAGAGCATAAATGAAAAATGATAAATTTATAACTTTTATACAGAACACATAGTATTTTCAACTTTCTGAAGTCCATCTATTTATGATTTTAACTTTATACTGAGAATGAGGATAGCAGAAACAGGGCTGGCAACATGAAGGCTTTGCAGGAATAGACCTTGCTGACCTGAGTCCTGACCATATTTATGCCTTCCTGAAGAATGCAGCAAGCAATTTCCCTCTCATAGGTCATGAAATGTAACACACAGAGAATTATCCAGAGGCAGAATTTTGTTAATGGTAATGCAGAGGTGAGAAAAACCTCAAAGATGAGCTGAGATAGTACTAAAAGTTGCCTTTTATTTTTCAGGTAGATTGTATATAAAGATTTGATTTTCTTGTTAAAGGCTCAGTTGAAGTTTGTCAGAGTGCTTTTAAACTATTAAAAAAAATGTTTTCATACATTGAAGAGAACCTTTAGTTTATATGACAGATAAAGGAACACTCTTTCTGTTCCCATAAATTCTTTTTGTCATGTATATCCATATCATTGTTAATACCTTGCCATCTGAAATACCTTCACTTCAGGATAGCTTTTATTTTCATTCATCGTAATCAAAGGAGACAGTATTTTCTTTAAGCTCAGCATTATAAAAAGATTTGGTTACACTGCAAAATCATAGATAAAATAATAGATAGAAAATACATTAAATACTATGTTGAGAAGAGTGCTGCCATGTTACTCTCAGTAGAGTCATTACTCTTAGATATATTTTACTATTTTCTTCTTAAATCTATTGTTTCTCAGTGTCTTTGGAGTTTAACAGCTTGGTTTAGCCACATTCTTGACTTACATGTTCTTTACTTCAAATTTTTCATGACTGGTAGGAGGTGTGAGGTGATCCTCCTCCCAGCTTTTGCTCAATACATGATTAGACTGCTGAAGTATCCATTGTTCCATCTGTGCCAATGAAGAAAGGAAAAACAGGCAAACCATTAAGAAAGTGTAGACACTAAAGTCCTGGTTGTTCAAACTGGTTTTATATGTTTCTACACAGAAGTAATGGTGCTTAAATCTGAGCATTTGGAATCTATGCAGCAAAACATACCCTGAGTTTTCCAGATTATATTATATTATTCCAGTTTTCCACAGTGATAGATTCTGTGCCTGACTGACTTCAGCCAGCTATGATACAACAGTGCTGTCCCTTATTATGAACAAAGCCTGGATGTGAACAGACTTTCAATCTCAAGCAGGAGCTTTTGATTCAACTACTCACTCTAAAAGTCTGTCTGGTATTTTCTTTCCTGGGTTTTGGTTTTTAAAAGAGAAACACTGGTCGAAAAGAACATAGGATCACTTTTTTTTTTTAATATATTTTTTTACTGGTAAATTGAGACATTTTCTGTTGCTCTGCTCTTTAATCAGAGAGCAATCACAGCCAGTTGAATCCCCTGGTTTTTTCCTGCCAACCCAAACAGTCTTCACAGTTTGGAAAGCCGAGGCAGCAGCCTTGCCCTTTGCCAGCACTGGAGATATGAAATTACCCTCAGCAGAGACTGGATTGAGAAGAAACATCAGGCATGCTGCAAACCCATGGACCACAATCACAGAGAAAAAATACCATAAAAGGTTCAGCTTAGTGAGAAAATCATAAAGACTCTGGATGTTCTACACTGCATTGATTAGCACCATTTCTGTTTTGCTTCATTTCACCTCTGAATCCAGCAGTGTTATGCAGCTTCCAACAGGCTTTTGAGCGACGTTAGCATTGTGGCTCTGAGCACTTCTGGCTCTGAAATAGAATGCAAATGTTGAAAACCTGCTGGCAGTGGACATAACACACCCCCTCCTGTGTCAGCAGTGAGAGCCTCAGACATTTTGTGCTCTAGACACTTCCAGATGGCAAATCTTCAGATGCTCCTGATTTCTAAGATAAACGGAATCAGTGTGCTTCTATGGGAATTGGGACATGGATGACTGTGAAACTCCAGAGTGCAATTAGCTTATCATCCAGTGGTCAAGTTATGACATAAACAGGTTTTAGCCCACCAGTTCACCAGCAGAATGACCAGCAGCACTTGCAAAACACACACTTTGAGCTGGCTTCCTGCCAGCAGGTCTGAGCTGAACTACCCATTAATACTGATAAGACAGCAAGGTCCTTCAATCTGTGCTGCTTGTGCAAATATGCCCTTACATAGAAGGGCAAGGAGCTGACCTCTTTAGATCACTGATGTCTGAGGCAAAGGTGCAGGGTGCTGTGTCTGCTGCCACCTCTGCTCCTTGAGGGACAGTCCTGCAGGCAAATATACCTATGTCCTCTGTCAATCTTGCTTATGGGAGAGTAACAGCTGGTCAAATAGGGAAACCCTTATTTCTCATTCATTGTACTATCACCACACATTGTACCATCAATTTTATATTTGTCTTCTACTATCTAGAGCTATATTGATGAATTTGACCAACCATCCCCTAAAAAAATAAAGCTCTGCACCAATGCCCTTTTGTTGCAGTTCTGTAACATATCAATCACCCTTCTATTTTTAGGCAGGAAAGCAAGAAAGGAAACATGGAAATTAAATAAATTTTGGCATTAGGAAATGTTTAAATTGTTAAAATATGTTTACCATTCCAAATATTTCCCAAACATTACCATGAAAGTTTAGTGTTGTTCAAAAAAACCCAAACACCCTGTGAAAGCTTTTTGAAGGGAAGGAGAATACCAAAAAAAAATCCATTTTTAAAGGTGCCCTTTCTATCAGTTTGGAATCACAGCGACATGCTACTATAAGGGCTATTGAAGTACTGAAGAAAACTGATTTCTTGATTTGAAGTCTAAGCAGATGACTTAATCAAGTAAAATTACTCTTTTAAAATTCTCTTTCATTAATGGGAAGTCAGTTTTATGTCTCACATTGAAACAGCTGCCTCCTCAGTGCAGAATTGTGCTCTTCAGGCATCAGAACTGTGCTCTGGTACAGCCCTCAGCTCTGCTCTGTGTCTGTGCCCGGTGATTTCCTGGAGCTCAGAAGGCAATTCACAAGGAAACAGAGTGGCATGGTTTTAATGAACGGGATTAAAGATTCTGGGTCAGGCAATCACAGCAAAAAGGGGTCCCTCCTGATTTTGATGAAGTTTCAAGAAGCTAAATGCTGCAATAAAGAATGACTTTTGCAATTGCCTTTCTCTCTTTATCATTAGATTAATGCTGAAAAAAGTGACACTTTAAAAGGCTTAATGCTGAGCTTAGAGCTGTAGCGCTGCTGCTAAGTGGATGCTTTTCTTGTTGAAAGAGCAATGCAACAAGGAAACTCACATTGCTTCCTTTCTAAATTGCAGGCTGACATACATTTATAGTTCTAATTCTAGGTCATTATTGGGAATAGAGGATTGTAGTACTTCTCTTTTCATTTTCCATGGCTTCAATGACATTAACAGTTCTGAGTTAAGAATCTTCTTACAACTCATATGAAGAAGTCCCTTCACACAGCATCTGCATTTCACTCTCTTGCTGTAGGTTTCAGTCTTGTTTATACACATTTTAACAGGATGATATGCTGCTTGTTTTCTCTTTATAAACTCGCTGTCCCTGGTTATTTGTCTAAAAAAGATTTATCCCATTTTAATTCTCTCTCCCAAGAAACATGAGATTTAATAATACATTTTAAATCCCTTTATGCTTTAGAGCTATATCTTCCACACCATATTTCTAGAGATGCTTTTATTCATGCAAGTTTTTATTGACAGGTTGACAAGAATAATTTCGGTTCAAAGCAACTCTTTCTGATTATATTTCTCTTTAATATTGGGTATTGGGTCTGGCTCAGATGGAGTTAATTTTTCCCATATCAGTCCTGACATTGCCGTGCTGCTTACTGGTATCTGTTTACTGGTAGAAGGGTGTGGAGAACACTCTGGTGTTTTAGTTACTGCTGAGCACTCCCTGCACAGCATCAGGGCTGCCTTGCTAACATTCCTCTCACACACAGCTGTAGTCTTGGGGTTGGGCAAAATCTTGTAGGGATATATCCAGGACAGGTGATCCAAAGAGATTGAAGGAATATCCCATATCATGTAATGACTGATCAGACGTACAAGCTAAGAGAAAAGAAGGTGTGAGGGCTGCTTTTGCTTTTTTTAACCTACCTTTATCCTGACCTATCAATTTTATTTTCCATCTTATTTTCTGCCCTCCCTGTCATTTGAGGAGGGGAGTGATAGAGCAGGTAGGCATCTCATATTCAGACAAGGTCAACCCACCACATGTTGGCAACAAAAGTTTATTTTTCGTGTTTTAAATATGAAATACAAGCTACGAGTCTTAAGGAAAATACCCCTTTAGTCCACTACAACAATCACTGTGAATGAAACACAGGAGTGTGAAATTTTAAACTATGCAGTATCATAATAGCTAAATCTAAAATGAAAAATAATTTCCAGGCAGTATAGTGCACTGTCAAGATGCAACAATTTTTTAAAGGGATGTTAAAAACGAATTGAAACCCACTTTGATTTCTATGCCTTATATTAAATGTATTTCTGTTTCTTAAATGTAACCCTAAGGGTAGAAGGTCATTTTTTTACTGTCTTTGTCCTTGGTTCAATAAGTTCTGTTTTCAAGGAACTAAGTTTTATTTTAAGCTGAGGAAACACCATGTCTTCACAAGATGGAATGTGCTGCTTTGGGCTAAGGTAGAGTTAGCTGGCTGCTGGTTGGGGTTAAACCACAACAGGAAGCAGAATAACTTGCTTAATAATATCCTGTGTCTGAAATAAAAATAAAAGCAGCTGTCTCCTGGTGTTGTGTTCAGACAAACAAAGCCACAATGACAGCACCTTCTCTCTCTTCACAGCATCCTCTGTATGCTTCATCTATGTAGCAAGTAATAGAGCAAACCTTATCATTGAACCCTGTTCAAAGTAGTACTATCACAAATCATATCGTATTAAAACCTAGTTTGTGCTTATACCATTGATGGTGTTTCCTTAAGAGGACAAAATCACTCATTCACAGCAGGAGGGGAGTGGAAGAAGCAGCTTTGGTGGCACTTGGCATCCAGTCAGGATCAACCCACTACAAATGACCAAACATGTTGGCTACACAAGAGGGAAGAAACACTGTTAATACTTCAACATTGATCAGAAGCAAGACAAAACACTTTCTCTTGCATTTTGCTCTTCCCAGACTGCAGAGGATAAAGAGACCCCCCACCTTCCTTGGACTTTGATCCATATTCTTTTCTCTGACTTCTTCATCTTAGTCCCTGTTACTTTCTCATGGATATGTGGGAGTTTAATTCAAGATGCCAATCCTTCATAGCAGTTTATACACAAATACATTAGAATAAGCATGACACTAGCGATTAAGATATGCACACCTTACATCTACATCAGAGCAACCAGTAGAAATCTACAATTTGATTCCTAATGGCATTGGCATGGGTCAGAAGGTTGTATGACTTGCAGGGAACATTGAAATCCTCTCAGAGAAAGAAAGAGATCTCAGCTTTAATGGCAAGAAATTCTTCCATATTCGAAATCCCTTAATTGAATCAGCTGCATATCAGCACTAGGAGTTTTGGTACTTATTTTCTAAAGTGGTACTTGGAGATGGTGCAGCAATCACTGAAGTCAGAGCAAAGTTCTTAATTAAATCCAAGTAAAAGTTTGGATTGAATTTTTTCCTTGGTTAGGATTTTGGACCTTATTCAATGGGTAAGAATAATATTTATTAGATGCAGCAAGCCTATAAAATGTGCCATTCTAGTTTGTTAATTTTGGTTTGTTTTAGAAGTCACAAAATCCAATGAAAACTAGCACCTTTAATTAATTAAATGCCAAATTGCGATGCCAGCTTTCTTTCCAGTCTTTCTCAAATTAGGCACTCTCAGCTTGTGTCACTTGTGATTTCCCTCCCCACACCAGAGAAGCAGGAGTGGTGTGCTCCCAGCAGTACCATTGCAATCCATTAGCTGTGACTCCAGCAGCTGAATACAGCTCTGCTTACAAGAATCTAGTTTCCTCTGGTCTTAAGCCTGAGGAAATGAAACAGGACAGGTCTTAAAACCCTGTCGCCCCCTGCTGCTCAGAGAGCTGAGGACTGCCTCGTCGGAATTAGAGTTCCCCATTAGTGATGGTGTAAGTGGATTTCATGCTCTGTGCTCACCTTAAACCTGACGGGACTCCGGCTCTATCTGCAAAGCCTCTTCGCCAATTTCCCTCACAGCTCAAAGCTTAATGGGCCATTCAGGAGCTAGACTGCTCTTCACTGGCCCTACAAATAATAATTTCTATAAGCCTGGGACTTTTATCCACAGGTATTCCCCTCTCTGCAGCCTGATAATTCACCTCTAATTACTGCTGCATGAACACCACTATTCTCTCAGGCTCAATTCCATATCCTGTCTCCTCTGTGCTGCTTGGTACATCAGAAAATCAATAGATGGCTAAGGCAAGCTCTCTCAGTGCTCTGCCTTCCCCGGATGTACTCTTCCTTAGCAATTCTAATGCTTGCTTCTATTTGCTTTTCCCAGCCTGTGAGAGCTGCCATTTTTATTCTCTGTGCCTGATCTGATTCCAGACTGTTCCAGACCTCATCTCAGGTCTGTTTTGTGAATGCTCTTGAATGAAGCTCTTCTGTGGCTACGTGAGACTTCAAAATCTTATCACAGATTTTCAAGTCCTAATTGCATAACAAATGGTGATCTTATTCCACAATTAACCTTAATTTACATGGCATGACTTCTTACACACAATAATGACATTTGTACTGATGTAATTCTATGTATAGTTTGATTAAGTGATTTTAATATAATTATAGAAATACACAGTAAAGAATTACCAGTAAAATTATGATTGGGAAATGAGTAGTCTTGGATATAAAGGACATTTTGAACAGGAGATATTTCTTCCTTATCCTTATTTAAAGTGGATAAAGTAAATATA
>VYXD01007117.1:548891-577503 GCA_013397195.1 Hylia prasina | reverse complement strand
TATATATATATATATAAATTATTTCTAGAGAAAGGGATCGCTTACTTCGTCAGGTTAAATATTTCTTTTATGTATTCTCATTTTTTTAGTCATAGCTAAGGTTCAAACAAGTTCTAAACCTGTAGCCCTAAAATAAGCTAGTTAAGTTGATAATTTTGTTGTAAATTTCTAAAAAGTTTCCTCTGCGTAAACCAAGGTCATAATCTCATTCAAGGAGATTTAAATAAAACAAAGATTAACATACATTAACATACAATAATGTGGCAATATTTACATCTCAAGTCCCAGTCAATGATATTTGTGGAGGTTTTGAGTAATTTTTCCTATATGTATGTATATGTATGTCTTCAGCTAGAAACAATTAAAAGACCAGGTGATGCTGAAACAATTCTGATGCATTTACATATGGATAAAGAAAGCTTTAGTATTCTGCTTGTCTTGGATAAGACTTTCTCTCTAAGATCAGCACAAAGAGTAATTACCTGCCTGAGAGAATTTCTGAAATCGGTTTTCCAGCAAACTGGCTGTATCCTATTATTTCCTCCAGCGCTCTGCAGACACATGTTTTCTGTCAATGCATCCTGCTCAAACAAGCAAGATCACACTGAGGCAAAGGATCTCACCTAAAAGGTTAAGACTTCAGTGCTGCAAGGAAACGAGTGACCACAGGATATTGAACTGCCTCCATCCTTCACCACCTCCACAGGAGGAGCATCCCAGTTCCTTGTTGACTGACTCCTTTCTTAGAGATGCTGGACAGATGCTGGACAGCCACTCTTGGTCCCACATCTTGGCTGTGTACAAACAGCTTAAAAACTGCTTCTCTCTCACCATGTGTTAGCTGCAGGTGAGAGTAACTTAATCTCCAGTTGTCACAAGTGAGAAAATTAATTTCTATTTTCTTCTAGGCAGATAATCGTTAGAATGGCATGAGCTGGAGGGGACCTTCAACAACATCCAGTTCCAATTCCCTGCTATGGGCAGGGACACCTTCCTCCAGACCAGGTTGCTCAAAGTCCCATCCAACTTGGCCTTAAACACTTCCAGGGATGGGGCATCCACAGCTTCTCTGAGCAACCTGTTCCAGTGTATCACCACCCTCACAGTGAACAATTTTTTCTAATACCTAATCTAAACTTTCCTCTTTTAGTTTAAAGCGATTCCCCCTTGTCCTGTCACTACATGCCCTTGTAAAAAGTCCCTCTCCAACTTTCTTGTGAGCCCTCTTTGAGTGCTGGAAGGTTCTGTAAGATCTGCCTGAATCTTCTCTTCTCCAGGCTGAGCAGCCCCAGCTCTCTCAGTCTGTCTTCACAGGAGAGGTGCTCCAGCCCTCTGGTCATTGCTGTGGCTTCCTCTGTACTCACTCCAACAGGTTCATCTTTTTCCCACGTTGGGAGCTCCAGAGCTGGAGAAACTAAATTACAATACGATTTGTGGATCTGGGGGTTAAAGTTGTAAATGTGAAATCTTTAAAGCAAAATAGAAGGAAAAATGCCCATCAAAAAATCTTATATAGCAGAGAACAGTAGAGCATGTATGAAGGGAAACCCTTAGTCAACAATGAAGCACTAAATGGGACTAAATCAAATGAGACTGTAAGACCACAATTTCAGCACATATATGGTGAAATACTGAGGATGAAATAACAATAATATTTGGAAATGATCTATCCTTCATTGTCTTTGAGAACATTACATTGCTTTATTAAAGCAGGAAGATATTTTTCATTATTTTTGCTGAGATTAGTGAGATATTAATGAGAATAGATAGTAGCCTCCTGGTCAAAGGATTACAAATTTATTGTAAGTGGGTGTTTCTTCCTTTGAACTGAATTTTAACAAAAGTTACTGAGAAAATGTATTTTGAAAATGAAGTCCTTTCAAGAGTTTCCATTTGTGTAAATGAAAATTAAAGCAGCTGAAAGCACCAAAGAACTGTTTTGAAGTATGTCCCAAGGCATTTGCTTGTTCTTCAACAGTACAGGACTTACATCTGGGAAACCAAGGAGTTTTTCCTCCAGTTAAGCCAGTCAAGGCAAACCAGGAAGGCAAGTGACAGCTTCTTGTTTATTTTTTCTTACTAACACATGCTTTTCTTTTCCTTGCATGTGACTTAAAATTCCTTAACTTAAAAGAGAAGTATAACCCAGATGACTTATACACAAGGTTCTTTTCCTGCCTCATGGTATTTGATCTTTAGTTAAGAAACATTGTAAAGGGCTTGCAAGCTCCTTCCCAATAAAGTAGCTCAATTTTAGTAGAAATATAAGAAAATACAAGAAATCCAATATATTAAATCACTATAATCTTGAGAGACTGAGTAATGCCCTCAAGGACTATGCAGATAAATTAGCAGAAAAAATAATATTCTGGTGAAAGAAAGGTTAAAATTACAAAAACACTCACTGTAAAAGTGATGTTTAAATGATTGAATTTGTTATATGCTCAATACAGCCAGTTATATATTTGTTACATATTCTTTATAACCAGTTGGCTATAAAGAGTTTATTTTTTATTTTACTTTAGTGAAAAACAATTTTCAGTCTCTTATTTAAAATAAACAGTCAACAAGTGAATAGACCTTTTCCCAGGGTATATGTGAGATTCGGATCTTTAAAAATATATATATAAAAATGATTTAGAATTATTTTCAGGAAACACATGAAAACCACAGGGAAATCTTTTTGTACAGCAGTAGGACTAAAGTGCTACCGTCTCTATTATTTGGAATCTCTGGAGCTAAGGGAATAAGTAAAGAAATGGATGGTTTCACGAAGTTTTGGATCAAAAACTTTCAGACTTCCTGAAGGTTACATTGGCAGCTTGTGGACTGTGCTGTAACCTTAAACATTGCCATGCGTTTTGCCAAATATATTAGATGTCCAGAGAATTTTAATGTCTTTTACAACTGCTGCACAGCAAAATCAATACTATCTTAACAGATTTTTCCATTTATAGGAGAATGCTTAGGTGTTTTATTTTCAACAGTATCACCTTCTTACAACACAGCAGACCCACATATTTTTTAATTAGCTCCTCTTCTATAAAATTAGTCTTTTTATTATGCATTCCAACATAATAAATGACCATACATGCGTCACTAAAATGAATAAACCCTTTGGATATCAGCTTTTAGCATTAAGACTGTATCAAAACAGTCTTCAAAAAGAGAGAATGTTAATACCTGTTTATATATTAAATGTCTTCCAGGAGTTTTGCTGGGCAAAAATACAAGTGTTACTTTTGCTGATTTCTCCTCAGCTTTCCAAGGACCTCAAATCATGCCAATTATTTCAGCAGAGGGGATCATGGGGACCATTCTTCAGTTCATGCTTCCAAAATAATAAAAAAAAAGCATTCTGAATATACTATGTAGCAAAAAAAAAATCTTGCAAATTGCTCAGAAGTGACCACATGCCACCAGTAGTGAATTTTCTTTATAAGGGTAAAATATGAAGAACAATTGCTATCTGTAACCATTTTGATTTTTTGCACCACACCTTTTAGTGGTCTTTGAATACACTGTATTCCTTTAGAGTTACAGACCTGAAAAGACTGAACTTTCATTTTCATTTTAATGCCCTTTCTTAATAGGAGGGGTGAAAATAAATGCTATCCAGAGCAAATCTGCCCCACAAAAAGAGGCTATAGTTCTAATTAAGCTCATCACATAAATGTTAAGTACTGGATGTAATGGATACTCAGTAGTGAATTTCCACAAAAACCCTAATGCAGCATCTAACCCTGTTTTATAAAACAGGGCGTGGTCTGCCTTCACTTTCACAGTTCAAGGAACTGCTCGTGGTTCCTGCCACAGTTCTGTTTCAGGCAGAGTGAATCCTCAGTTCTGGAGAGTGACACGAGTTCCAAAGCTGCCAGCTTTTCCTGCCAGGACCAGGGGGTCTACACAGGCTCAGGCAAGCTGCAGACCTGGGGGCATGCTCACCACACCCCAGGCTGTCACATCCACTCCACAAGCACCCCAGGCAAAACGCTTTACAGAAAGCTGCTCTTGTCCAGGGCCACAGATGCAAAACAGGGATGGGGACAGGTATAAGTGCTGGGCTACATTCACCTCTGGGATGCTACAAAAGAAAAGTGAAGGTCACTCTTTCCATTAGATTCTTTCAGGCATGAATGCATTGGTATGTGCATATTTTGAGACAATGTCTGAGGGAAGTGCACAGGCTGGCAGGAGAGAAAATGACTATAAAACAGCAGAAAATGCACAGTGGCTGCAATTTTATATTTCCCCATTTTCAGAATAATCACTAAAAATAATTCTGAGAACCTAATTTAATGAAATATGAGTGCAGAATTTGTTTAGGATAGAAATTATATTGTGTGGTACTTTGAACATGCAGTATAATCATATGCAGAACTGCAGTTTTAAGATATGATTTTATTCAAAGATGGACAGTTAGGAGTAAATGGAAAATTTTCACACCTTGATGACATTGTTCTGCAGTTTCAGTGACAAAGAGCTTCTTCAGAATGTTTCATATAGATCTTTTTTCCAACAAGGGAATCTCTCCTGTTGAAAAATGCGCATTTTAAATTTTAGTATACAATATAATAGTATATAGAGCATAGAACATAACATCACATTGCAGTACTCTTGCAATTTTACTCACTGGATATTGTAATTAAATTAGTGAGGTAATTATGTTAAACAAAAATTCTGGGAAGTTATGTTCTGTGACAGAGATAGCAATTTCCTGTTCTTCAGTTAAAAAGGGAAATTCAGATATGCCAGAAGCAAGTTTCACAGAAAAATTGACTTGTCCAGTTCTTGGTATAAAATAATTTAAAAACATGAAAGAAGAATAAATCCTTTTATAAAACACTCAAGAAAGACTTCATATCCTGAAGTTGCTCAATTTATGTAGGGGGTGACTTGTTTTAACATCTGCCAGTCTTCATTGTCATATTGCAGAAACACATCTTTATGTATAAGCAGAGAAAAAGACTGACAAGGTCTTTGCCAATATGGAAATCTCTTCTTTGATCTTTTTGCCCACAAAGGCTGATGAAAAAACAACACTAATTTGCCTTTTGTACTTTATGGTTGATGAAACATCACCAGTTGTCAGAGGATTTTAAAGTATTCATGAATACTAGTGCTCTACAACATGGATAATACAAGTGCACTTGATTATTTATAAGCCAAGACATCAAACTGGAGGCTCTGAGCCAGACAAGTGTTTAGCTTACATTCTGGCTCTTTATTCTGTTTTGCTTTTTGCTTATTTGTTTCTCCAGAAGAGATTGTCTTCTGTTCCTGAAAGGAATTCATTGCTGAGAAGCATTTATAAATCAAAGACCACTCTCGTTTCCTCACTGTCTTTCTCTCTGTGTGTTGTTTTAAGCTGGCTGTGCTCTGCTGACATGCATTTGAAGTTCCCCTTCAGCAGTACCAACAGAAGGGATGCCATTTTCTACGTTAATAGTGGCTCTGTGCTTGTGAAACTTGGCAACTGGAAAAACAAGTGTCTGGATTAAAAAAATATTTTTTAAATTCTTGTGAATTAATAATGGGCAAAAATATTTTCAAAACTCTTAACATTGTTTTTATGGAATTTAATGTAATTCAAATATCATTCACAGACTCTATAATGATATTGTGGAAGACGCTTGTTAGATCACAAAATGCAGGCTATGTTGGTCAACAGCTGTGCCCATGATTTATCTTCCCACATTGTGGTGATACTGTCCTAATATTTCTCCCTGCGTCTCTTGGGAATGCCTCTCACCTTTAGGACTTCTGTAGTCCATTTATAGTTGTCTATTTTCATGACATCTTAAAACTGAAGTTCACAATTCCAAACTTTAGCTTGGTTTTGCTTGCTGGCTGCGACTCCATTGTTAATCATCAAAATTAATTTCTAATGCAGTTACTTTAGCAATGGCAGAAACTTTCTTTCTATATTTTTGGGTTTATAACTTGAGCTTTTTGAAATTATTTTCCCCTTGTGGTTGATTTTTAAGAATCTTGATATCATCTCACCTTATTTCCACTGACGCAACAGTATCCTTCATCTCTTTTATCTTTTACTCTTTTTGACAGTCTTGTCTCGACGTTGAATTTTTTAATAAATCCTGATTTTATTCAATTGTGCCTTGCTACTTTTTGATAAATCCTGATGAAGCTTCTTCCATAATTAGAGTATTTAAAAGTTCTCTCCCTCTGACCTCTGTGTACTCTCCAGTACTTAAAATGATATAACTTTTCACTGCAACATTTTTTGTATCATCAAAAGCTTTTCGCTGAGCAAAGGAAAGCATCCAATTTATATCTATAGGTCTGTTTCAGGAAACACATATGAATAACATGTCTTTGGGAAATATTATTGCTATATCAAATTTGTTCAACATTAGCTAATGGGTGTAAAATTATTTAAACAAGGGCAAAGGGAAGTGAGAAATAACAAGCAAAAATAAAACTGATACACAGCATGATATAAGCTTGCACCAGCAGCATGTATTTTTAACTTTAAAAACCAAAAGAGTTTTTCTCATTATCTATAATTTTCATTAAAATCTATTCATATTTTTGCCAAGTTTTAACATTTCATTTGTATTTACTAACATGCCACAATTCATTGTATTTTGCCTCACATGTTGACTGTTTTCTTTCAGACTTTATAAATTATTTTCATCTTGCAGTGCCCAAAGACAATCTGTTCCACAATCATTCTAGAAAACAACTGCTTAATTAGTTGGCTGTTTCTCCTCATCCTCTATCCTTTCCTGGCTTTGTCTCTGTTGAGGTTTAACCCCACCAGCAGCTAAGTACCACACAGCTGCTCACTCCCTCACCATAAGACTGGGGAGAGAATTGGAAGAGTTAAAGTAAAAAAAAAATCATGAGTAGATATAAAGACAGTTTAACAGGGAAAACAAGAGCTGTGCATGCAAGCAAAGCAAAACAAGGAAATCATTCACTGCTTCTCCTGAGCAGGTGTTCAGCCTTCCCCAGGAGATCAGGGCCCCATCATGTGTGATACTTTACTTGAGAAGACAAATACCATCTCTCCAAAAGTTCCCCCAATTCCTTCTTCCCCCTGCTTTACGTGCTCAGCACGATGCCATATGGTCTAGAATATCCATTTTGTCAGCTGAGATTGTCTGTCCCAGATATGTTCCTTGTCAGCTTCTTGTGCACCCCCAGCCTTCTCACTGGAGGGATGATAAAAGATGCAGAAAAGCCCCTGGAGCTGGGCAAACACCACTTAGCAAGAAGAGAAACATCTCTATATTATCAACACTTTTTCCAGTACAAATCCAGACACAGTCCTATACTAGCCACTGTGAAGAAAATTAATTCTACCTCAGCCAAAACTTTATGAAGCTCATACAAAGCATAACTTTGATTGTGCTTTGATAGAGCTCATTCTCTACATAGCATTGTGAGTAATGTTGGGATCTACTTGGTATTTGGCCTTTTTAAACCCAACAAAGATTACTACGCAGGCTGAAGCAGAAAAAGCTAAAGGCAGTGGAGGTGAAAAGCCAAAGGGAAGGAGCTGTTAGGTTGGAAGATGATAGTAAGGAGAAAGGTGGTGTAGTTACCACAACAGGGTAACTATTGCATCAACAGAGAACAAGAAATAGCACATCTGCAATAATACGGGAGCCTTGAAGAGCTAAGCAGGGGAAATAGGAAAGATTCATCTCGGAGAAAGCAATCCTGCATACGGACCCCTTGCAGCATCTTAGGAACATGACTGTTTAGTGAGTACTATTTTAAATTATATATGTAGCTGAGCCTTTTAAATTTAAACTTCAGAGATAACTTACAGATGAGCCTTAAAAAGATGTGTAAGTCTCTGTGTGTGTGCTATGTATTGCTCTTTGCAGGGCAGTTCTCTCAGCATCAGTGTGTGAGCTGAAAAACTGCCTGGATTAGATACTGATATCAACAATAGTCCAATAACATCCATAGCCATGGGAAAAAGTAACTGTGTGGAAAGGATTAGTGTGGCAGCAGCTGGTGGTGTAGCCGAGGGCTGCACTAAAGCTGATGGAGTAGAGCTGCATTGTTTGCATATTGATGGCTCAACTTGCATATCCACCCCTGTATCCTGGGGCTGCAGAAATCAAAACTCCTTAAAGTGGTGTGTAGGACAAAGAGATTTATTAACCATATATTCAGCATCTGAATAAACATACTTCTCTCAAAATCTTAGATTCCTCCCTGGCATGCACAATGCCGAGTGTGACAGAGGAATGCATTTCCACAGATTTTCTAGTTCTTTCTTCTGAGTCTTTTTCTCTTGTCAATACTCACAAGAATCTGCACAGCCTTAGTTCTCCTGACTCCATACTGCCTTGCACACAGTATTGTAAATGGGGTTACTCCTGTTCTGCCTTCTTCACTCCCTCTCTCCCTCCCTCCTTCTCTCTCTCCCCTTCTCCAGGGTTAGAGACGCCTGCACTTGTCTCCCCACATCGAGGAGTGACTTACCTGCAACAAGGATTCAGCTAAATTCTACTGGCCTGAGATCTGTGTGAAGAAACAGTATCTAACTGCGTGTGTTTTAAATTTAATAGAGGAGGAAAAGACTACTGCAAATGGCTTTGGAGAGGTACTTTACTGACCTGGGCCACTGAATAAAGTGGGAAGAGAGGAAGACTCTCTCAGGCGGCTTTTACCTTTCTTTTCACCTAGCTGTGCTGAGGTTTCCAAGTGGGTTAGTCAATCCTAATAAAAGGTGAAAAACCCTAGGAAGTGTACACAGCATGAGAGGAAATGGAGTCCAGTGTATTTACTCCAACAAAATTCATCCACTTAACAAAGCCATATGTTCCTGTACAAGCGAAAAAGCATTCAGAGCAGAGACGTGTTTAGGTTTATTACACTGAAAATATTCAGTGCTAGCAGATTACATTTACAGATATAAGTTTTTATGTCCTGCTTTAAGGGACAATTTAAAACATTATTTTTAATATTTTGTTTCTTGGCAGAGACAACAGTAAACTTTAAAGAGGTGAAAGTATTCATCCTAGCCATAGTGTCTAATTTAACTTTGAAAAAGCATATCTGTTCAGCAGAGATGGAAATAGTAATTTTATTAAACCTGTAGTTTGGTGGTGTTTACAATTCAACCTACACTGTTTATAAATATGACATTAAATGGTCAAGCAACTACATGCAGAAATTACATAATATTGCTGCCCTGTAATTTTAGTGTCCTACCATTGCTCTCCTCAATACAAGCATGAAAAAGTGTTCTACATTCAAAATAAAGCTGCATTAATAGTTTATTGGGTTTCACTTGCACATTATGATGTGACATCTTTAAAACGTTCACAGAATTTTGAAAGATATTAAATGTAGCTTTGTACCTTGAAAGATACTAAGCCAATTTCTGTCTCAGCATAAGTCAATTCAACTCCAAATAATAAAATATTACAGACAGATACAGCTAAAATTATTTTAAACAGGCAGAATTATTCTCTCCCTGAGAGGATATTTCTACAGGAAATCAAGCTGTAACTCAGCTTGAGTCAGCACAGTGGGAAACAAGAAGACATTTTTTGTAAATGTGCTAAACAATGAAATGCAAACAACTCCCCCCCCCGCAACCCAGAATGCAACATATATAAGGAAGAAAAGTAAAGAGAGAAAGAGACAACTGAAAGCTCTGAGAAATTCTTAGAGACGGAAATGTTCCCTGAATCCCTTCTCTTTGCCTTGCAGGTCCCTGGCTCTGCCAAGGAATGAAGGATGGCTTTGAATGTTGGCCAGTTTGCTCTTCACATGGTTGATGCACTCCACTTCAGCTTCTTCAGTAACAAGAAGCTGGGGATATAAAACCAAGCACCTAGCTTCCCAAGCAAGCAAATTCTGCCTCAGTACTGGAAAAGGAGAGGATAAAATTTTTTTTTCATAATTATTCAGGATATCATTTGGGCTACTGATAAGACGATACACTATCATATGTGTGGAAAACAACCACAAGGAGTCTTGAAAGAAGACATGAACTATGTTTTGGAAGGGAAAAGAAGAACAAGCTGTCCCTCAGTTATACTACTGATGTGTCCATGCCATGGCCTGACTCTTTACTTTGAATAAGAACTGAGACAAGAGAACCATCTGAACTGAAAAACACATGTTTCTAGCCTAAAAATTCTATTTTTCATGGTAACTAGAAGGCCCAGATAAACTTAGTCACCTCTTCTTCAGTCTTCACCCCCATATAGAAATACAGGCAAAAGTTGCAAACTGTCTTACACTGACAAGACTCTCCAATTATCTCCCAGGTGAAAAGGTCATCCATTTCCTTATCAATAGGCACATGAATCTGTTTTTGTCAAAAGGTATGAAATGCAAAGGAGAAAAGACATAAATTTTAGAGCAGAGTTTTAAGGGATTAAATCTTTGTTCAGAATAAATGTAGGTACCATTTTCTAAGTGCCTGCTTTACTGTTGCTGAAGAGATCATGACAGTGAATACAGAGTACTTAGAATCAAAGCTGCGTGGACCAAGAAAACAGGGTGAGGGGACACAAGATGGGGGAATACTGTCTCAAAGCCACAGAGTCACTTGGAAGCCTTTCACGAGACCGTCTGCAGCTGCTGAAGCCATGGCAGATGGGACACCCTGCAGAGCCATATGCTACCTGTAGCAGAATACCTTTCACAGCTGGATCATTCTGGTTTGTACAGATAATCCCATGCTGTGGGGCAGGGCCATGTGCTCTGATGGCACTGCTGGAAATGTGGTGGCTGCAGGACAGAAAAGGAAATGGCTCTTTGGCTGTGAAAAGTTAAGAAATATATTTCCATGTGAGCAGCAAAGTTATTTGGTTGTGCAGTTTCCTTTAACTAGGGATGCAGTGTGCAAAACACTGCTCTATATTACAGCAGGCACTGCTCTCTGAAGCCAGCTGACACACAATCTTGAAAAAGAATCCTGAAGTCATTCCAGTGGCACTGAAAGGATTAGGAAAATGAAGCACAAAGAGATTTATATTATTCTACTTAGTTGAAGTGCAGCTGAATCTCTTAAATTTTCTGAAGTGTCACAAACAGAGAAACCATTTCTGTGTAAACAGTGTGAAACAGGGTACTGCACAGGAGGGGACCACTGTGACATCACAGTGGGATCACCCAAAATCACTAGAAACTTTACCTCTTATTTCTTGACACACTGAATTTAAAGAGAACACACACAAAAGTTGTCTGCTGAGTTATTAAGCCTAGGGTATAGGTTTTTCTTTTAAATTCTTGATATCTAGCAGTAAGAGATTTAAGAAGTTAGGAAATTATTGTGGCAGCAAGGAGACTTATTTTGAAAAACATTCTTTAGGGAACCACAGATGTACAAATCTTGGTAAAAACCCCTAAGAAATAAATGACACATTTATCACCAGAACTGGAAGAAATAGATACAACATTTAATGTGTATCTTCCAATATGAAATTGCAGAATTCTGTATTTATTACTTACAATAATTCCTTGATCAACTTGTCCTCTGTTTACAAGTCAAAAGATGATTTTTCTCATTGTGACTCCACAAATTCAAATTCTGTGCTGCCTCCCAGAACATAAAAAAGGTTTATACCTGCACATATTTCCTGTGTGAAAAAAAACCATCCAAAAATGTGTTTAAACACATTCAAAAATGTGTTTAAATGGGTACCTATTTGTAATTGTGACATACCAAAACTTCTAACAATTAGTGATTGGTTGGAAACTTCTCCATTGTGTACTAATCTTCTCATATGACTTTTTTTCCTGATTGCTGAAACAATATTTATGGTTAGAGGGTCAGATCAGCTGTTGTGACTTTAAAAATAAATTAATTCAGGCTTGTTTCTCTGCTCAAAATTAAAGAATACAACCCAAATGAAAAATATTCTATATAAAAAAAAATAGTAAAAAAATCATCATGCTAAAATGGTGGAAAATAACATCTGTAGCTGTAATATGGAAGTAAAATAATGTTTCTGTAAGTCTATGATATTTACTGAACAAGAATGAAGAAGTCTTATATGAAACTAAGCCTGAGCTTAAAAGGAAGTTTTATACTGGTGGGGGATTTTTTTTTTTCCTTCATTTGTTTGTTTGGGTCTTTTTGTGGCTAATGAAATTTTAATAAACTCTTGAGCAGTCTTTTAGACAAAATAATATGACAGTCTGAAAATGAGAGATGTGGAAGCAATAAAAATACATTTAATAAATAATCCTGGTTCATAGTTGCAAACTTATTTCAGATGGATGTGAGGAAAATTTTTACATGCTCAATATACACCATGTAGTTAAAAAACCTTGTTGTATAGCTTCTTTCACATGGCAGAAAAATGTTATTAGCAACTGCAACACATATTTGGCTGCAAATATTAAGGATTACAGAAAATCTAACCTTTTTATTTCTCCATAATTGTAAATTTCCTTTTGGAACTACTTATTTCCAAAATGAACAATCTGACTAGCTGATGCAAAATGTTGTTCATCTCCAGAGAAGCCATTAGATTAGTATTCCTACACTGACCATCAGGTCAAAGAAGGTTTACTGATCCTGATAGCATAAGTGAGGTCAATGAAACTGAAATATTTTAGGGAGCTAACATTTTCCATGAAAATTCCTGCTATTTACAGCAACTGAGTCACGTCATTCCAAGCAAAATATTTGAGTTTCTTGACACCAAATGTATGTATTACCCATATACTCTGTTTTTAATTTCTCCTTGCTTTTCTCATTCAAAAAATCACTTTTCTTCAAAGGTTCTTCCTCAAAGCTAGCATTTGGATTAGTTTTAATGAGATCAACTATAGAATATTAATGTTTCAAGATATTTCATTGGCTATTATCTCTTTAAATGTGTTAGAAATCGTATAGGAAGGCACTGAACTGAATGTAAAGCATCTTATGCAACAGCGTTTCAGCTTAGTCAGTTTTGTGGTTTATATGATGTTGTAGTAGTATTTTCAACACAATGAGCATTAAGAACACATGAATTTGTACTGTATATTTCTACTCAGTGAATAACCTGGGGGTGGGCTGGGTGGTGAAAGCATTCCCAGCTCTTCATTACAGAGATCTCCAAATGAGTGCACTGACTGCTGTGTTCTATGTAAACCATGTTGCAGTAGCTACTATCCACCTAAACTGCTGGAATAGGAGATGGCAAAAAAAGAGAAGGGAATCAAAGGAAAAAAAAAAAAAAAAAGGAACTGACAAGAAAATAAACAAGTTCTGAATAATGAGCCTGATTTTTCATTCTTCAGTCTTATGGCGATGAATAAAATTAAGTTGGAGTTAGTCTCAGTAAGAGATTTCCAAAACTAAGGATTAAAGGTTTGAAAGTTTCTTCTTGGATCAAAGGATGTACTGGAGGATTTTGCCACTGAGTAAACAAATTTATTTTCTATTTTGAAATTAATAGTAAAAAATTTCATTTCATGCAAGCACCTCTGCAAAAGGATTATAGGCAGAATGAGGTATCAAAATCCTGCCAGTACCCAAAATGTCTTCATTTTTCATCTGGGAAGAAGATTAACTTTTGCTAAGAATATGCATTCAATCCTGTATATTTGAGCTGAGGCTGAAAGCCAATTACAGCCTGTTGTGGTGATGATTTTTGTAAATGAGATGCTTTACATTTACATACATGTATATCATTAGAAGCATAAATCTTTACTTTAGCATCTCAATAAAGCAGCAGAGGATTTTCAGAGGATCTTAGTTCCCAGATATTAATGGACAATATACCTTCATTTCTGAGACAAAGACTTCTTTCATATCTAAATACCGACAAGTTTTGCATGTAACCTAAGGCATCACATTTTGAAAAATACCAATCTTACTGTTAGATTTTACAGTGCTCCCTCTCCTGCCCCATCCTTATCAAGGATTTAGCACTCAAAACAACAATATATATCAGGTAGCCTGAAGTTGAACCATATATTAAATTAACTAGATGTGTTCAAATAGCTGAAGTTGTCTCCAGGAAAGCAGTTTAGCTCAGGTTCATCAGTTGTTTATATCATATATACGTTCAAGAAGTGTATATTCAAAGTAAAAATGGCAAATAACATTTTATAGACTCCACATTTTTTGTAACTTTGGATTCTAAAAGGCACCCAAAGCTTGAAAAAAAAAATATATATATATAATGAATAACTTCTTTTAAATTTTAAAATACCTTAAATCACCTTCTAGGCATCTAGAACAAAACTTTGTTTTTCAGTCTTAGCAAGGAAGAAAAAAACAGAACCCAAACTGCAAGTAANTCTCAATAAAGCAGCAGAGGATTTTCAGAGGATCTTAGTTCCCAGATATTAATGGACAATATACCTTCATTTCTGAGACAAAGACTTCTTTCATATCTAAATACCGACAAGTTTTGCATGTAACCTAAGGCATCACATTTTGAAAAATACCAATCTTACTGTTAGATTTTACAGTGCTCCCTCTCCTGCCCCATCCTTATCAAGGATTTAGCACTCAAAACAACAATATATATCAGGTAGCCTGAAGTTGAACCATATATTAAATTAACTAGATGTGTTCAAATAGCTGAAGTTGTCTCCAGGAAAGCAGTTTAGCTCAGGTTCATCAGTTGTTTATATCATATATACGTTCAAGAAGTGTATATTCAAAGTAAAAATGGCAAATAACATTTTATAGACTCCACATTTTTTGTAACTTTGGATTCTAAAAGGCACCCAAAGCTTGAAAAAAAAAATATATATATATAATGAATAACTTCTTTTAAATTTTAAAATACCTTAAATCACCTTCTAGGCATCTAGAACAAAACTTTGTTTTTCAGTCTTAGCAAGGAAGAAAAAAACAGAACCCAAACTGCAAGTAATCTGCACAGAGGAAAAACAAATATGGGAATACTTTACATTGTTAATGTCACACAAATAGTAATGTATCCATTTTCCCATCCATTTTGCCATTGATCCACTTCCAATATTTCTGACAGGGAAGAGTTGATTCCTCTTTGTTTGGAATCTGATGAATCACTGGATAGGAATGTCTTTCAGATATTCTGACTTTCTGATCAGAGAATACCTTATCAAAATAAGTCATTTACCACAGATATTACAGGACTCAGTGCTTGAAGACAGATTTGGGATTATTATTCTTTCAGAAAATGTACTTTTGATGCAATTTGTGTTGCATCTAAAGGAAAACATTTTCCTTGAAAATCTTTATGGTTCAGAGACCAAATTACAGTAGACTTTCCAGTTTCAACAGGGTGGTCTAAGTGGAATATTTGAAAATGTTCACATGGGGGACAGGGAAAGTAAGCAAATATATTCTCTGAAACAAACAGCTTTTGAATTCTAAGTTACCCCAACAGAATCTAAATATCTTCAGCCTTTTGAGCAAATATGACTTACAAATATCAGCATAAATGAATGTAAGTCTTAGTCCTAAACATTCAGAATTTGTTGGGACAAAAGTAATGTTAAAATTACAGAGTGTCTTTAACATCTCATTAAATATTACACTATTACATCTCGTGTTGCACTAAATTCAGTATAATGTACATAATTTTCTGCTGCTTCAGCAAATACCTATTTCTATCTAAAGCTTTGTTAAATGGCAATAAAATAAAAACCTTATTCATTTCACTATGGGCATGTAAATTTTATTCACTTAAAAAAAATGTAAGCCACTACTTCTGATTTTGTATGAACAGTTTATCATTGTCAGTTAGAAGAAGCAAATCTTCTCACTTGGTAAAACTGCCTTCCAGATGAAATATATGACTTTTACTTTGTGAAAAAAAAATGCCCAGAGGAAAGAGTGTAATTTCTGGCATATGTGAATTTTGAAAAATAAAACGTACTATCAGCATGTACATATTACTAAGGATGTTTAATAAAATAAGTGATCTCAGTTCGTGAGAACAAAAACATTTTCAGAAGAGGTTAACAAACAAGTTTCTTAGTAAATGACATTTCAATAAAAAAGGCCAAAACATTTTATATTGAGCACCAGCAAAACTGAATCTCCATGGTAAGTTCAAGAAGATTCTCACTCACTCCAATTTCAAGATATTAAACCCAGGTGCTTTTGCTAGACTGGAATGATAGAGTGGACACATAGCTGGAAATGCTGGGATGAGGTTGCATTGTGTGAACGTGCCATGTGAGTCAGATTGGTGACAGGGGACTTGCTACAGTGTTAGACTGAAAGGGCTCGACCAAGGAGCAAGGCTGAAACCTTTAAAATGTTTCTAAAATTAATTTTAAAATATATTTAAAGCAAGAGAGCTGAGGAATCTGCACTTGAACCTAAGGGAGTCAACAGTTTCAAGGCGTGGATGCCATATACAATTCACAAATGGGAGACCCCATCACAGCTTGGGGTTGTGCAAGTGTGATGTCCCTACAGCAGCGTCTTCTAGCTGCAGTAGGAAAGACAGCAAAACCCACCAAAGTAGGAATGACAGCTAATCTGGTGCCTTTCTTTATCCAAGAATTATTAATTCATCTCCCATATGGGAAGAACGCAGGTGTTCCCTGTTTTCTGATCCATGTGTACCTGCTGATATTATGGAGAATGTCAGGGCACAAACACTGGCTGTCATACCCTGTGCTGCATCACATCACTGTGCTGTACTGTACAGCAGTGCCACATCACTTTTTACTCTGTGGTCCAGTGAAAATAAAAGCCTTGGAAACAGCACTGTGAAAAAACCCTTAATAATTCTCACATGGCACCTAGGTAAGCAGGTTTCAGTACCTTTCAGTTAGCAAAATTCATCCATCTAGTTCACAATCCAATTTTTCTCTTGCAAAAAAAGATCAGACTCATTTAACCTGAGATGAATTATTATGTATATTCTTTTCAAATATATTAAATGATTTCTTCAAATAGAAGAGTTGTTTTTTCTTTTCTTTTTGTCATAGCTGTGATGGTTACAGATGGACAAGTATTAATAGTGGTGAAGATCACAGATCATTGTAGTATTACCAGTATTAGTGTATTAGGGGTATTTAATTATTCACAGAATAATAAAATAAGGTAATTAAGAAATATATGTTATGTATGAGATACAAAGGCCTTTTATTATTAGCCTTTCTGGGCAATGGCTGGGTTACAAGCCAAGAAAACTCCCTGTAAACTGTACAGAGGTTCTTCAGCCTACAGGTCTCACCTCTGCTGTAGTTTGCTTCTCTTTTTATTGATTTTTGATTTCAAACTAAAATATTATTAGCATCCAATTGATTATATTCAAACAGTTTATTCACAGCTATTCTATCCTCTGTGTGTCATAGTAAAACTTCTACCTTTATTTTACGGTGTAACACACCTGTGTGTTTACTGTATGCTATGGACAATTCTCAAAGTTTTAAGGGGATTTGTACCTTTTACTGCTGTAGAAGAGGTGGGGGAGAGAGAGAAAAAATGTTCTATGACTTGCTCAGTTTAAGCAAAATGGATCACTGTACCTTCAAGACATCTCCAGTGGAGTGCAATCTCCAAATTGAAGAAATGAAATCTCTTTCTGTCTCCTTTTCATTATTCACCCTGTGATGACCTAAAATAAATTGACAAATGGCTATACGAAAGAGCAGGTCCTTCTACAATTATTCTGTATCTTTCTCTGAAATTTCTGTTCCCAAAGAAGCCTGTTATTTCTTGATCTCTTGATCCCCCTGTTTGCTGTGGTTCACGTGATATGTAATCATATACATACTGAAGAAGGCTTCACAAGAAAATGATTCACTAAAATGCTGCCTTTCTTAGTATATATCTAAAGAAAAAATTCTTCTTTTAAAATTCTGATTATGCCATTGTGTATCACAGACTATTCTGCCTCCTCCTGGCACAAGGGATGCAGCCCAGCCCGTTTTTAACAGTCTAAACTCATTTGGCATTCCTGAAAACAGAAAATTTTCAACATATCTCAGGATTGTCCAGTCATCAGCATTCTGCAGAAAGCTACCCAAACTTCTAAATACTAATTAAAGTGAAATTTGGCCTCTCTCTTTCTAGTGTTAATGAATATTAAACACGGTCCAGGGTTAAGAGATGGATTCTATGTTGTATCCTCTCATTTGACTCTTATGGAGGAAAACAATTCCATGCTTTACTGATTAAAGAAATACATGAGATAAATCATTTGGAGACACTATAAATGGCCTCTTTGCTGTAACTTTTATTTATTTTTATATTAATGCAATTAAATGATCATAAACTCAAGGTTTTTATAAATGCACAATTTAAATCTTTTCAAGGAAGTCTTTAAGGACATAGCAATCAATACCATGGAGGCCAAAGCCAAACGCCATAGTATTGACCTCCTGATCTAGAGGGCAGAAAAGCTGGCAGATAGGGAGAGAACAAGATATTGTCTGGAATTTGAGGGCAGGATCAAAAAGCAGACTCTCTATGCCAAGGCTAAAGAGATAGATGTGAGTGCAATTTGGATCAGGCTGGAGTCAAGAATGGAGAATTTATACAACGAGACAATCTGGGGCAAGAAAGGCGCAGGGTGGACCAAGGCTGGATGAGCTAACCTGCAGCTGAGGAGTTAGAATCAAGGCCTGGGTTTGAGGTCTGGAAGCAAAATGGTATCAAAGACCAGACTTCAGCCAGAAGCAGTTTTAATAGTCAAGTTTTCCCAGGTGCTGCCTAAAAGATCTGAGCTTGGCAGGGATGTATAAATATGCACTTCTGTTTGATGGATGACTCAGGGCTGAATGAACTGTTTATCATTTCTTATTAAGTATTTGAAATATTCATGTCTTATATTCTGACATAAAATAGGGGGTAAATTCCTAATCTCTGCACCAAACAGCTTCCTTTCTTCATAGTTTTTCATTAAGGAACTATGAAGAAGGATATAGATAAAGTGTGTACAGTCTTTTGCCATTTTTCCCCCATTATACACGATGGGAAGAAAAAAAATTAACTCAAACACAGCTCACTTTTAAAAGCTTACTTGCTCTTAGTACCACATTGATACTAATGCTTTATAAGTTTAATATGTGAAATAGCTTTGTCATAAAAGGCTACTTCTATTTTGTCTTTTACTTTACTTAAATATTTTCTTCAAGGGCCCTATGCATAAATAATGGTAGTATACCATATAGTACTCAATCTTTTTTCTATATTTTCACATGCCTGGAATAAATTATGGAACATTATTCTAGATGGGGAAAAAGTAGGCGGGATATAACCTCCTCTCTATATTAAGAGTGTAGTGTATGAAGTGTTTGTAGTTGGTGGTGAGCTCCGAATGTTTAGACTTGAGCACAAGAGGCAGTCTGGGTATAGAGATGCATAGGTTCTGATGGTTTGGCCTTTGACCTGTGTGCATGTGATGATGAAAGAAAATCACCCCCTCTTCTGCCCTAATCAGGCATAAAATTGACTAAAAGAACAATTCCCTGTCAGTTAATGAAAGAGTATTTTCATCTGAGTAACATATTTGAGGAGATATATGATGGTGTCTGACCATACATGCAGGAGTTAGAACCTCTAATTAACCAGGTGTGATCTCCATGCTACCAAAACCAGGTAATTTTAATGATTTATCAGCAACTGAAAATTTGGCAGTCCAGTGATAATCTTTTTATAATAATTACACATGAAGTCATGGCTGACCACAGCTGAAAATTTCTGATATTCTCTGCATTGCAGTGTGCTGCTGGTGTTTGCTCCCTAGACAGACCTGCCATAGCTTATGTGTTATTTGAACCAGAAAGCTTAATGCAGCTCTATATTTACTTAGACTTACTAGTGAGCAAGAATATGAGTCAATATCTCACTAATACAACTCATTACTCTTCTATTGTGCACAGTTTGAACCTGTACCTTGGTGCTAGAGGTGGGTCTACAACAACAGACTTCTTGTGTGAGTGTTCACAAGGAACATAAGCCATCTCACATCATCAAAGTGGAGATATATTTTCCTAACCTATCATTTGTAAAGGTAAAACACACAAATTGTTGTGAGGCACTCAGATACAGACCTGAACTGTACAGGCCTTTGTCACGGGGTGAGAAGTAAACCACATGAAAGAATGTGAATGCTTTTGAAAGTTAATGGATGAATAACCTAAGCCACAGGTCCTAAATAAATCTATACAATTTACACATGCTGACAAGAACAAAAGCATTGTATTGTCTGCTGTACACTTAAAAAGGCAACATCCTAGAAATTAATTAAGGTAGGAGAGAGGGATTAAATAAAGTATCTTTGTAATCAATAACTGTATTTTTCCAAAATAATTTTTCTTTCTTAGGCTCAAAAGTATCTTCACTGATTTACTCCAATGGAAATCTTTTTTTTCCTACCATTGAAACCCCCTTGCTAATTGTTATCACTAGAGGACAAACTGTGCTTAATTGCACCTGCATCTTAGGTCTGTTCTTTGAACAAGTGTGCACAGAAAGATGAAGAAATATTTACTTAACAGCACAGCAAATTTTTCATTATTTGAATTTTATCTGTTCTCCATCATTTCGATGTCTATGTTAATAAAGAATTTATACATGGAAAAAAAAAGAGAAAAATATTATTAGTTTCATTACTAACCAATCTTCTGTGTGTTTGTGCATATATATGCGTGTGCACATATAAGTGTGCTCTTCAATGACCTTAGAGACTGTAGAGCTGATTCTCTCACATATTATCACTCCTTATTCCAGCTGTAGTTGCTGAGTTTTTCCTTTTCTTAAATCACAGAGGTGCTACCACAGACACTGATGGCCTTGGCCTTGGCCAGCAGGAAGTCCATCTTGGAGCTGACTGGTGTCGGCTCTACTGGACAAGGGGAAAGCTTCTGGAAGCTTCTCACAGAAGCCCCCCCTGTAGCCTTCCCCAGTGCCCCATTCAGCTACCAACTTTTCTGAGTGTACTAAAGTGCATTCAGCCCAGTGCTTCACTCCTAGACACTAGACAAATATAAGAAAAAAGCCATACGCGTGTGCTGCTTTGCAAATAAATTTCCATCTGGAAACAGCTAAGACATTTTCCTAAAGGCTTACAGATGCCAGATAGGAAGGAACAAGCATCTGGTCTATCCAGGCAGCAGATATTCCAAAACATACAATCAATCAAGGGCACAGCCACGTTGGGTGTGGGAGGGCACACTATCTTTGTGGACAGTGAAAGGGGGAATTTTTCTTACACTGGCAAATTTATGTCACTGAAAAGCAAATTGCAATTTTGTTTCTGCTATGAAACAAAAGCCAACAGGGTTGGTAAAAAAAAATAGAGAAAGCCAACAGAATAAAAACGTATCTTTTTCTCTGCAGTTTTATTAATATTTGGAAAATCAGCCAGTGCAGTAGTTTCAGTGCAGGTTGAGTTTATTGAAAAAAGAAAAGGAGCCTGCAGTCAACAAACAGACCCCATTAATTGCTTCTTTCAGTGGTGGCCAATATTCTACAACCATGGTCATTTAAGATTTGACATGCTACTCATGTAATATTTAAAATTCCAGCAGTTGGGTCAGGACAGACCATGTGTACTTGCAAACAAAGACACAGGAATTGATGTAAATGTCCAGCCTAACCTGACCATTGCAAAACTATGATAATGTACTATATGAATCATTCAGTGGCAGCAAATCACTACCAAAATAAACAAATAAATAACCATCCTCCAGAGTGTAGCATAGACATATTCTGAGTGCAGGGACGAAGGTGTGGATCAGGAGAAGCAAAAGCAAAGAAGAACTAATTGTTACCTTCAGCCTCAACATGTGCTGCAATACTTCCAACCCATATATATTTAAAAAGTTCAGCGTTGCAATAAGTGTGGGTTGGAACAGAGAAAGAGATTTCTGTGTTGTAGATGACAGCATCTGCTGGCTGCCTTAAGCAGGGCCATTTGTTTGGGTGAACAAATCTACGGCCACAGGGAGTTTTTCCCAGCAGATTTACTGATCCTGCCACTTGTGTTACAGAAACAAAACTGAGGAAAAACTTATCACGTGATACAGATGGCTGCTGAAGGAATATGCTATAATAGTTTCTTTGACATGAAGTACGTGAACTACTGGTGTAGGTTCCAAAGTGACAACAAATCTGGAAGCAATAATTGAACTGAATTTTGTTAGGAATACACAACTACATTATATATATTGTAGTAGCTTTCCCAAAATATTTCAAAAGTAATTCAAGGCTCTGCCTAATTACTTGTATGTCCTCCTAGGCCATCAAAAAATGTAGTATTTAATCACTTTTTAACTGCACATGTTAGTGGGCTCTGCTCTTCAGTAACCCAGATATGGAAATTAATGCGTGCCAGCAAATTACATCAATTTATTTGCTATGGTTTAATTTCATTAGCTCATGATAAGAGAGATTGAGTTTAACATCTCTCCCTTTATGTACAAATAACCCCCCGGGTGACATATCATGTGAAACCAAATTACTGCACATAATAAAATGACACCACAAATAAAAATGTATTTCCTAATACAAGTATACTCTGAGTCAAAGAGTTAGTAAATATACATTTGGCACTGAGTCAGTAATCAGCAGCACTTCCTCGCTTATGGAATAATCTAAAGCATATGATCCCTGGTCACAGCAGAAGGGGATGAGCAGTTCATGATGGTTCCCATCCCATTTGCTCCTTGTTTCTGGCCCACTGATTGCAGCAGGCAAAGTGCGGGCTGCTACAGAGCAACTCCTTGGGGCACTCCTGTGACAGATCTGGGCTCTACACCAGCTCTCTATCGGATAAACTTCCAGCATTCCTCTGAAACTGCAGCCAACTGATTTGCGAACCCATCTGTTTGGGACATGCAGAAGCAGGTTTGGCATCCGTAAAAGAAATGCTTTTCCATTTATTAGGAACACTTGTCATTCCTATTGTCATGCAAGATAGGTTAGTGATTTCTTGTCAACAAACTCTAGAAACTGAATTAAACTGAGCTATTTCCTCTTCTAAAGAACTTACAACACACGTATTTTATAGCTGTGTTTTTACAGGACCGTTGAAAGAACTGACATGGGTGTGAAATGGACATTTGAGCTGTGGAAGAACAGGAGGAGAAGGATGTGCCAAAGCGTGACTGCCTGCATCTCAAGTAGCAGAGGCACTCAGAAAGCCTGGCTGCAGGATATACAGCAGCCCTGGCACAAGGCTGAGGGAGGAATTAGACTGACTGGAATCCGTTTTCTCATGGCTTTGAAGCAATGTTCCTCACTGTTGTGTATTTCAGCCTCTTGTATTGTGTCTTACCAATTTAGTTATTTTTATGAGCGAGCTAGAACTGACAACTGCAGTTAAATGAAAGGTGTTTCAAAGACTACTGCAGTGAGTCTAGTCTTTACACTCCCTCAAACACACCTTGTGATTCCTTGAATCAACATCACTAAAACAGTGATCCAAGAATAAGCAAGCTTAAGCAAAAATGTACAGCATAAAAGCAAGTAAGACAGATTATATTTCTCTTCTATGCTCTCTCTCCTCACACTATCCCTAAGTTTGTCTTCTGCATTTGCTCCCAGAAACACATATACCATTTTACACTGATTAAAAATACTGGTAAAATACAAATAATACTATTCTTTAGCCTGAATGGCAATAAACTTGATGCTGGACACCGTTGAACTGCTGTTCAACAACTGTTGTTGTTATTAGTACTACACCTTTTCAGTCTTCAAGGAGTTAATGACAAGGATGGACAACAGCAATCATCCCCTAAGGGTTAATGAAATAGCCGCTGCATGTTGCTCCAGTCACTGCTGCAGAATATCATGATTTCATAAACTTATATCTAGGATCCAAATAAATACATTGCCTTCTATAGGAAAGCAGGACCATTTATCAACCCTGAGGATATTGTCAGGAGAAAATAAGGAAAGTCAAGTGCAGTAATGCTCCTGATATACAGCCTGATGACACCGCAAGATGTAAAACACAGCTTGGAAAAAACAGATACAAAAAAGAGGTTGCTTTTCCTCAAGGTTATCCCCCTCAGGAAAGTATGAACAGCCTTTGAGAACACTGGAAAAGACAGAGGAAAATTGCATACAGACATAACTGCGATAAAGTTCCTTTATCCTTTTCTCCGAAATCATTTTGGGTACCAAAAATCGGCTCTTCAGGAAATGTCAAGCACAAGTTATGTGGGTAAAGCAATTATTTCTTGTCGAGTTGGGATCAACCTGGAAAGATTCTGCACTTTGACTTGGTTCAAAGAGAACTTGAAAGTTCAGGAACTTACCTGGAACTTTTGGGCAACATAAAGTGTGCATGTGCTTACTGTGCACCTCTAACTTGCCTTTGCAAGGGAACAATGGAACAGACTAAAGAATTTGTTGAGATCATGGCTGAATCTTAGGTCCAGGACATGAATAGGGTCAGTTATGTACAATGATATCCTTAGTGAATAGTACCTGCCCTATAGGGCCCCAAAGGCAACAAGGTATGGATGTGATGGGTGGATGGTTTCTAGCAGTATCTGTTGTGATAGAACAAGGGTAATGGTTTTAAACTAAAAGAGTGTAAATTTATATTAGATATAAGGAAGAAGACTTACAAAAAAAGTTATAACACATTAAAAGAATTTGTCCAGAGATATGGCAGATGTCCCGTCCCTGGAAACATTCAAGGTCAGACTGAATGTGGTGAGTTGGACTACAGGACCACTGAAAGAATGATTGAACAGTTCAATCATTCTATAAAAGGAACAGTAATTGAAAAGTCATACCTTTCTCAACATGTTTGAAATGTCCAAGTCCCTGTATTAGTCTGTCCTGCAGAAGTAGTGTCACAATATACTTCTTTACTGTTGCATCATATAAAAGCTTTTTATATTTTCCCTCATTATTCATTGTTAATGAGTACTATATACTCTTCTGAGAACTTTCTTTGACTTTCTAATATCGTGCTCTTTTTTACTTTGCTACTGAGGTTGAATTTCACCCCTGATTTCCTCTAAGCCATCTACAGTTTGAATGTAGGAATTCTTTCATTTTGGAACAATTTCTAGATTCCATAGATTCCAAAATTTCATAAGAAAATAAGCATATTATTATGAAATAATAATTTATACTCTTCAGTAGCATTACTTAGAAAGACTACATCTAACAATATGTTCTGTTATTGCTAAACTGTTTTTTTTGAGTTTTCAGTACTTTAAACATAATCCTGCTTCATTCTGCACCTATTTTCCTAGGTTCCATCATGTCTAGAGACATGATGATTTCCTGTTTTCAAGAACTGGTATTTTTATATGGAGAATAAGAAAAGGATTGTGCTCTAAAGAAAATACTGATCTTGACAATTCAAAGACTGTTTTAGAATGATTACTCAGAATCATGCAAATATTTTTAGCTGGTTTATATTAGGGGGAACTAGGGAAAAATACTTTCCATAGATCTGTAATTTTACAGAAATTGAAATCATTGATACGTCAAGCTAACAGTATTTATGTTCTGACAATCAGTTGAAATTCCAGAATCCTGAGACATTTCTATCCTCTTAATGGTCTTGTGGTAGTTTAGTTAGATAGTGAGAACTAATTGTTCTGTTTTAGGCTAAGTAAAGTAATAGACTTGTGGACTATCACTGTTACTTATTTAGTTGCTTCTCTTTAGCTTACTGTTTTTCTAAAAAGATTATGTAGCAAACTAAGCCAAGAAGAAGGATGAGTCAATAAAACAGTGTATTCAACGAGTGTTCCAAGCAGCTGAAAAATCCTCTCAGAGTAGCTAATGATAATTACTTAAAGTATAAAAGTATTTATTCCTCTTTAACAATGTAGCAAACACTTATTCTAATAGGTAAATGTACAGTGAATGTTGTTGATTTGTCTAATATATTAAACACTTCAACACATCTGCATACATAACATATTAACTCAAAGGTTGCATTTGTAAAAAGGTAAAATGCTTTGCATAAACTTATGCTGGAAAATACCTGGAAGACTGGTCAAGTTTACCTATCTTAAAAAAAGAACTAAAACACAGGTGTCCAAGTTTTAACTCAACATATGGAAGAAATTATATTTAAAAGGAACTGCTAGTTCTCTGCACAGACAAAATCTACTGCCTAGGAATACTAAACTACTAAATGTTCCACTTTTTAACCAGGATTCCTCAAGAAATGGGGAGGGAAAATAGGGAAGTATGGACTTTGGAATAAGAGCAATTATGATTCAATGCAATATATTATTTTGAAATAATGATTTGCTTTCTTTTTGTCCACTTAGGTATATTTAATAATAATAATAAAAGTAAATTAAAAAATAATCAAATATCAATAATGGTATATTAGTAGAAAAAAAATAAGTATCAAGGCAAGTTTTTAATTTCTACTGAAAATGTCTACATCATTGCATTACTTACATCATTACCCAGTAGTGGCTGGACTTTTCCAGCTCCAAAAGGAAAAGGCATTTATTTTAGCAAATCAACTCTCCAGGCATTTCCATTAATATCAGTCTTATGCAAGCAGTTGACTCAAAATATATTTAACAATAGCAAAGGGATGATTTCTGATAGTAGAGATACAGTTTAATAAACAAGACACTTTTTTCCCCTAAAGTATTCTCAATTGGCTACCCATAAATAATTATAAAGAATGGACAAGTAAACTCAGAGATTGCAATCCCACTTCATCTATGACTGACACAAAGCATCACTTTGAATGCTCAGGTGGTGTTTCAGTGGTACACAAGCCTTGAAAAAACTTTTGAGACAGGATGAATTTCAGCCTAAAAGAATTATAGCAGAAATAATATGACACTGAAAAATTAGGCAATTTTACAAAGAATTGCAAATATGGTATAGAGATGAATGAGACCTTGATATCAGGTATGGTAGACAGATCTGACAAATATCACTAGGAAGTCTCAAAAGAGATTTTATTAATACATATAAGTATAAATCATTTGAATAGCTGTACCAAGTAATGCAACAATGTTACTTATCCTTTGAAGTTACAAATATGTAATAAGAACACAGGGCAAAGCCTAAAAATAACTGCTGGGTAAACAGCTTTATCTTCAAAGGAGAATAAAATTTATATCTATTTTCAAGATTTATTCCAATGGCAATTTTTTTTTTTTTATGGAAGGCTAGAGATGTAGCTGTCATAAAAAAAAACAACCAAAACCAAACACCAACTTGAAGAGAACATAAAAATATATTCATTTTTTAAATCTATGAAATTTGGATTTGGAAATATCTGTCATATTACCAGAGTCTTTCTGTTTCAGCAGTCCTTATATTTGACCCATGTACTCCTCTATTCAACTCAAAGAACTGGTTTCGGCATAGGCATGACTCTTGTCTGGATGAAGTTCATCTTTCAGAAAGCAATCCATGTGTGAATACTTACAGATTCCATGTTTTCATTTGGCCATGTGGTCAATTATTAGCACCATCATAAAGAATTGTATTTTATTTGGGTTTTAACTTGGGATTCAAAAAAGACTCCAGCCCTTAAGAATTGTTGCTTGCTAAATGTAAACTTTGTAATGACTTCGCATGACTTTGCAATGTTTCTTCCTTTTATGGAAGAATGCTTCATTCAATAAAATTTAATTGAAAAGGTAATCAAATCACTTTTCTCCTCACTACCCTGGAATCTTTTAGCTAGTTACCAGAGGAGTTTTATAAGTACTAGGCAGCAAGCTGAATGAGACAAGCAGCTAATAATAAATATTTTAAATTAACATTAAAATGTTCAGTGTTAGAGGTCAGGTTGAAAGCTATGAAGGTCGCTCCAGGTTTTAACTGAGATATTGTTTCTGTTTGAACTTGGTTAAATATTTGGAGCTATTCTGTTGAAGCAATGATGCTGTATATCAGTTATGTGATTTCCTAGAAGCGTATCTTAAAAAAAAATGTATTTTATTATCTTATATCTAATAATTATACTGTCCTTCCTTACAATAGTTTTTTTTCTAAAATGCATATATTCTGGAGCTGCATGATGCAATGACAGTGTAGCACAGGCGATTGGCACATCAATAAAACAAACAAATGGCATAAAGAAATTTTATATAATGACCATAGAACCTTGGCTTAAAGTAGGAGCTTCGATATGTGCCAGATCCACTTTCTGAGAAAAAAAATAGTAATGATAAAAAATTTGTTCCTTGGTGCGTATCTTCAGAAGACAGAAAGTTCAGTTTCCTGGATCTTAAATGGACCACTTTCTTTCCACTATTATCTCTTTAGGACAATTAAAGAGATGACAGGCAGCATTCTGGGGACATTTCCTGGGCGTTACTCTTTCAGTTCATGTGAGCAGCCCCTTGGTCTTTTGGAGTCCTGAAAAATCAGGACCAGCTTGTAAGCTCCCTCCATTTACATAAGAGTGAGTGCACTGACTGCAAGCAGTGAAATATTTGATCTCTAATCATACAGTGTAATTAGGTTTGGGAGGAAAACATGTTTTATCTGTATGTTTCTGATGTACCCTGTAAATTTGTTGTACTATGCAAATGTTTTAAAATAAGTTAAACAAGGAAAATGCAAAGAAAATAGTTATCTGAACATTTTGCTACAGTTCCTCAAAATGTAAACAAGATCCAGTTTGGGGAATTTGAAGCATTTCTGATTTATCTCCTGGGTTATGATAAATCTTTTGTATGAAATGGGAATAGACTATATGGAGAGATTTGGGGATTTTTTTTTTTTTTTTTTTTTTTTTCTTTT
>VYXD01007117.1:531903-548861 GCA_013397195.1 Hylia prasina | reverse complement strand
GCCTGTTGCCCTTTGCAATGAATTTTTATCTTTTTCATTTGAAGCTATTTTAAAATGTGTTTCACATCTTCATTTTCAAAGCCTTCCAGCAAGGCTGCATTTCATCAGATAATGCAGAACAGATCATGGACCTTTTGTATCATGCAAACACGTTAATCTCAAATGTGCTGTCACGGTGGTACACATTAACTCACTCTACATGGTGATTAGGGATCATGGAAAGTTCTTCTAGCTAATGAGAAGCCAAGCCAATCACTCAGCAGTCAATTAAAAAAGGTAATCTTCAGTAGCCAGCAGTTCTTAAAGCATCTTAAAGCTAACACAGCCTGAATATTTACAAGATGCATAAAAGATTAAATTGGTGATTAAGATTTTTATCTTGCTCTGTAATATCTTAGGTTGCACTCAAACACATGCCTAATTTGAAGCTTCTGGTAATAAAACCAGCTCACATGAATGAGTGAAATATAGCCAATGAATTACAAATGAACATTGATTGCAATATTTCTGAATTTTCTCATTTTATAAACAGCTGTGGGTTTTTTTGGGTTTTTTTTTTTTTGAGAATAAGGGATTTCCTTCAAATTTATCAGAAGTACTGAAATATTCTTAAACTTTTATTGCTTCCTTTTCCCATTTCAAGCATATCCAAAATTTACTGTCTGAAATATGAAAAACTTTGAGAAAAAAGGTTTAGGCTATCTAGCTTCCATATTTGGAAAACTACTTTTAGGGACTTAGATACTTTAGTAGAAAACATCCATTTTCTCACATACTTGATCTTTTGTTAAAAATTTTCTTTTTGTACATGTGAAAGATTAGAAATTATTACAAACTTATAAGTGTGTTTATAAGTGTGACACCTATTTATGATTACTTTTATCTTTTTTTTTTATGATCCAGGGAAATTTAATCATATCTCTTAACATTGGTTGTTCAAGTACTGCTCATTTTTCACCACTGGTGAACTGTACACTCATTTCAGAAAGTCACTGAGAGCAACAGCAACAGCCTAGTCAAGCTTTCACATGGAAATTATGATGATTGCTAATACAGGAATTACAGTTTCAAATTAAAAGGGTAATTTTATTTAAGTTTATATGATAAACATAGTCAATATGACTGTCATATTGGCATCAAGTCAATGCTTTCATGACATCTGCAGCAAACCTGGGCTATCACCATACAAGGATGTAAATCTTGGCAAGTCTTTACTGGCATGTTTACTCTGTTGTAAGGCTCAGATGTGAGTGCACTGCATTTTGGTAGCTTAAAAGCCTTCTTCCAAGATGTTTTCCACAGACCTTTTCACAGAACTAAGGTGGACTAAAAATGAAATTTTGCCTGAGCATTGTTGGGGCAGAAGAAGAAGCTGTTGCAAGGGACCTCCTGCCATTGGCATGCCTGTGTTCCTCCTCAAAAGGAGCAGCCCAAAATGTCCCCAAATGTTTCTTTTCAGTTCAGTAACAGCCCCCAACAGGCTTTTCCTTACACCTGGAACTGAAGACTTTTTGCAGATTTAATATGTTTGTTCTTCCCTTGATAGTTGAAAGACAAGAGAAAGTTGGTGTTTTTATCCTCTTCTCAGATAAAAGATGTAAGAACTTTAAAAATTGTGTGCTTGAGTCTCTGTAGTCTTTAGAAGCTGTATGTGTGTCTTCGTAAAAAGATGTGTGTGATGGTCAAAAGACTAGATAGTGATTATTAATTAGCTTAATTCTAAAATTTTTTTTTTTCATTTTTCTAATGTGCAGTAATATCTCTTGGTTCACACTGATGTTTTTTTCCAACATGGAATTGTGTATTCTTATTCCTGCATATATCAAATGAAAACTAGTATAATCTCAGTGTTTCCAGTTGACACCTGTGGCTATATAAGAATCAATTACAAACCAATTTTAAACACAGCGTGGACTCTCACACAGAAATACAGAGGACAAGGAAGATAAGCAGCAGAATTTATTTATATATATATATATTCTTTATCAAAAATGCCTCTGGAAGGAAGTATAGCCTGTGAACATTGTTTAATTTCAAAGCAAGCCTAATGCTTTTGTTTGTATAAGAGTAGGTGTCTGTGAGGGAAAGCTCTTCATACAGAAATAGTTCTCATTCTGGAGAACTTCATGTGCCAAGAAAGTTATGAGCAAATGATGTTCCTTTGCTCACCTTTCACATTCTCTTTCAATTACGTGGCTTCTGATTTTAGGTTTTATAAATGTCAGCGAAGCATAAACTTTTCATTAACCTGCAAAGGTATTCTTGAGAGACAGCAAATCAGAGAAGGAAACTGTTCATAAATCATGACAAGTTACAGCTGAAAGGGACAGTGAGACCTGAACCTGGTCCTAGGATGGCACACTTTCATACTTTTGAAGGAAGATTGTCTCAAAGACACTTTTTTGCCATCCTGTCTTGGAGCTTACAGCATATTAAATTTGTTGAGATCTTGTCGAGATTGGATTGACTTTTTAGTCCAATTTTAGTGCTAAACATCTGAATAAACAGATGAAGAACAGTATGCTCCACATTAATCTTTATTAGTGCCAAGCATAACATAAAGTTGTAAAATAAACACAGGCTTGGTCATAGTTTTTACCCAGAATTTTTTTATTGTTCAGTATTTTAATGTAAGAGAAATTATGTAAAAATTATTTTATCAATAAATTCTACTTTTATTATATTTTTATTCTTCATTTTTTTAAAATTCAGCTAGGTTCGAAAAGACTTTTGACATAATTGAGTCCCACTTGTGACCAACCACCACCTTGTCAACTGGACCATGGCACTGGGGGCCACATCCTGGGTTTCCTTTAAACACCTCCCCATCAACTCCCTGAGAAGCCAATTCCGAAGTCTAATCATTCTTTCTGTGAGGAATTATCCTGATATTAATATTTTAGACTTTATTAACAAACTATCTGGAAGAAGCCTCAACTAAAGACTGAAATAGCAGGGGGATAGTATATTTAACAACACCATCTCTAAATTCCTAAAATACCATCCAGACAGTAGAGATAAAATCCTGGATGCTCTGAGGAAAAGAAAAAAAATCAAATAAAAAACTTGCTCTCTACTTTGTGAATTCACTACTTCATTAGTACATTAATATTCAGATCCATATCCATTTGAAGGTCACAGAGCTTAGCTATAAAACCTTAAATAAGTTAAGCTCTCTTGATGCCAAATACCTCTGCACTTCAGTTGGGCATTTCTATTTAATGGGGATTCATCAGGGTCTTTTCATGTGTGTGAGCAGCAGTTTCAGTGTGCTGCCCCTGTTTGCCAGCTTGTTATCATGAAGGGTTATACTGCACCCAAATATGAGGATTTTGAGGGTGAACCCAAAGACTTTAATTTCTCCTGAACTGATTTGGCTGAGGTATGAGGACAGCTCTTTCTACTGTGGTATTTAAAGTTGGATTGTTAACTCTATCCTCTGTGCTGAAATTACATTATTTAATGAGTGTGAGGCTGCCTTAGGAAATAAAAAACTTTTCTTGAAAGCTCAAAATATTTCCTTTTGAAAGGACAAAATAGAGAAATTTGCCATGTTATAGCTTAAGGGAAATGAATAGTAACAAACTGTGTACATTTTAGAGGAAAACAAAACAAAACACCTTATTCTCTTTTATGGCATTGATTGGTGCCATTGCATCTGACATGTACAGAATTTTCATGTCATAGCAGTTGCAACAAGTACTGCCACTGCATTTCTTTTGTCCAATTAACTGGTTAATATAAGCTCAAAGCTGTTTAGAAACTTCTTAATGTGTCTTAAGAACAGTCAAAATACGGATTGAGTTTTCTTGGAAGCTGAAACACCTAATTTCCTTTAAAGGAAGAAGGTTCTTGAGAACAAAGACTGGGTTTGATTTTCAATTAAATGAATATGAACTTAGCTTTGAACTCTGTGGGCTTTTCCTAGAATGCAATTTCTTACTCAGATAACAGTGAACATGGTATTGAGTCTTCAGTGAAATCTTCCTAAATAGCTGCAAGCACAATCTTCTGAGGAAGAGGAACATCCTTTAATGCACTCAGAGCAGTCCTGTGGTTACACTTTAAACAAGTATACACTTGATTCCTGTGTGTGTTATAAGGAATACTGAATTGATGAGACTAAATTGGATGGTTATAGCTTGTAGAAAAATCAGAGACGTAAAAGCAGGAAATGATAAGAGAAGCTGAAGAAAAAAAAAAGAAAAATCCTTGCTATGCAGGAGAAGAAATAAAAAAAAAAGCAAGCTGCATGTAGACTTTTCAAAACATGGGAATAGATAAAATGAAAAAAAAAAATAGAGCAGAAGGTTTTGCAGAGGACTTGAAAGGCCTGCACTATGAAATCAATTACTTCCCAGCTAAAGAAGAAGTGCTCAAAGACAGTCAAGAGTGCAGAACTCTCAGATGACACAGATCACTGCCAAAGCAGTAACAGAAAGCAAACATTATGTGCTTTGCTTATTTTTCAGCTACATGTATGTTGTCACTTTTCCCATCTCTGAGTGCCTTGGGGCCAAGTTATTTTTCTTTGGTAAATTTCATGGAAAAGTCTAACAATGAATTTGGCTTGGACAACAGCGGTGGTAGGCAAGGAGTGGGAGGAATCTGTGCATGGGATTCCCCTCCTGATACCTGTGATAGGTGCTCTCCTCCAGACTTAATTCTTTACTTCTTTCCTACCTTGACACCTCTATATCAGATGGTTTTTTACAGTGACTTTTCAGTGATTTAAAAGAACAATGATGTGGTAAGAGGGAAAACTCTGCAATGTGAGAATAACAGTTCCAAGGATAGGAGCTAGAACACAAGCATAGGTAACGCACTGTTTGAATGGAGGGAGGCCACCAGTGGAATTTGGTGGGCTCTTGGCTCCATTTGTGCTGATTAACACACTCATGAAGGCTGTGGAAGAGCAGGTGAGAAGGAGGGTGACAAAGCATGCACCTGATGCAGTTGCATTCCAGATAGAAAGGATAATGGCTGACAGTGAAGGACTACAAATCTGCCATAGGAGACTGCTTGGCTAATGAAAATAGCTTCTGGTCTAGTGTAAAGAATTGTAAAGTGATGCACATGGGAAAAAAGCATATTTTAAATTTCACATTAAAATCTGGTGGTTTTGGGCTGACCATTTTCACCTGAGGACTGCTGTTCTCGTATTTTAAATCTTCCTGAAAAACTCACTCCTTATGCTTCTCTGTGGATAATGGCAGGACCAACCTTTTTGTCCATTCTTCTGTTCTGCTTATAATAGTGCTGCCAGAGGTACTCCAAGAGTTACCTCTAGATAACTAGCCTTTCAAAAGGTTTCTGAAATGTTTTTTCAGTCTAGACATCTGCAGTGTTTTCCTTGTGCCACATTAATCTAAGGCCATTTGTTCTCCTGATAATTAGCAAAGGACACTCATGGCAGCCCCTTAGTGTTGTGGAATATATTTTTATATTTGCAGCCTCATGCTGGGCACTTGCAGCACTTTGTTATCAAGCTTCCAAGATGGCATGAATGTCAGGTTTTATAGTGGAAGTTGACAAGTGCACTTTAGAAAAGCCGTAAATGTGAAATCTGTGGCCCACTGTGTAACAAAATGGTCAGTGACTGAGGATAAAGGTTAACAAGGTGGAAGCAATAAATCTGATTTAAGTGAAGGGCTCTTCATATCTATCTCACTAACACATCTTAATTAAACAGTATTTTCCACATCACATAAGATGTTTTTGCTTCCTTTTCAATAATTGGATAGAAACTTGAAAGAATAATCAAGAAAAGAGGGTGGTATAACAGAGAGCTGAATTGCTGTCTGCTTCTAAGTTTTCTGCCTTTTCAAGGCATTTTAAGGCATTTTTTCTTTAAGGACTGAACTTAAGATTAACCTTGAGTGTGCATTGCCCTGATTAAAAGAGGAAACTTTGGTGACTTAGCTCTCTGGACAGTTCTACCAAGTGTTCAATGCCTTAAACAGATACCTGCTACCTCTCAGAGACGGAATAATTTCAGATTAAGACTTCATTACAGACTGAATATATTGAAATATAGGATTTTTCATCTGCTGCATGTCAGAGGAAAAAGGCCTTAGCAAGAACCTAACTTAACAGACTGGCTTTAGTGTAAACTATTCCAATAAAAAATGCTTGCTGACTGTCAATAGAAAACCATGAAATTATGTGAGGATTTGAATAATTTGAGCTAAATAAGAAAAAAACCCCAAACCCTAGGAATAATTTAATGTGATGTACAGAATGAACCAATTCACCTTATTGTAAATTATGAAAAATATATTTTTTTATTTCCAAACATGCAGATATATGAATATTTTAGCATAAAATTTAGGCACCTGTGGTGGCTTATTTTCATAGCACACATTCACTGTTCAGATATCTGTAGTCTGAATAGTGAATAGTCGCATGCTTTTTTATATCACTTTGGATGAAACATTATTAAATAATAATGAAACCTAATAATGGACATCAAGCATGAAAAACCTTCAACAGAAAATAAGCAATAGAAAAAGAAGCAAAAAGAAGTAACAGAAAATTGGAGAAGAGAATGAAAGTCTAAATACCTATCTGTCAACATAACTGAACAAAGAAACTTGCATAATTGCCTTGAAGGTCACCTGTCAATTTTCACAAGACAACTGTTCAGAAATGAACAGACATCGTATCACAACTGTTCAGAAATGAACAGACATCTTATCAATGCATCCACTGAGAATTTTGCTATATGTAGCATGGCTCAGTCAAAAAGGCTCAGAAGTCACTGCCACTGAGGGTAGAAATCAAGTGACTACTTGTTTTAAAGCACAGCTAATTACCCTTAAAACAAACAAGATGAACAAACCAGCAGCAAAATAACCCAGTTTATTTGCATGGAATTATTGCCAGTGTTGAACCTGTGACCAAGATGAGCTGTTCCAATACCTAAGGAAGGATTTTCACTCTATATATACAGAGAGTCTGAAGATTAGAAGAGAGAAAATATTGTTAGATCTTTTTAATGAGTATGTACTATAATCAGATTTTCTGATCCTTTCTCTTCAAGAATTCCATCAACCTTTGGTACCTATGGCTGGGGCATCTTTGCTATGTCATATTCTTTTCTGTTGCTTAAGATGGTAAATCTGCTTAGAGAGAAATACGTTAAGACTGAGGCAGCAAAAATCAACAAGACTAATATGCACATTTCAGGTGACAAAGCAAAGGATAAAATATCAATCAATCAATCAAACAAACAAAAAGAAAAGAAAAAGGAAAGATGCCCCAAGATTCACCTAAAATACTTTCTCCTTTGAAGTCAAACCAGCAGTTGTGATATTTTGGCAGGCTGCCTTGACATTAAAAATATTGTGGGGACAGGCAGCTCATTCTCCAGTTAAGAGTTAAAAAATGGCTGCCTCTAAAGATTTGTTAAACTAGGATCTCCCAGCTACAGGTTTCTTGTCCATCGTGTGCTTTTCTCCTGAAATTGCAGGTTTATGCATTTATGCATAAATCAAAAACTCCAAACATCAAAAACTCCAGTGTTTCTTCCTCGCATTCCCAATATTCAATTATCTGTATGAAGCTGCAGTTCTGAGACATTAAAAACTAAAAGAAATGCAAATGAAAAAATATGGTTGAAAATTTCACTAAGGTGTAGTTTTGGCTTTTTGGTAAATGAATTTCTTTGTTTTCAGAACTGAAGTCAGCAATCTATTACACTGACTAGATTCTAATCTTTCTCTCTCCCTCTCACCAATCTCTCCCCCCAGCCATTTTTAATATAGCTTTTTGGTTGCTGTTAAGGCTAATATTTAACACATTTTGAAGGAATAGTAACAGCAAGTACTGTCAAAGCCTCAATGAAAATATAAGAGAATCTGTCAACTGCTCAGCCTACAAGGGTTCAAAAAATCAAGACGGTGCACTTTTTTTCCTTGAACACACACAGAAGCCAAAGCTTTTAAACTCATTATCAAAGCAGAAAGCACAACAAAAGCATAACCAAAGACAATTCCAATTTGTAGGATTAGACTGGTTTTGGTTTATTTTAGAGACATTATCTTTGTAAGTTAAAATCATTATCCAACATCTCTGTGGGGCATAGGACAGCAGATAGGAAACTATTTTCAACCATGATGGTGTCAATAACTAATGTAAGTATGAATTACCTGCAGATATCTCTGTTGGGTGAAGGGTTTGGTGGTAAAAGGCTTTTTTATATTTTCTTCTGCTGAAAGCCTGGGTGACTGCACATTGCCCATGTGAATGTTCATGTGAAGTATGTGCAAAGGAGGGGATGCATTTTGCGGGGCAAGATAGCACCTGACAAAGCAGGTTAACTTCAAAGCAAAGATGGTTAACTTCAACTTTAACATAGGCCATATGTGGAAAAAAAAATTAAACAAAAAAGAGATGATAGTGAAATTGCACTTCCTTCAAAATAAGTTTTTATGTGAAAACAAACCATGGAATTTATAGCTGTAATTCCAAAGCAAAAAGAACAAAGGAAGTCTGACTAGTTGTTAATAAATGGCTCTTAACAGTCTTTAAAAACACAACCAACCAACCCAAAACCTAGAAAGTGTGCTAGTCTGGATGTACACACAGAGAGGATTCAGACATTATAACATACAGAAAAAAACCCAAACAAACAAAAAAAAAACACCAAAAAACCCTAATTTAGGATAAGAGAGGGAAACAAGTTGTTCATATAACTTGATTTCTACTGTGAACAAATAAATAACCAGCTGAGAAAATTTTACTGAATTTGGAACAAACACATTTAATTTTTTTGGCAGATAAGAAGAAAGGTTAAGAGACCTAATTTGTATTGCTCATTTTTAATGAGCATTTTTAAATTGTCCAAATAACCTACTGTCTCAATCAGAAATTCCAATTAATTTAAAATTAGGGCACAAATAAAGCACCTCTAGTCATGTTGGGGCCCACATTTCTTGTCTGGGATTCAAATCTTTGGTGCTGCTGCTGTTCTGCAAAAACCTACCTGTGTAAGCAGAGCAATTGTGTGACAGAAGCAGGCTTGCTTAAACCAAAGATGGGCAAGATGTACAAGATATATTACTATATTAATATGAAACATTCTTCTGTTATGAATATTGGACGTTTAAAATCGATAGAGAATAATGTAAGATAACATACTTTGAAATATGGCAATCCGGGGTAAAAAATCTATATATATTCAGTGCAGAAGTCAAAGAATGAGGTTTTTTATATATATACACTTTTATCAGTGAAAATTTCAAAAAACTAATAAAACTTCTCAGATTCTCATCATGTTGTGAGGAAATTGATGATGGACCTATTGATAAAAAGGCAAAACAGATGGAAATCTGTCTTCGAATACAGTTACATTTCTACTGCAACTGCTTTCTGACTAGGAAACCAGAAATCAGTGACAGAACTGAAACAGGAGGCTGTAAAGAGAGGAATCAGACTGCAAATACTGGTGATTCAGTGGATATCTTAATTTCTGGGAGCAAAAGTTTTCTTAGTCCTGTCTGACAGTAACTTGTTATGAGTAACAGTACAAAAAAGTATTTGATTGATGATTGCATTCATTACAACCATTTTCTTTTTTATTGTATGTGGAAGATGCCATCAACATTCATATTGGAGATTTGCTAGAAACAATAAAAGTCATAGTGGATGTGGATCTGGGCCAAGACAAGGCCACGTGGTGGACTGGGCCAGGTAACCTACAGAACTGCCAGATAGGGAAGGATAGATCTTTCCTGGCACCACAGCTGGGAATGATTAGATCTCTTGAAAGTTGCTAAAATTCTTGCATTCAGCATTGGGTTAAAACTTGAAAAATTAGATATGAGGGCTAATAAGTTGCTTTGTGGGTGTACAGTACAGCAGTCATTTCATTTTCAAAAAAAGAGCAAAGATACTTGTGAGTGGGATAAGCAAAGAAAAGGTACATTGAGATCTCTACCATGCTGGCTTATCTCCTGTCTAAATATATGGAATTTTAAGTAGAGGTAGGAAGACTGTTGTGCTATTCATGGTTATTTAATTCAATTATATCATGTGCAGTATTTCTTAAAATAAACTGCCATGTTTTCCTTCCTCCTTACAGCTACTGGTATAACTCACAAGTTGTTTGGTGGATCATTATATTTAATATACTTTGAAGTGGTCACACATATATTTAACTTAAATTTTATATCCCAAGACAGCCTGCCTAAATTTCCATTTGATATGCCAAAGAACACTTAACACCTCTTTGTCTGCTTTTACCATGGACAGGTTTCTGTAGGCTTAGTCTCCATAAAGTAGACAAGAAATTAGAAGTTCATAGGACATGGTGGAGGCTGAATTTAGTGTATAGTTATACTTTGGTCTTAACCAACCCAACTTATTAAATTCCTCACTGTCTCATAAATAATTCCAGGTTATTTAATAAGATATATCATCTAATGATGAGAGAACATAGCCTGGTGTATTTATACTCTTCTTCGGCTGGGGTTTGTAATTCAAACATTCATCATTTGCTCCCCAACGGGAACCTTGCCATATCAAATACCATAAGAGATCATTAGCTATGATAATTAGGTAAGCTCTCAAATATTTTCTCTGTTAAGTCCTGGTTAAACTGCCTGTTTTGATTTTATATCCTTTCTGTCTGAAAAAAAGTATTCCATCATCCTGGCTCTGCAGATGGCCATATGTCTCTTTTGTCACAGAACTGGGGTTTCCTTCCCGTAGCAGATTGGGCAAACATGGAAAAAAACCCACCCATTATATTCAAAAGCTTTTGGTATCTGGTTGAAGAGATCATAACCATCCACATCCAAGAGCCAAATTGTATCTTCCATCCCCACGAACCACTCCAGATTTGCACATTCTCCCTATGAGATGTGTATGGCAGCAACTGGACATCTGGTGCAGATTTTCTTTCCTTTTACTCTGTACTTTCGAAGGCCTGGACTGGTGTTCTGTTCAGGTTCCAAAACACTAAGCTGGTTCATGGGCTAGTGTGATGCTGCTGCTTGCTCAGAGATGTAGGCTACCAGCTTCCATCTGGGTCATGACAACAATTTAATTCTGATCTCTGTACAGGCTTTTCTCCAAACAATTATGTTCTCCTGAGAAAAGCTCTTGTTATTTTTGAGAGCCAGGTTTCAGATAGTCAGCTCGCTGCCGCTCCGCAGGTTTGAAGCTCTTTTCTGCATTGTACTTTCCTTAATAAATCCTGACTCTAGGAACTGAAATTGAATTGAATTTCCAGAAATTAAAATCAGTGAATTTCATGGGTGAAATGAAGGTGAATCTGTAGGTTAAATTTATTTTTTAATTATTGTCTTTTTATGTGTATATATACACACAGATATATCTATTTAAAACTACAAATGAAAATACTGACAATTTATGGATTTGGCACGAACTTCTATGAGCTAATAAACAATTTCAGTTTCTTGGGTTTGCATGCAAGATTTTGTTATTCACTGTCAAATCCATTTCTATCTTTCTCTGGATTACTAGCTTTAGGATGAAATTGATGAGATACTATTAAGTCCTGGTGACAGTAAAGTTGCATTTTGACAATGGGTCTATTCTTAAAAACTCTCTTAAAATTCCCAGTAGATTTGTCCTTTAAACATGTCTTTCCTGTACTATTGTCTGTGTAAAATGGAGAGAAGGGTCATAAAACCTATCTTAATTAATACATGGAACATAGTAAAAGTAGTAATTATCATCCACAAATGTTCACAGAAACAAGTATTAGTGACAACCAGTCTTTATTGCCAGATGAATAAATGTCTACCTTAAGTCTGGCTCCAAATATTGGATTTTGGGGAGAGAACATTTATTTTCTTTACACTGATTTGAACAAAAATTTATTATTTTTATGGCTTTTATCCTAAAGTTGTAAATAGAAATGTTTAATCTCTATTTCATTATGGGAGGCTATTACAACCTCTGGAAAGTACTTTCATTTAGGATGTCACACAAAGTTTAAAAATTCAACATAAAATTTTACAAAATTCCCTATTTATTACCTTAAAAATGTACCTAGTTGCTTTTGTAGTTGAAAAAGAGATACATAGTTAGATTTTAATTCAAACAAAGAAATTGCATTCACCAGTATCACCAAATCTTCTAGTAATAAATTTGCCCTCAAATCCTCTGGATTAATGTGTTTTTGCTACTTGTAGTTCTGCAACTTTTTATTTTCCTTCTGTGGGACTTCTGAGCTATCTGCTGTAAAAGCATTTCTTGTAGATTTTCTTGCATTTAGTTTCTGCATACAGTCTGTGAGCCCATGGACAGTACAGAAATGAGATTTAGGCCAGTGTGACACCCCATCTAGCTTGCTGTCCTTTCCCAGGAAAAGATGAGGAATTGATGTAAGAGCAGAAAGTGGTCCCCAGACAACTCAGCTAGCTGCTGTTCCTACCTCCAGGGAGCAGAAGAAAGAGAAGCAGCATCAAATGAAGGCTTTAAATATCTCCTCGGTCTAATGATACCCTCTTGACTTGTCTCTCCTGGCTGGGTTGAAACTGAAGTTGGATTTGGGTCACTTCTTCAGCACCCAGTATTACCACTCAACTGTAAGCTCAGTTATTTTTTTTTCAGCAAGTTTTTATTCCACGTAGTTAAAGCTTCTTCTGCTGTCTGTCTCAACATATTGAATTTTTAATTGCTAATGAGATGTAGTTTTCCTCATGGTACCACCAGCTGGGGTCTTTCACAAGTCTTTCCTTTTCTACTCTAGGCTGACCTCGATGTTTAAACTTTATTTATTGTTACTACTTTATTCCTTGCTGTATATTACTGAAAATACTAATTACAAGTATTCTTATATGTACACCATAGAGAATATTTAGTGTCTGCAGTAAAAAAATCTTCATATTGAAGAGACAGTTCATGGCAATTCACCATATTTTCTTTTGGTTTCACAGCTTTGAAAACTAGCAGCCAGACTTGAAAATTCCCTGGTTTTCCTTCATCTTTTAAGGGTCAAGGGTTTAAATTATAGCAAATTAACTGTACTGATTTAGTATTTATCTGCCTGAGGGTCTTAGTCATTCCATATGTAAAATGAAAACAAAGGGAGACTTTTCATGAACTGTATTGATTTTGTCACAGTGAGATCTCTGGTGGGTGTATTTGACACACCGAGCTTCTAAAAAGCCATAACATAATTAATACTTCTCTTAAGTGCTTTAAGGGGATATCTCTGTCTTTAGTTCTAAGTTCCCCTGAGCCTTCATGACTCATATGGCTCTTGCCTCTTAAAAAAAGAAAAGCAAAATTAATAAGTATACAGCTGTACAAATTTATTTCTGAAGGATGGAATCTATTGATATGACAGCCCATATGTTCAAATTTTGGTAACAGCCAGACAGGATTAGCAACAAAATTTGTAACAAGAATTTCAAATTGACTGTGCCTCTTGAGTTTTGAGGGAGAAATAGACAAAAAATAGTGATATCATATACAAGGTTGGAATATATTGTGAAAATCATCTGGTTCTTATTTAAAAATTTGCATTAAATTTGCATATGTGAGAAAAGATTAAATAACTTGATTTCCCACCCTCTCAAACTAGAAAGTCTTTGATTCAAAAGAAAAGTCTTCAGATAGCCTCCATTTTCAAGGGATAGGAAGTGTCAACGATGTAACTACAGAAAAGCATTGCTGAAAAATAGACTCCATTTCTGTCGCTCACATTCACCAAACAATAATAGAATAATAGAATAATAGAAAGAAAGGAAATCAAAGCTCAAAGGAAAAAAATATAAAACCCCAAATTTTCTCCTTCAGATTTGCCCATCTAGAGCAGTTATGTGTTCTTTTGCATGTCTGTGTCTCAAGTTTTGGAAAAGAAAAACTTTGGCATTTCTTGAGCTCAGAACCCCTTTTCATAAGTTTTTGTATTTACTGACCAAACAAATTCTATGTCTAAAACAGGAAAAACAAATAGAAGTTCATAGCATAATGTTTTTGCTCAAATAGATCAGATTAAGATAACATTTTTATGAAAACTGACTTCAGAGATCTAAATCTTTCTCTGTGATTCTAAAATTATCAAATTGTTCTTTATGCTGCTGCACTGGAGCAGTGTTTTGGCTTTGCAAGGTCTATTCTCCTCCATATTATATGTACTGTGCAGAAATTGGCAAAAATAAATATAACCACGCACTTTGATTTCTCTTGTTCTTGATTATGATAACTGCTTGCTGATCTCACACTCATGTATAATGTATAGGGTTAGAACCTATCTCTCTATATGTAGACTGTTGAGATTGACACAGCTTTGTCCTGAAAGGAGAAAATTGCATTTATGTAAGTCCTGAACTAAAAATTAATGAATGACCTGGTTGTCAGAGATTTTTGAACACTAAAATGCTTTTGGCATGAGCAGAGAGGGGACACACAGAAAAGCCTCTATAACAGTTGGTAACTTTTTAATTTTTCCTCCTGTATAACAATTGTTGGTGTCTAGTTTCCAGCTACAAAAGATAGGCTGGTTGTTTAAAAATTATATTTCAGCTGCAAAGTAATATATGAATTTTAGGAGCTTGCTTTTTTAACAAATGTGGTGCTATCTGTTATTGTGTTAGACAATTGCATGCAGAAAAACCTGCCTGATTGCAGTGCAAAACCATGCAACCACGAGACTCAGCATTGCCCCAAAAGCTTTGCCAAATATCTATTATTAAAAATAAATAAATGGGTATGATTGAGAGTTCAAGGAGTGAGCAGACATCGTCTTCTATCTTCCACTCTACCTTTTAAAACAGTGATCCCCTTGTCTCAAAACATTTGAGGACTGGTTTATTTTAATCCTGTACCATTGGAACTGAAGATAGCAGCTTTCAGCCTTTAATTTAAACAAATACCCATGTATGCTGCAAATCAGAGTCTCTGAAATAACTGTTTGTTCATAGTCAACAGGAACTGCCTTTCAAGAAAGATCAATTTGGAAAAGAACACCTTCAGAAAAACACTACAAGGATAAACAGGTGACTGGGATCCTGATTTAGGATATTAAAAATTATTGGCCTGTTTAATCCAGAAAGAGAAGAGGGGTGTTTATTGTGCTCTATCATTTGTTCAAGTGAATAAGCACCAGGGAAAGCAAAGAGCTAATAAAGTTTAAGGATGATTTTGGCAGAAGAAAAAATGAGTATAAATAGTCTATGAATAGATTTAAGGTAGATATTAGAGGAGGGTTTCTAGCCATTAAGAAATTTATGTTCTGAAAAAAGCCTTTGAACTAGAACAACTGTGGAAAAAACATAATTAGTTATAAGAAAGAACCACTGCTATTTGTTATTTGCAGTTCCACTGTTATCTGCAGTTTCCAAGGACTGTAAAGATGACACAAAATTGCTTGTCTAGCCCTGTATCCACTTCCTCTTGGTGTGATACATAAAGTGTGCAGTTCATACAATCTGTGAGTCACCCTGACTTTCAGGTCTCAGACCTTTCACTTAAACCACCAGGAAAGATGGAAATGTTGGGAAACCGGAGGATATCATGCATTATTATGAAGAGGGACTCATTATTTCTAAGTCCTTTAACAGAAATACATTTACTATTACAAAACTGTACATCTATACCTTATCCATCAATCCTATACCTGATAAAATACATAGGAAAAAAGACATTTAAATCACAAACATCTCAATATTCATGCTTTAAATTTTGCAAGAGAAAATTACTTTAAAAATACTTGTTCTGCTGCTATAATATAGAGTTTAGCCTATAAACTACTGTTAAGTTCATCATCAAAACCTGAGGATATCTGTAGCAATTCCATTTTCCTCATACAGAAACATATAAGGCAAGATAGTCAGTAACATAAAAGCTTCAGCTCTGCAAAAAAACAGGTAGAAATTATATATTACATCTTTCATAGAGCAGCTTCACAGACATGCTGCTGCAGAGAAAGAATGTGTCAATGTGTGAATTCAGGTTTGCAGTGAGAACTTCCCTGCCAAAGACGAGGGCTCTCGAAGCCAAACATTTACGTCTCCCTCAGAAATGTCTTATAGCTCAAATATTGCAGTAGTGGCACACTGAAATGTCTTGTATAAAAGGCATTAAAGGTAATATTGAAACTATTGTCTGAGGGGACTTTTAATATTCATGAAGATAGAAATATCAGAAAGTACCAGCTGACTAAATAAAGCTCTCCTAAAACTGAATATTGGAGAAGAGTACAATTATTTCAGATGTGAATAATTTAATGAATAGTAATCAGCAGTACTGACTTTGTAGCACCTATTGCAATCATTCATATTAACAGCATAAGAAATGTAAGGTATAGCACAACACAATTGATTAAGTAAACATGAAAACAGTGACTTGTGGATAGATATTAACCAAATAAAAACCCAGGATATTTTAATTAGTTACAGAGGTAAAACAAGAATTAAACTGGAAACCAAAATGATAAACAGGCAATGGAAAACTAAAAACTCTTTGATCCTTTGCTACTAAAGTAGAAAAGCTTTAACAAAGTGACCTGGGAATCACCTGGGAAAGTGAATAAGCAAGGATCAGATTTTTTGGATGTTGTGTTACAAAGGAGAGGAACAAAACTGTAAAAGTGGGCACAGAGGCAAAAGAACACGCTTAGGAGAGTGATGATTGTCTGTCTTCTTAAAATAACAATCAAGATAACAAACCAAGTGTGTAGCATAATTCTTGGAAAAAACAGAACAGAACACAAGTTAAAGAAAATCATATGGATGTCAAGTCCCCTGTAACAATGAATATAAAGATGAAGATGTAGCAATCTGTTCTTGTTTCTCCTTATTTAGAGAGAGTTTTTCAAGTGATTCTGGAAAAGGATCACCTTATTGTGTCAAAAGCATTAAAATACAATTTCAGACATCCTGCATTTAAGTTTCTTCTTTGTCAGTAACCCAATATAAGCCCATGTCAGTGTATTAAGCAGAAGCTAGCAGATGAAGAGCTGTGATTGCCCAAGTAAC
>VYXD01007117.1:489154-527955 GCA_013397195.1 Hylia prasina | reverse complement strand
TTTTTTTTTTTGGTGGTGTTTTGGGGCCATTTTGAGAAAAGTAGGAGTTTGAAACAGTGCTTGATTAACATTTTCATCTACAGCATATTTAACTGCTCAAAAGAAAAGTAGCTTAAATGTTTGGAAAGGCTAATTATTAGAAATGTACTCCAGTCCATGATGAATTCCATTGTGATTAATGAAATGTAAATATTTACCCATACCATCACTCGAATAGTAACATTCTACCCATGGAAATTCTCCTGCAGCAGGTAGGAGTACTAGTGTCTACACAACTCAGAATATCTAAGGTCTCACTGAGGAAAATCAATGTAGTATTTGCAAATCCTTTATGGAGAAGAGGCCCATATATCACCTATATTTTCAAAATGGCATTGCTCACTTCTAAATAAATAATAATAATAAAAAAATATTTAGAGTTCCTCTAGATTTAATTGCTGATTTTTTTAAAGAAAAATATGCTTGTCATTTTTTCCTTTTGAGAAACTTAGCATGGCATCCTCTTTTTCCTTTAAACATTTTTAGTTTAAAAACATTGAAGTTTTTTGTATCCCCTTTGAAAACTCTGCTATTCACCTGTATATGCTAAATAACTAACAATGCTGCTTGAAAAGCACTTTACATGTTCAAAGTGCTATGTAAACATTCACTACTGAAATTATTTATAGACATGAGACCTGGAAGGAACAGTCTCGTTTGTTTTTTACCAGAAACACTATTCTTCAATTAGGTGCCATTTTAGCCTACTTAGAAAACTTGTCCCTGTCTGAGAATGGTCTCCACAGTTTTTAAAATCGAACCAAATTAATATAAAAGAGTTATCTGTTTAAAGGCAGCCTTGCTTCATGGATATCACATTTTCCTTCAACAATCTTCTGCCTTTAAGAGGCACTTACCAAGGATATTAAGGAATAGATAACTGGAACTGGAAGGCAGAAACTGCTTATTTAGATTTTTTATTATTATCTGACCTCAGAGAAAATTGACCCTCATTTGCATTTGACCTAAGAACAATGAAAAGTTAAGTTTTATAAACAGTTGACAGTTTTATAAACATATGAAATGCTACAATTTGTACTGCATACCTTTCAAAGATTTTTTATATGTTTTTCTAAGTGTAATGATATATCTTTCACTTGATACATGAATTCCTTTGTTAACCTAAAGGCATCTTTTGATGGCAGGTAGTAACTGAGAAAAAAAACCAAAGGCATTTTGTATATGCAGGCTGGATACAACACAATTTATGGTGGCTCACTGGTCCCTCAGTATTCACCGTGGACGTTGCTTTGCAGTATTGTGCCAGAATTTCATTCAGGAGAAAAGACTAACCTGGACTCTGCATACTCACCTTCCCATGCTTCAGGAGTTATCAGAAGAATTATCACCAAGGGAGGGCTCTCATGTGGGCACCTTTTTACTGAAAAGTCAGGTACGAAAACATTAGTCTGAGGTAAATGAAATTGATGCTTTCGGCTCATCTAGCTCAAGATTAGAAACAAAACTGTAAGGAAAATGTTGATTCCAGGACTAGAGTTTGAACCACCCTTCTGAAATTTTGAAAGGCTGTTCTTGGCAGTTATTAACAGGCACAGTTTTGACATGATATCTGTTTCTGGTCACTGTCAGCAGTCTCTAGTTACTACAGAACAAAATTTCCTGTTTCTTTTGTGGAAAAAGAGAAATGTCAGATCAGTGTCTCATTCAAGCTAATCACAGAAAGCTTTCATCCAGAGTATTCTATTATTATTGAGATTGTAATAGTGGTGATCTTAAGCTCAGAAAGCTCAGATCCTTTAAAGGAATATTGATGTATTTCTTAGAAAATAGTTGCAACCGTAAAACCCAAACACAATGTCAGTAGAATAACTGGCATCCTTCTCTGCCAATATATAATGTCTGAAAATTACTACACCCAGACACCCTTGTACCACCAAGCAGTCATCAAACAGCTTCTTAAATCGAACAAAAGTAAGCGAATGAAAACCTTCTTCTAAATCTCCCTTGATAAAGAACATATAGAGTATAACAAGAACTTTATAGTCCTGTAATTGCTCTGGCTCATTTTAGCAAGCTCTTTCTCTTATATAAGAATTGCAATTTACTGAAGTGATGAGAATCCCATTAATTAAATCTTCTTTGGATTTTTTTTTTTTTAATTTATTTTCACTCCAAAAATACCATCCAAGCACTTTTGAGATTTTGTCCACAACACTTTGGCTGACAAATCAGGAAAATTCTTTCAGCAACATCCTCTTTTTCCCCAAAAGATCTAATATTTAGTTAATTTTGACTTCTCCATGCATTGAATTTCTTGTTCACAATTTTTAGACCATCTACTACAGTTCAGGTATAATTTAAACACACACTGAGTAACATGGAATCACGCCCAAGTATATGAATTAAGCATGTGCACTGGGGCCTTTGATTGCTTCTTAGTCTGTTCGCATAGACTCCAGATTGGCACAAGCTCAACCTGGTGGCTATCTTTAGCCTGACTTCGCAGAGCTTTCTGCTTCTGTTCCAGTGTGCACTGCTACAAGAGGAGTAACATCTTCCCTCTTAAGGAAGGAGAAGCTACTGCAATCACACTGCCTTTCTTCCCACTTTCTCACAAAAGTTCCAAAACAGTGGTGTGCTTTTTTTTTTTCCTTATTTTATTTTATTTTATTTTATTTTAGTTTAGTTTAGTTTAGTTTAGTTTAGTTTGTTTTTATGATCACGTTTATTTTCATTTGGTTTGCTTTTTTATGAACTCTAGATCATTAAAAATTACAGGACTTTAATGTTAAAATATATGTATTTGCCTGCATAGGCTAGAACTGCAGTGTCCAGCACTAGCACTAAGTTTTGTGACAAATGCTCTAAGGTGAAGAGCATTATTTTTAGAAACCAGGTCAGTGAATAATTAAGGTAGAGGAAAAGCTAGTCTCATTCTTGTTAGCCTCTGTTCTGGTTTTGGTTGCAGCAGAATTAATTGTCTTCATAGCAGCTAAAATGAGGCCATGTTTTGGATTTACAGTGAAAACAAGGCAGAAAATGTAGAGAAGCTTCTGTTATTGCTGAGCATGGTTCACACAGAGCCAAGGCCTTTTCTGCTTTCTGCTGCCACACTGGAGAGGCATCTGGGGCTACATGACCACATGCACATGACCCAACTGACCACGGGGATATTCCACACCACAGGACATAAGTAAATACATCTGGAAGAAGAGGCAATATTCAGAGTGATGGCATTTGCCTTCCCAATTCACCATGACACATGACGGAGCCCTGCTGTCCTGGAGGTGGATGGAGCCCTGCCTGCCAGTGAACTCAACTGGCATTTAGAGGGATGGTCCATAGACTGCATCTGTGTGCATATCTATCAAAAGTCAAGAAAGACACAAATGGGATGGAATAAGGAGTAAAAACTATCCAGGTTTTGGCTGGGACAGAGTACATTTACTTCTTAGTACAGTGCTGTGGGCTGGATTTAGTATGAGAATAATGTTATTAACACACTGATGTTTTGGCTGTTGCTATTTAAGTCAAGGGCTTTTAAATGTCTCATGCTCTGAGAGCAATGAATAGCTGCACAAAACATGGGGACAGAGCATAGGAGGGACAGTTGACCTGAACTGACCAAAGGGGTATGTCATAGTACAGAATGTCATGCTCAGTATATAAACAGGGGGAGTTACACAATAAAAGGCTGATCAATTCTTGGGAACAGTCTGGGTATCAGTCAGTGGGCACTGAGCAATTGTATTGCGCATCTCTTGTTTCTCTTGTCTTCTGTTACTCTCTTCCTCTCATTAATATTATTATTATTATTGTTTTATTAGTAGTGCATTGTATTATTAGTAGTATTATTATATTTTGTATTAAGTATGAAATTATTCTTAACACAAGAGGTTTACCTTTTCTTTCTGATTCGTCTCCCCAGTGGGGAGTGTGTGTGTTGTGGGGGAGATGAGTATCTGTGGTACTTACCAGCCAGGGTCAAACTTCAACAGCTTGCCTCAGATGTTGTCCTACTGATTGCAAAACCTTTAAAACACTAATAGAAGTTCAATGCTTCAATAAAGAAATGAAAAAATGCACTATCATAAGGGAAGAAGAGCGAGCTCTTTTGCTTAAAGGGATTTTGTATTTTAGTGTTTTTCTTTGTGATCAGTAATGCTCTGACCTCTTATACCAGCATCATTTCTTACACACCTATGGATTTTAATTCTACTAGGAAGCTAAGATAATGAGCAGCATTTAAGAGGAGCCTTATAGACCTGAGTAAATGGTGGTCATTTGGGGAGGTGCTCTCTACTCAGTTCCAAGCAATGTTCAGTTCAGGAGATTGTATGCCAAATAAGGTGTGTGTCTTCTTAAACAACCAGAAAAGAGGCCATAAAATAGAAAAGATTGACACAAGCATTATGCACCACCTTCTCAACACACCTGATAACATCTATTTGCATTCAAAAGAGCGGTTAAAGGTGAAAGTCACACCATCAGTTTATATCTGCATCAGCAGTCAAAGAGAGGGGCAGGGTCTTCTCCTTAAAGACATCAAACTCAGATACTTTTGCTTTAGGTCCAAATTCTTTTTTTTGCTTCTTTTGACTTATATGCAAATCTGGGATGTCCAGCCAGTCAGATTAGAATCCCAGCCCAGTTTTAAAATGTTCTCCAAAATCCTTGGGTAGAAAGTGATATGGAAGGAATTACTATGGATGAAAATACTTTAAGCTAGAAAAGTCATTGCACTCTCTTGTTGATATTTTTACAGAGATTGATGTAATTAAATCAACAATACCTGTTAATTCTGAAGATAGAAAAGACAGGCTCTTGTAGGAAAAAAAATATAAGAGATTATGGTTGCCAGTCTCACTCACCTGCCTTCCCCATTTGCTCTACTACACAGATTTCTTCAAAGCAAGCAGAATATATCTGGTGTCCCTGTTGAATGAAAGGGTTGTGTACAAATGGAGAAAGCAGATGGTTTATTTCATTTGTGAAACCCCCTTTTCACTCTCAGCTGGAAATGTTGAAAAGTGGGAAAAAATGTCAGTTATGCTTTTGGTACAAAAAAATCTCATTGCTCTTGGCAGTGACCTCAGCTCGGAAGAGGAGGTGTTAGCCTTGCATCGTTTCACAGCAATGGCTGATCAGGAGTGGCATTAACCTAACTTTAATAGAAGCTCCTTTTAGCTCTCTCTGCCAGAAAAGAGTCAAAGTGATGTGACACATATGAATGGTACAACAATGCAGAGATTACATTAAAGGAAAAAATAAAAGAAAAAAGGAGAGGAAGAAAAAGAAAAATGTTAGACCTTTGTGAGGGCTCAGGTCAGAATATATATAGATGGAATATTAACTGCAATACTGGAAGTGGTTTGCCAGCAGTTCTATTGGAACTGATGTATCCTGAGACCTTGTCATTGTAGTTTAGAGACACCACCTTAGATACATAAGTAATTAAAAATCATAACTTACTCCAATATAATAATAAGCAGCACGATGCCTTGGGTAGGAATTATTTTATCAGAACATTACCAGCATTTCTATCTAGGCAAAAGAAAAAGGAGATACTTGAGATATGACATTAGCTTTTTTTAAAAAGTGTGAAAGAAATTTTTTCCTACTTCAGTAGATAGAGTATACCAGTGACAGAGAGGCTCTTGCTTGATATTTAATGAGGCAAAGTTTATATTTCATTACAATAAAGATTGGTGGTAGAACAGATGATGTACTGACTCTGTTAATGCTCTTAACTCATAAATAACAGCTGTTTCAGCTTTTGCTAATTCCTCTTTTAATCCCCTTTCTTACACAACTTTGAAAAACATTGCATGTAGTCTTGCCATTTATATTAGTATTGTCATTACATGAAATTTCTTTCCTGTGCAAGATCCCACTCTCCTTTATTTCGACAAATAAATACAGGCTCATTACTGCCACTGCCCTCTCCTCTGATTTCACTGCCTGAAACCAGCCATTTGTTGAATTTCATTAGCATTAATAAATACAGGACAAAGCTTAAGAGTTTCTGTTACCCTGATTAGGGGTAACACATCACACTTTGTAGGAGGTCAGAGGGAGTGAGTTTCTTTAGCAGATTTTTCTATTAATAAAATGAATTTGATAATTCACCAGACAAAGCTGATGCTGAAAGCCTGTTCCCTGTCTATTGCATAGGCAACCATCACCAGGAAGTGTGGAGGTGTATTTTGCTTTTTTTTGAGCAAAACACTGATTTTAGAAGCGTGAAATATATACTGTTCCTGTTGGTTTTCAGTAGCAGATGTCAACACCAGTAGTGAAAAAATTAATCCAGATCTGGTAAGCTCTTAGTGTTATAGCACTGGGCAAATATCAGAGGACAGTAATTTCCCTGGAAGTGCTTTTAAAGTTTTTCTGCAGTTATTCTTGGTATTGACCTGAAATTAGTTCTCACTGCAAGAAACCTCTTGGAAAATGACAACTTACAACAGGTGATTCGAATGCTTGGATTTAATTTTTTTAAGTAATTCCTTCATATCCTTCAGGCTTGAACAATATTTTAAAAAAGAAATGCCTTAACTAAGAGATCACAAAAAGTTTTCCTTATCTCTTCTTCTCTAAGGGAAAGTAATAGATGAAAAAAATTTTCACTGATGCTAGAAACCCACAGTCCCACTAGGTCAATATATTCTATCAGGTCAAAGAGACAATCTCAACGACATTTTGAGCAATGAGTAAAATAGTACAATTTCTCCAAAACTATCTGCAAAGAACTATCACTATATAACATCTTTCAGAGGTTATCCCTATGCAATGGAAAGAATGGCCAACTTCAAATGATAATTTTATTTGTTCAGTGTTACTGAATTTCCAGATCACAAAGAGCATGGTTAGTAGATTTATAGCCATTTAGCGATCTCTGCAAACAGCAATTCTGCATTTTGCATATCTGAAACAGTATGACTGTGTTTATCACAGACTCTGTCATTATAAAGAGCTAATTGCCAAAATCAGGTTTTGAGGCAGATTGTATAAGCCCTGCAACAATGAAAAACCACAGAAAATATTTTAGTTTGTGTTCATGTCTAACTCTGAACTAAAATTACTGTGAGGTCCAGTGATTTCTAAGCCACGTCAAATAGAAAGAAGGCTGGCATGAAATTAACTCATGGACATCCATGGTCTTGTGAGTGCAACCCTGTATAAAGCCAGCTCCTGAAAAGCTAAAGGACAGCTCTTGTTTGTACAATATTGGACAGTGGCCCATTAGGGGGAATAACAGCGGCTTTGTAGGAAACCAATTTCCATATATTTACTTTCCTGTCACTGAGTTCAAAAGGTTTGTTCTGGCATGGAAAGCTGGCAGAGCAGAAGCAAACTAAAAACACTGTTTGCCAGTTTGACTGCTTCTGCTTGTGCATAAAATTACCATAAGAGACATGTGATAGTAACTACACTATCTTGTGTCCTCAGCATCTTGTGAGAAGAAATTGACACAATATAGGGATAACTCAACTATGTTCATAAGGGTGTATTGCACTTCAGAGTTTTCTTTTTCTTTTCACAATATTGGACTTGCTATAAATGCTCTCTAACAAAATGTATTGCTATTCTATTAAAAAACTTGGGAGCTAAAAAGCTTTCCCAGCATCTGGTAGGGCTTGATGAATCTGGATAGTCATTTCCATCAGCATGTCCTGTTTTCTGACTAAAACCAAAACATAATCCTTGGTTTAATTTGTGTCTCTCTTCCCACGCTGAAGTCTTCTGTAAGCTAGTGGAGTTTCTGTGTGTATTGGGAGCAAGCATGGAGGAGTGCTTGGCAAAATCCTGCAGCTTTTCCTTATCCTATACAACTTCATGGGGAATTACAGTTGCTTCTCATTTTACTCACTTGGCAATACGGCTGCGTGAGCATCAACTCTGAAACGCGATACCCTGGAGTGCATAATAGGCAAAATTCTGAGTCAATTTTAGATGTTACTCCTGTCACTGTGGGGTATTCTTCCTTTGGATGAGGACAAGAAATCAAACTGCAGATATCTCAAAGCATTAATCACAACAGGCGTATCAGAGAGTATTTTCATTTTCAGTCTTGATGTTCTTGAGAATCATCTCTTTAGTGTATTTGTAAACATACTGTAAAGTTTAATGATCCAGGCTCTGTTGAAAACTTGCCACTGTCCTGTTCCTCTCAGATAATAAAATTTATGCTAAAAGATTTATGATTTTCTCTCATCTGAAATAAAAAGCATGTTGTGCTTGCCACTGCATATTCTGTCTCTCCTCTGATATCCTTGGTAAATTGTGACTACTCCTGCCTGGGAAAACTTTGGGAATTGTAACTGGAAACAAGCTGGTTTTTCTGGTTCACTAGTTCTAACACCGCAGTCAAATTCATACCACAGATTCCAAACTGACATGTATTTTGGCAATCCAGGAAGAAGAAATTTGCTATTAATAGGTAACACATCTGCGCTTCAGCAATGTAAGTTGGTCTCCAGAGAACTTCAGGAAAAGTCAATAGTCATTACTACCACAAGCACCTAGAGGTCTGTGAGGCAGAAGTTAATCTCAAAAGCAGAATTTACAAGCATCCTGCCCCACCTTGCTGATGCCTTGGTCTAGAAGTTTGTTTTGTTTTCCACAAGTAGCTGACTACTGCTAAGAGTGGTATACTTCCAGTTTAACTCACCTCGTATTTGGAGGCTATTAAGTATTCCAAATCCCAGAGAAATGCATTATTCATTACACCCTTACAGGAAATAATTGAATCATGTTTATAGAGTCAATATATGTACACACAAAAAAAGTTCAAAGACTATAAAACAAATAGAAGGTTTAGCCAGCAGAGAGAAACAGAAAAATGAAAATGTAATTCCACTTGCAGAGAAGTGCACCAATTTAATAGAAGGGAAAGAATATTTTAAGAAATTTTAAGGAATCTGAACAGTTATTCAACTGAACATCATTCATTGTTTCCCATGAGTTGTGGAGTTCTCTTTAATTTATCATAGCCAGGGTGTATGACACAAAAATTTAGAGGAAATGTACTTAGATAGATGTAATTTTATTACTGGTATAAATAGAACATCCTCTGAAAGTTTTTGCATTTATAAACATTTAATGGGGTTTGATGGTGTGTTAGAATGAAAACAGAACAAAGCCTTAGGGTCACAGACAACCCCAGGGGCATCTCTTTGCATTATTCACCCCAGGGAGATACTCCTTTTAGAAAGCAAGACAGAAAGTTGCTGCAAGTCTGGCTTTCTAAAGGGTGCTGCTGGCAAAAGAAACAGTGGAATTTCAATCTTCTGATTGTTTTCAATTGCAGTTGCAAATTGTGTTTCCGACCCAGCCTTAGCTCATGTCACTTTTTTTGTTTTTGGAGACCAAGTCCACTCTTTCTCCTTTCATGGGCACGTGGCAGAGAGGACAGTGCATAGGAATTCTGTATCCTCACTCACACTATGGCCGGACCCGACCTTTAAAAAACAAGGTCCATAAACTACGATATTTGCAAAATACATGCCACCCTCACCCTTGAATGAATACCACCTGTATTTAATTGAAGGGTGCTGAGTGAGAAGGCCTTGTAGGGTGAATCCTAAACAAACCTTCTGTATGAACTGTGCAACAGCCTTTCAAAGCTCCCCTTTCTAAAAGACTTGCCAATAAATGATTCATTTCAGACAGATGCTGTTGTGCTCTTAGTGTCTGCTGTTTTCCCTATTTTTATTAGATAGTTCCTAAAATATTTTGAATTTACACAGCAGAAGGTACAAGTTTTTCCTTTTTTTTTCTCCCCAACCTTTAAGAAAAGTAGTGAATTCTCATTCTCTTTAATTTCCTGTCATATGGAAAAAGCCTAGTTTGTAATTACTGCGCAGAAATTACTAACCCAGAGAACTCTTCTGGCCTTTTGATATTTATTATTTTTTATCCGCAATGAATATTTCTCAGTGTAGCATAATTCATGTATGTAGAGAAAGAGAAATGCAATCTTTCAACCTCACTCAGACACTGAACCACCCCAGCAGTACTTTGTTAGTTGTCAGCTGTATCACCCCTAATTGGATTCAAGGGTCGAAGATATCACTTCATAAGAAAATTGAAGTGTGGGGAAAAGAGAGAGAGATTACATGATTTCCTCTCTTACAAGGATTGGATTCTACAGTGTCATCAAGGAGAAATTTCTTTCCATTTATACACTGATGATTATTATAGGTTCAGCTGTCTTTAACTAAATTAAGTTTTTTTGTTTTTTTTTTTTTTAAAGACTCAAATTTTCATCATCACAGCAGCTGAATCAGTTATAATGGTACAAACCAGGCTGATACTAATGTGTGTGTGTACATGCACATAATAGTTGTGTGAGCACACCAACACTCATACTTGCACACCTGCAGTAATCACTCTATTTGATCCCTTAGAAAACAATAATGGTATTTAACTACAGTATTACAGTCTGTGCATAAAGATGAAGATCTTATTTTTCTGAGAAATTTTGTCACTCAAAGGAAATTTTAGTTTCCAATACATCCAGTCCAAACCCAGCACAAAAGAATTTAATTTTGATTTTCTAAATCAGAATTTCTTTGGCTGATTAGACTACCTTGATTCCCAGAAGGTACCACCTGTGGTGTCCAGCAGCCTTCTCTAGGCTGCTAGGAATCAATTTTTCATAAACTTTAGTTATTCACGGTATCCTAGCAATTTTCCATATCTTTAATATCTAAGAAATTGAATTATCTAGTGATTTTAATGGAACTGTACTTGATTGCAGCATCTGCCCTACTGTTATCACTCTTAAGACCAGAAGCTAAGCTTGTATTTTACTCTGTCTTGATCAGTGATAGAAGTAATATTCTTGCACACACTGGCATGTTTTCAGAAGGACTGAATAAAATGTGACCATTTCAGAGCCTGTCAGCTTCACTGCTGGAGTAGCAGGCTCTACATCACAGCTACTGGTGGTTTCTACAGAAGATGAGCAAAACCTTCCACTGTATTCACAAACTAGTAGCTTCCTCCTTTCTCTTGTTTTACATTGTTTAGATTTTGAATGAGAGCTAACACCAAATAATACACCAGTGGTGACGAGAAGTGATGCATCATATCCTTATTTCTACAGCAATTTGCAGTGTAATCATATATTGTAATAATTTATGAGTAAAGATTGAGTTAAATGCTGTGAAGTGAAATTCTATGACTTTTTAAATTATTAAAAATGTTTATGCAACTGAAAGTGATCTCTTGATGTGCAATATTTTATTTACAAATTTATCTTGTCAAGCAAAGTGGTTTTAAAAGGAAAAATCTTATCTCTCACTCTTCATTTCTCAAGCCTGAATTCAATAAAGGCATTAGAGGCTAGATTTTCTAGCATTATGTATTAAAAAAAATATTATAGGCAACGTAAAATTGACTAATAAAATTTAGCACAGGTTAACCACCATTAAAACTAGTTAACAAATTCCATTATTCCATCATGTTTCATTTGCCTTACGTTGTGGACCTGAACATTGCCAGAGGATACAAACAAACAGATAAAAAGTTCCAAGCCTCACCCCAAAATTTTGCATCCCAGAAACTACCACTAAAAGAGTCAGGGAGTAGTACTGTTGTCTCTGAACTAATTTATCAGAAGGTTCATAGCACCACTATTTAGCTTCCCTAGGTACAACTTCTCATCTTTCCCTTCTTTTTATTTTTTGCATCTGATGCCAAATAGCCAAAGGACAAACATATTAATCATTCAAAGAGATTAATTACTTTCCTCTCTGAAACAAATACAGTCTATAAATTCCTGTTGCAAAGTTTTTTGTAAACAAAATATTTAACATCTGAATGTTAAAGTCACTAACTCACTAGACAGTCCCATTTTCTCAAAATCCTATTTTATCATTGAATCTACCAAACATTACAAAATCTCTCACACAGTTTATAAATGCTCATATCAGCTAATCTTAAACACAAAAATATGTATGACATCCTTTTTTACCTAAGGAGCCATGAGGGGTAAATACAGGGGCTGGTCTGAATCCTCACACAAGTCATTATTCCTTCCAGGTTCTTTCAACTACTAGTGACTCTCTGAATGCTAACTGAGAGTAGAAAAAGAGGGAAATCTGACTGAAAATATTTTTTTAGCATTCTGCTGATTATAGTCAACCTTTCTAATTAAAAAACAAATGACAAAACCAGATCATATTATGCCTCTCTGGGTGTTTTTCAGACTTGTTTGATTTTGTCATGAAAACAAAATTATATGTTTTTCTTGCATCTCTTCATGATCCATTCAATTTTAATATGAAGCAGTCCAGAGTTGGCAAAAGTTCAAGAAGCCCTTTCTGTGAGATGGTCTTGAGAAGGATGAGCAGTGGTAGGTCAAGAACAGACATTCAAAATAGTAGAAATAGTGGTGTAACCCATCCAGAAGAGCAGTCAGGGCTGTAACTACTGCAGCTTAGGATCCAGCAACCTTTTCTGTGCATTCAAAGACACTTGAATCAGTCAATTCAAAGAGACTTTTTTGTGCAAAACGAAGTATTTAATTTATATGTACTTGTACATCACCTTTCCAGTCTTTATGTCATTGGTGGCTGTATCAAATTCTGGAATGTACCTATCCTAATAAACCTAATAACCTTTACTATTCACTCTGTATGCTTATGTGGAGTCAGAGCACATGACTATGGACAATCCACTGCATAATTTTGATTATTGATTTTTGTTCAAGGGAGTCCATGAGGACTCTGTTGACCCACCTGAATCTTAAGCATGCAAATGTTGGGAAGTTTTATGTGTGAAATGATCTGTCATGGATATGGTGTGGCTTAATTACTGAAAGTTACCAAGCTGCATGTGAACCCATGGTTAAGGCAAGGCATGTGAACAAAAAAAATACAGATTTAGTTCTTAAAACTTTATGGTAACTGCCACTAGATGTTATAAAAGATTACAGTTCAGAGAAAAACACTCTAGTGCTCATTATCAAGTAGAAAGAGCATACAAAGATTGGTGGACTTCACTGCCCACAGCTCGTATCACATAACATGCCGATACCATAATCTCCTGGTAGCTTTTCTTCTTTTAGCACTCAAATCCAGGCCACCCAACATTTCAGCATGAAATTGCCTGATTGTGACACCATAATAACCAGTGGCAGCAGAAAAATAGTTGCTCTTAAAGGATTTATAGATTTCGCAGAGTGCTATCTGGGCGGCCACCCCTGTCCACACCACTGATTCATGAGTTCATCTCTGGTAAGACAGCAACAGAATTACTTTGACACTGAGAAGTGATAACATCTTAGGGAAAAAGAGGGTCAGACTGTCACTTGGTGAATATCATAAAACATAAAACTCAAATGTTATAACACTGTAAAAACCCATTAGGTACCTCAGAAATAAAGGGCCTTGCTGCTCAGATTCTGTCAGGCAGCAATTTTTACTTTGATTACCCAAAGTCACTTCATCTGTCTCTCAGCATTACATCATGTATAACTTCTCTCTCTTTCTTAAAAGGTTATTGAATGAAGTGTCAATCTTTCTCCAGTATAACCTTAAAAAAATCCGAACTTTGTCCCTTTCTTTTACATCCCAAATTCCACTAAAATTTTTCTAGGAAAAAAAAAAAACACTTACAAAAGCATTCAGACAAGTATCTTAGTCTGTTTTTAGAATAATGATACTGACCTTTACATATATCAGTGATGTGTTCTTGTGTTAAGAAAAGTATTTTCCTGTCGTTACTATCTCAAAGGAAAAGCAGACAATGAAAAAGTAAAACAAAATCAAGCAGAATAATAGTAATACTATAAATAATAATAGTTATAAAAAAAAAGTGATTTCATCTACAGCAGGGTTACAGCTGGAAAAAGATCTTTCAAGTGTGTGTAAAAGTGATCATCTTCCCAAAAGTAGGCAGAGACTTCATCTTGGCAACTTCATTTCACACTAATAACGACCACTAACAGTCTGGTGTTTAATAACAACACCAAGTATTTTTATGCTTTTTTCTTCTATATTTAAATTCCTGTTCAGACTGTAACTGGTTATGAAAAACAGTAGCTACAATGTTCTTATTCCCATATCAGAGGCAGAGAAACACATGTGCAGAGGAAGTGGCGTGTCCAAGGCCAGAGACAGACTAAGTAGCAATACTGGTATTAGTGATTTTAATACATAAACCACTTCAAAAGACTGAAGAGTGAGAAGGCTTTTATGTGTGTCACTTAAGAAACAATGCCATTTTTATCTCCTTAAAGATGTTTGTGCATAAATTGCCTTGAGGATTAAAAGGTGCTTAAGTATAAAAGCCCGTTTAAAACCTTAAGCTCCTAAAATGTTTTATGAACACCCTGAGAATATGGAAATGGACTTTGATTTGATAGCAGAGTTAGGTTCTAGAGGCAGAGAGGTTTATAGGGTCAGTGGCTTTGTGATCCTTTGTCTGGATGTACTGCCAATACACTTGGGAAAGGGTCTAGAAAAAGTTCTTTCCTGACTGATGGCCTCATGGAGGTGTCAGTGAGAGTGATGGAGGAGTCATCAGCAGTGGAAGCAAAGCAAAAAGAAAAATATTCTAAGTTTAGTTCAGAGAAGGAAATTGCCACTGATGACACCAGTGAAGACCACTTGCACAAGGATGGTGATGTTTGGGAGAAGATTATTTGTTACTGGAATTGCTCCAGAAAGAGGGCTTTGGATCTCCACCAGACTGAGGTTCAGGGCATGATGCCTGAGTTAATTTTATGTTCCTCTATATGGCAATGTATTTAGGCTCACTCAGCCAAGATGACATTGCTATTACCAGCATCTGATCTATACCTGGGAGCTCAGGGATTCCTTAGCAGCTGCGAGAGTTTCAGCTCTTCAAGATCAATTTCCACAAACCTCATATATAAAAGGAATTTATTGAAACCAAGATCAAAAATAGATAGAAACTCTGTTTAAATGCACAGAATGAGCTTCCATACTATATTTCATTTGAAAGAGCTGAGCAAAAGCATAAAAATAAATGCTAGTATTTTGTTCATTACAGGGAGGGCTACACCCACAAAATCTGTATGTATCTGGAAAGTTCATCTTTTGAACTTGCCTAGTTAGACTTTCCTCTTTTTGATGCTGCAGTCAGACACACCTCTTTGTCTGTGCCTGCTTATTAACTCCCCTAGTCAGACCAGTCTCATCCTTTTTTTAATAGCGGTGCTTGCAGATAAAACTCTCAGTAGAAGTCCTTAGCTATAATAACTAAATAAAGAGCACATTTCATCTGCATTTTTGAATTAAAAAACAGGAGACTACCAACTGAAACTTAATCTTTTTCTAAAAACAAAAACCCAACATTTTTCATTACAATTAAAACATCCTGAAACAAATCCAGGTTCTGAAAGATATGAACTACATAATGGATATACTTGTTGCTAAGAGCCTGAAGAATGCCTTTCCTCAGTAAATAAAAAAAAAAAATTGCTTGTATGTACCCAAAGCACTGATAAACAAGAAAAATATCCACACTTGAGCAGCTTCTAGTAAGCTATTAAAATTTATTTTGGAGGAAGGTAACTTCCCTTCAGGCTTTCTGAAGGGGCACATTTTGGATAGCTAAAGTGATGAAATTTTAGAAGGATTTAAATTAATTCTTTTTGTCATTACCTCTTTGCACAGTCTATTTCAAGGAGAAAAGAAAAGAAGCCTTTCAAGCTGTTGAAAGATTGCTTTCATTTTAAACTGTCATACATTGCTTCCAAAAGGTGGTGTCAAACTTGGCTACGTGTGAAGAATTAGGGAAGCTATGTCAGATTCAAGCTGTCATTTTCTGAGAGAAATGCTTTTTCCTAAGTGAGTCCATAAACTCTCCAAATTTGTCCCTGTCTGTGTGTGGTGTCAAGAAAACAATTAGTACTTATGAAACCTTCAGAAAGGAAACTGGTTTTGATTTTTTTCAGATGACCTAGAAGTATTTAGTCATCCCATATCACTCCTCCTGGTGCTATTAATCATACATTGTTTTGTAGGCTTGTCTGCAGGTAGAACAGACTTCACATATTTATTGGAATGAGCTTGTGACAAACAGATCCTCATCATCTCAGAAAGGTGCTTAGCTGCTTGACTAACCTTTTAAGAAGTCAACATGGTCCAGTGGAGAGCATAAAAGACTGAATGACAGGAAACTTTTTTCCTGGCTTTATTGCTGATTCACTTTCAGGGAATTTTGGCATTAGTGTAAAGAAATAAATTTTTATGAGGTAAAAGAAGATATGAACTTTATATATGCGATCTACTCTGTGTGACTTATATGTGAAATGGGAAATGCAGTCAGGATGTCCTGTTTCAGCCCATGTTTTTTGCATAAAATTCTACCTTAAATTTATTCTCTAAAATAAATTTTTTAGTAATTTTTCTTGCTTATGTGTCTGAGGTCTTTCTAGCTCTGCTCCATTTTTAGTGTATATATGTGTATATGCATTAAAACTGCCAGAGTTCTTCACTAGATTTTGAGATTCCAGTAAAGAATTAGAGATACACAGAGATATGTTTTAATACCTTCCAGGTTCTAAATTATTGAATCTTAGCATTCTTGGCTTTTTGTAAAATGAAAAAGCATGAAACCCATGACTTTAGACTCAATATTTGCTGGGTCTTGTTTCTATTACACAGTCATTTATCATTTTGATTAGTCTGTATTTCTTGGGCTTTGACATGTTTGCCTGTTTATTCTCCTCTGTAGCTATTCCAGACTCACTCCAAGAAAAGCAAATGGTAGGAAACTGAAAGTGTCAGTACTGCCCAGGAGTGACAAAATTGTTGGAATTAGAGAATGACTTCCTAGTGAGTTTTCCCACACACTGTATTCCCTCAAATTTTTGACACGAGAACCAAGAGTATGAACAGTGTATGTATTCCAAAGAAGAGAACATACTTAAAATAAAGTGTCTGGTAAAGTGAGAGACAGGAAGAACAGGTGAATTTTCTGAAAAATATCTGCTTCAATTGGGGCAGGCAAAACAGTGAGATGTTCTGGGCAGAAAAAACATTTCTGAACCACAGCAAATTTTTCAGTAAGTGCTCAGAATCAGTCAAGAATATTTGGGTTATGGGTTTTTTTCTGAAGCAGTGGAGGTCACTCACCCTCATATTTTTAAAATAGAATTCTTTCTAATGCTACAAGCAAAGCATTTATAGCTGGTACTATCTACTCGGTAATTTCCTTTAGCTAAAGATGAAGCCAAAACAAAACCCCAATTAAATATGTTTTGCAATATCCATAATACTTCAAATTAGTTACTATTATTAACTACTATCAACTACTATTAACTATTACTATTATCAGTTACTATTAACTACTTTTTTAACTATCTAGTTAAAAAAGAATTGCTACTAGCTATTGCTGTTTGAATAACTTTTAGCTGAATTCTGAGAGACAAGGGTGTATCTTTTTGGAGGTGACAGATGTGATCAAAGAGGACTGTTTATGTGACAACAATATGAAATGCCTGTTCATTTTCTAAAGAAACTAAATATTAATAGACACTAAATATTCAGTAATCAACCTTAGGAATGATAGCCATGCTCTGCCAGAGAGGTGGTGTGCAAGAAGCTGTGAGGGAGCAGAGCCAGGACAGCTAATCTGAACTGGCCAGAGGGAAGTTTCGTGCCACACAATGTAATTCTCAGTACAGAAACTAGTTCTCCAGTAGCAACTGTATTGTATATAACTTGTTTTTCTTGGGTTTTATTCCTCTATTATAATTATTATTATTATTATTATTAAAACCTTTAAGATCACCAAGATCATACTGTTCTTGTTGCTGTTATATTTCACTTTATTACAATTATTAAGCTGTTTGCATCTCAACCCATGAGGTCTCCTATTCTTTCCAGTTCTTATCTCCATCCATCTGGCAGAAGGGGGAAGGAACTGAGCATCTCTGTGGTATTTTGTTGCCAGCTGGGGTCAAACCACAACAAACCCAAACACCTTCCAGCAGTGACAGACAGACAGACACACACACAGAGAACAAATTCAAGCAAATCATTAGGAAATATCAAAACTGCTCTATTTGCAGTGATCCTTCATTTTATAAATTTCCAAAACGTTAGTTCAGCTTGTGTAGGAAGTTTTTATTATTCATAAGGGGTGTTCTGTTAGCTGTCAGCTATGGCCACAAGACTGGCAAAAAAGTTTCTTCATTAATTTCAATCTAGAGTCATCAATCCTTTAATGAAGGCAGTAAATGCCACTGACATTTTTAATGATGAAATTTTAAATGCTGCATATCACAAATTTAATCTGTTAACAAGTGGATATTTTTCCTATGCTGGAAAACTTGTGTAAAATCACAATTTTCAGTCAGGCCATTCTGTAGCAGGAAGAAACTGAAAAATTTCAAATTCTGCAAAAAAAATTATGTAGTCACGTGTGCACATTTAGCACAACATTGCAGCTTTCACTTCTTGTAATTTAAATATTTACTATTAAAATTTTAACTTGGATTTTTTCCCAATTTTCATTTTTGAATTAATTTCTGAAGAGTTTGTCGACACATTCCTTTGATATTCCCTTCTGCTAATCTTTTGTTGATCTTTTTCAACCTAGGACACCTGCATAGCCCTTCTGGTTAAACAGAATGCTTTGTACCCCAAATTACTTTATTTTTCATTTTTTTAAAATTAATTTTTTTTTTCATCATTACATTCATCTAACATTAATGACTGGACTATTAATGTCTCTTTATATGCCTCAGGCTGGAGACAATTCATGTATTAACAAGTATTCCTGGCAAGAACTTCTGCAGCTGCAGCCCAGTACAAATTCACAGTAACTTTATTGCATTCCCAGAACAGAATAAAGATTCGTTTGTTTTCCTGTGATGTGAAAATGCTTCACAATTAACATGAGAGAGAATTATGCAAAGACATGAATCTGAACTACACCACAGGTCTCACTACTGACCTGCTGGAGGAATCCGATCATATTATAGCCCCATGCAAAAATATTTTACTGATGTGTCAAAAATTATTTGACTCACGGAATTTTGCTAAGCTTAATTAATGTGCTATGAATTTCTGAAATTATAAGTGCTATATAAGACTTCAGAATTGTTTACAAAAGTCTCAGATTTTAAAAATATTTTCTGAAATTAGATGCTGCAGAATTTAGAATAAATTATGGTAATCTGTGAGTTTTAAAGCTAAATTTTCCGAAAGTATTTCCATCATAAATGATATTCAAAAGTATGAGGTGGCCATGAGGATTCATGCAACCAGTCAAGGAGATAATTTTAAATGCTTTGACATGTAAGTATAAAAAAAATTATACTCTTTTGTCATTAGCCCACAGAAATGCTCTCTAGTTAGACTTCTATCTCACTTTTCCTCTGATGAGATTAAAATATACAAACCAAATTTCCTTCGGCTTAATGAACCTGTGGAGATGTAAATTACCTATAGGTTGTTCAGAGCCAGAAATAATAATTAAAATAATAACTTATTATTATTGTTGTTGTTGTTGCCATTGTTATGTCTAATGTACTAGCTATAGTGAGGAGTATAGCATCACAGAAGAATTTCTGTATAAGAAGCACAAGCATAAAAACTGTTACATATTTGTCATGATTTTTATTTCTCTATTTTGACTTTCTAAGTTTTCGGTTTTGTTTGGGTTTGCTTTGGTTTGGTATTCTCTTTTATTGTAAATGACAAGTAACATATTGCTTGACTGTGACTGAAAATATTTTAGACTATTTTCCCACCATCAGGTGTCACCTGATATGGAAAGCCCCAAACATGTGACTTTCTGTTGTGACCAGAAGAATGGCTCCCACCCTCCCTCTCCATGTTGGGGTATATTACACATCAACATGTAAAGGAGGTGCATGGATTCAGAAAGTGGTTTGCTTCTTCAGATTTAGATTTGGTTTTCCTCAAAGTGGATCTCAAGTTTTCTTTTCTACATACAGGGCTGGTATTGATTAATGTGATGCTTCTGGCTCACACTTGAGAAAAATCCTCTACTAACCACTTCACAGTATTGAATATTTCAGATCATTTCCTACAGTAATATGTTAAAATTTGTAAATTTTTTTTATCTCAAAAGGATAAGTGGTCTGGTTAGCATAAAATATACATTGACATGAGCTGTTGGGGAGACACACTAAAGATCAATTTGATTGATCAGAACACTTCAAGTGATGCATTTCCTTCTATTTGCCCTCTGTGGAACTGTGGTATCTATGGACATCTCGAGGCTCACAACTTCAATTTTTATTTCTGATGCTGAAAAATTTTATCTGTTTTCATAAGGGGCATATTTCAGGAAGCTAATTGCAACTATCAGTTCAGAAAAATCCTGTATCAGCTCCTACTCGAGTTGATTTTTAGAGAGTAGGATGCACATGTGCAAACTAATTTGGCTGCCATTCAGGTAATTAGCAGATAAAGATTAGTGAATAAATGTGAGAAGATGTCTTCAGACAAAAGAGTCTGCAATAACTGACATTATAGTCAAAGGAATCATTCTTCTGGGTAAAGAGCATTTTAAAATTCATTCATATCTATCGACCTGGTCTTTCAGTGGTTAATTTTTGGCAGTTGATTTGGAGTCTGAATTTAATAAACCTATAGAAAAGAAACATTGTATGTCTTTCACTGACATTTTTTAATAGTTAAGAAAATACCTCAGTCATCACCTTGTCATTATCTTATAGTAAACAGGCAATTATAACTGATTTTAAATTTATCCAGATTTTGATTTTCTTTTCCTGGCTCAATCTGTCAGAGGCAACTAAATATACAAAACAGGAAAAAAACCCAGAAAATTCAAAGTTCAGATTCAGAATTCGGACGAGGTTAATTTTCTTACCTCAACAGCTTTTGAAAAATGTGCTTGAAAATCTCATAAATATGGACTTTTACTGCATCACTTAAAGCTCTGGCCTTTATCTTTACACTGTAATTCACAGTTACAGATGCAAGGCAACAGGGAAGTCTGATCAGCTGGTGCTGAGAAGACATCATAGAGGTGTTGGAGAAGAGGCCACAGCCTTAGGCCTTTTGTTTGTATTTAATCATTAATCTAGTATTGACTTTCCATTAGAAAAATGAGAAAAATAATCCCTGCTCAAACGGGTGACAAACACCATTAAGACCAACGATTCATAAAGAGCACTTCCATTGTGGAGTTTGAACCAAGTCTTACCTGTAATTAGTGCTACAAGGGAGTGATTCACAATGGAGACGCTTCTCTCCCGGTTTTGGACCCATTTTTAAGTGGTCAGAGAGTTTGCTTCCAAACTTAGAAACAGCCTGTGTGGCCTGAAATGCTAACCCTGAGACCTTGTCACAGGTTCCAGATTCAGAGAAGAATCTGCGTACCTTGCATGAATTTTACATTTTGAGCAGAGGAGTTAGAGCTTTTAACAATGACTCAGATAAGAATTGTAAACATAACCTCTTATGGACAGAGTTCTTTGGTCATCAGGATTCCAGAGAGGACGTGATGATGATAAAAGAACAATTTAGAGTACTGATTGAGCAGTTCACTGCACAGATCTCTGAAAGTCAACACCGATCAAGCAAAAGATTTGTTGTACATAGTTCACCACACCCACCAGGAAATAAATGCTTTTTCAATCTGACAATCATCCCTTATACTCACTAGACAAATCAGTCAGCTGGAAAGTGTGACATGAACAAGGGATAAAGTAAGTACTACATTACATGGAAAAGGATGAAGTTGTATTATTGTAGTATTGAACACTTTGAATACAAATGTAAGAAACAAGAACTTGTTAATATTTAGTGTATGTAACAGACATTTCCCTCTGCTAGTATTCAGTCTACTTAATAGACATGCTGAAATTATAGTGGAGAAAATACATGTGTGAGAAGAATTGGGTGTTCAACTATCTGCATTCCAGAATGCCATCTGGCAGAGAAGTTTCTTCCTAACATGAGCTTTCTTGTATTGATAGAACTGAGATTTTCTACATGCATTCTTCATGCACAGACTAATATTCTGATCTGTCATAGAATCCCAGAAATGCTTAGGTTGGAAGGGACCTTAAGGGGATCAAGTTCCAAGGGCAGGGATGCCGCTTGCTGTATCAGGTTGCTCAAAATAATGTTGTATCCAACTTTTCTGAACAATCTGTATCAGTGTTTCAGCACTCTCTGAAGGAAAGAACTTCTTTCCTGCCATCTAATCTAAACCTCTCCTCTTTTTAAAACTGTTCTCCCTTGTCCTATCAGTATCTGGCCATATAAAAAGTTGCTCTCCTTCTTTTTATTAAACCCCCTTCATGCTGAACTTCATGAGGTTCTTGTGGGCCGAAACCTCAAGTTTATCCAGGTACCTCAGGAGGGCACCCCTTCCTTTTGCTGAAATCTTTTTCAGATTTGAAACTATTTGATTTTTTTTAACTGTCAGAGAACAATTTTTTTTAGTACCTGTTCACATTTGTGCTTACAAAAGGTATTTACACCTGCATATGCTATTCTTGTTTACTTGTAGGCACCACAATGAAATGAAACATAAAGTGGAAATTTGGGTTCTTTAAAAATCAGCAGCACTACATGTGTGCTGAGATACTAGAGAAATGAATAAGGCGCCTACAATGGAAAATGTATTTTTCAAGATTTTAGCAGAATCTATCCTAGATGACCGAGACAAAAGGAAATTTGTAATTGGCATCGATAATCTGCATTTTTTCAGCATTCAGTCTTTAGTAAATTATGATGAATAGCTCAATTGTCTGCTTAAAATTATATTAGTAGAAGTAATGTGACAAGAGACCACTAACAATGCTAATTAATTGTCCCTAAGATTAAGCATATTGTTGCATAGATTAAAAGTGAAAAGACCACCACCTGAGGCAAGCATCACTCTGAACAAGCAACTGGCTTCATTTAAGTGGTGGAAGCAGCCATAAAAAAGTTCAAGTTGTGTGCAGTAAGTGAAGTTAAAGACCTCAAGCCTTGATATCACATATTCAATGGCTTTGATGTTTGAAGCTGTGATGGAAGTTTGCAGTGACAGAGGAGACCCATATTCCTTTTCATTTGGATATAGAATGGATTACTCTGATGTTGCTATCTATAGGAGACACAAACAGGTATTGATTTTCAGTAGTGCTGCCCTGAGCTGGCCACTTGCAGGGTGAGGATGCCACAGGTCAGTGTGAAGGCACAAACGAGAACAATTAATTTACACATCTGCCCAGAGCACTCCTGCTTGCAGGGACAGGCCTCTCAATACTCTGTAGTCACAGAAGACCTTGAGAAAGGTTGAACCTTTTGCAGTCAGAGTTTCCCCCACTCAGGAGAGGAAGTGACAAATGCATACATGGCTAATGCCATGTTCAGAAAGGACAATGGCAAATCATAATAACTACTCACAGCTGACATTATGTACAAGCCTTCACAGGAGTGTGGAAGGCAGAGGTGTTCCTAAGCAGGAGCGTGGCATGAGCAGAAGTGAGTGTGTTTATCCAGTAAAAAGAAATTACATCAAAATTTGTTCCTTAAAATACTGCTCCTAGCCCACCAACTTAATCCATTTATCATTCTTTCTTTGGGTTTCAGATATTACTCTTAATCCAATCACTGGGTCAGGAGATGAAGCACTGGATTATTCTAATGATGCAGATAGTGAAAAAAAAATGATGAAAAATTAAGTCATTAAAATGTGGAATTGATCAGCATATTTAAATGCTGTCCTCTAAGTAGAATTTTCATATCCTTTCAAGGGTAAATTGATATTCCTTTGAGAAATTAATGCAATTATATCAATTCTCAGATAAACTGAGAATATTGCTCAATCCATCTATGACAGCTGCCTTTTAGTTTTATTTCAGCTGTGACATGGCAGCCTTATAAAATTAGAGGCACTAAGGAACAGTCAAAGAGACAGAACAAGTCACTTAATCCCAATATGATGAAATTATTTTAGTAGTTTTTTTAAGGTCTGGCTCATATTTGTGAAATCAGTACAAATTCTTCCAGTTATTTTAAAAGTTTTAGGAAAGTATTATTTGGAATGCAGGTCTTAGTTAAACAAAGCGTCATTACAATACAGTGCAATAGACATGAAATAGTGAGATTGCTATACACAAATGTAAAATTTACAACAATTTTTGTAAGGAGAAATAAAATGGTGTATGACTCATGGTGTCCCAACATGTCACAATACAGAAAACAAGAATTTCTAAAGAAAAAATCCTACAAAACACCAGCATTATTTTTATCTTCCCAGTGCTGGGAAATAGAAAAGCAATAAAAGCTTTAGCAGCTGTGTCTTTTTTGAAAAAGGAACAGAAAAAGTCCAGTGACATGCCTTTCCTACCTTCCAAATATAACCCAATCAAACTGAATGTTGTGTAATTAATGCTCTCTTCCTTTTAAATATAAAGATAAGGAAGAGCTGGGATGGGAACCTGAGACATAAAGTAGTGAGAAGATGCTAAAACAGAAAAAAAAAAAAAAAAAGAGAGAGGAGAGAGAAGAAAGGCACATTTCATACAGAAATAGATGAACCAGAAGCAGTGAACACTTAAAGTAAGGTAAAGATACTCTGGGTGAAAGTCTGATTTCAAAGAAGAAACATAAAATTTTTGGACTTTTATTTGAAAATGGGGTTAATAATTTGTAGTTGGGAGATTATTAAATTAATTAAATCAAGGTATTTGAAGTTGATTATGACATCCAGACAACTACAATCTGTAGTATGAGCCAAGTGTCCTCAGTTATCTTAAGACAAATGCACTAAGTATTAGACAGAAAAAAGTATAAAATAAAAGAGAAATTTGTAGCTTCATAGTGAAATTAATAGAAGTACTGAAGTCATCTGAGTCTTTGGGTTACATAACTACAGAAAGAGTAATGGCTATTTGCATTTAAATTTTAGTTTGATTTCTGTGCTCTAAATGTAATCCTTAGCTTTATAGTAGAAGCTCAATATTTATCTAAGCATTTTGGCACTTATGTAAAGGAAACTTTCACTTGTGCAGGACTTATTTTATGGACTGAGCAGGGAGATTTAGATTGGTGAGAAAGTAATTTCTGCTGGGATATGACGCATAATGCATCATATATGTATTCATTGGTATAGGACAGAAAGGATCTCCTGAATAAATTTCTAGGTCATCCTGTTACTTTTACAGGCTTTGAAATAAGCTTAATGCAACTAAACCATGCTTGAAAGATATTTGTCAAACCTGTCTTTTAAAATCTCTGCAAGGTGTGGGTTGCAGTATTTTGATGTGTTACAACACTAGCATAACAGCATGTGTGAGAAGTACTTTCGCTCAATTCCCATCTAAATTGCACTTTTTATAAATTAAATCAACTCCCACTTGTTAAATCCCAGTTTGAAAACGATTGTTTTCTGTACTCTTTGTTACAAAGCTTTTAACATGCATTTGAGAATGCATATTAGAAGGATTTGAAGCATAGGCCAGCACCCATTGAAGGATAAAGTGAACAGGATACTTAGAAATGAATAATCAGGAAATGAAAAAAGCCCTCAGAGTTGTGATTTATTTGGAGCAGGTGCTCTGACTTGGAAATGGAGACCAGAGGAAGACTTGGTCTCCTGCAGAGCAGCACAACCTCATGCTTTTCACATTCTCATGGTCTGGATGGATGTAGTGGCTTTCTGGAAGTCAAGCCTGCTCTAAAATAAATCAATTTTGTGGACCAAGAATCTGAATTTAATGTCCTAAATAGTCTGTTTTAATTTATAGTTGAGATATTTTCGGCTGATCCTTCAAGAAAACTGAATGACTTGTAAATAATAAATAATAAATAATAGCAAGCATACTTGACAGTTTCAGTCATCAAAGTGGGAATCACATAAAAGTTGTATCTGCACATATTCCGTCAGTTCCAAAGAGTCTCCAAAGGATCAACTGAAACATTATTCTTCTAAAATTGATAAAAATTCTGTCATAATTACTTTTAACATTCTTAGAATTAGCAATAAGCATGATCTGTCCACAGTGAGTAGACAGTGGCGTACAAATTAACTCGCCTTGAAATGCATGGAATGTATATTCTGCAGAAGGGGTTTCAGGAAAATATTACACTACAATTAAAAAGATAAATTAGGAAATTCTGAAATAGCCACATTTTTTAAAGTTGCTCTACAGAGGGATATAGAAGTTCAACTAAAAATCTCAGCATCCTATATAATCACACCTGTTGATATATGTGCCTGAATCAGGAAAAAAAAAATTCTGGGCATTTTAATGTTGGCCTATATTTGTTTCTGTACAAAGGCAAAATCTCAATCCATATAATTTACCAATTTTTTTAATTGCATATTTATCTGATTGTTTAAACCCATCACTCACCCAAAAGCCTTGCAGTAAAGATAACCTTTCTTCTATCTCTACAAAGCTAATTAGGACACAATCTCACTTCACTTTCAAAGTACCTTCATTATCTCAAGTCAATTAGTGGTTGATTTATCAATTACTTTTGTCACTGATGGTTCCAGAAACATTCTGCATTGCAATGTGGCTCAATTTAGTTACATCAGATTCTGTTAGTACATGTTTGAAGGCACTTAATATCTCTTATGGTTAATAGCAATAAATATATATGCATGTTAAAATTACAAAGTATAAATTTATGCTTTCAAGCCTTAAAATAGCAAAGCAGAGGAGTATAATGAAGTACACATTCTGATACTAATATAACTGTGTTTCTACTGTAACTTTGCACTTTGATGTCTTTCAGTCTTCTGTTACCCAATAGTGGCGTGTATTGCTGTACAAAACATTTAAGGAAAGTCCATATCTAGAAAACAAAATTTTTGGAAAAAAAATGCAGTATCATGAGCTAAACTAGAATAAACAATAAAAGGAAAACCCCTCTGTGGCATGAGCTAAACTAGAATAAACAATAAAAGGAAAACCCCTCTGTGGCAAATAAAATATATTGACATGACACGTTCCTCTGATTAAAGAAAAATTGTGTTTCATAAATTCAGGCAGCCTGACTGTTTATGAGAACATTAATTTTCATTTCAATTTTTTGGGGGACTTTTTGTTCTTTTGGTTTGGTTTTGTTTCCATTTATTTTTTTTTTCTTCTTCTTTAAAACATGAGCTCTGCAACATGCAAAACTGAATTAGCTCACTTAATTTCAGAAGAACCCAGTTAAGGTCCCATTACATGCTCAAACCTGGCTTTACTATGTCTGTCCTTCCTGCAGAGACCATTTTATTAGATTTTCAAAGCAAGCTATGGTGGAAGAGTAACACTTTTGAACCAATGTCTGTGTGTGTTGTTCTAGCCTTAGAGATTAATGCTATCAAATTCCAGGTGACTCTGCTCATTGGTTTTACACCTGGATTTTAAGAAGTTGCAGAAGTATTTCTGAGGCTCAGCTCAGAAGTGGATATTTAGAACTTTATCAAAGGGTGATCTTCCCTTGTCTGAATTACAAATTATATCCACAGGTTTTAAATTAATATTTTCTTAAATAACTTATGCATGGGATCCAAGAAAAAGTCACATTTGCAGCAATTCTTCATGAGGGAACATTGCATTAATTTCTTTTTGTTTCGATGGATGATATTTATGCTGAAAAATGCTATTTAGACTTCTGGTATTTTACACTTCACACGTAAAGCCCAGGTGTGAATACTAATCATGACACTAATTCATTTTTTATTATTAAGATGTCCTGACATAGGCCTGGTTGTTGAGGTGTAAGAGGCAAATTTGACACTAACTCAGCTCTGATCTTAGTCAGATGATTCCTCATCACTTCATCCCCAGCTCAACACTTCCATATGGTTCTTTTAGAAGTTAATCCATTTTCTTGTGAAGAACTGAGTCCTCTACATGGCTTTTAATCATAAAAAAAAAATAAGTCAGATAGGAGGGGAAAAAAATGGGGAAAGTGGAGGCAAGAAATCCATCTCCCTGTCCACAGCCTTCTGTTGTTAATATGTTTCCATAAACTGATTAATCATAAATTATTAATGTCAGCCTCGCTGAGATAGAATGTATCTCCTTTATTGAAATCTGTCTCCCAGGCATTCTGCCAGTGGTTTTGACTGATAAGGCAATAGTGCCTCTATTTGCATAATCATGCTGGTACCTGGCTGCATAGCTAACTTACTGTAGTGTTGACACAATGTCGTGTGATATATTTGTCCCTGGCATAATCTTGATGGACCACAACCAGTACTTCTGGATGAAAAAATTATAAATAAGTCAGAGAGTTAAGGTATAATTTCATTGTTGTTGTTGGTTTTAATGCATAGTTTTCGCGGAATGCCTCCTATAAGAGATGGAGTTAATTTCAGTGCGCATGAAAGAGTTGCAGAACGTGTCATTCTTAGGAAGTAGCCACAGAGAATAGTAAACACAGAAAATCAGACTTGTCTGGTTTTATCACATTAGGATATTACTGCTTTTAACTTCTTTTTTAAAGTGTTGTCACAGATGCAAGCAGTATAGTAACTATATCTGAATTCTTACCAGCACTGAATCATTATTACTTGACTTCCCTCTGATGACAGTTACTTCCTTTGCCTAAGTTTTTACACAAATGAAGATGTTCTGACAGTAGCCACTGGAGATAGATCCTTTCTATTGCTCATGTAGACAGGCTGTATTACAGTAGAAAGAGATTCTTAAAAATGAAACAGTACAGACAGTCAGAAGTAAGTAATATTTTTTGGCCAGAAAGTGAGGTTTTAATGAAAATCTTAAGAAACCTCTTAAGTAGCAGAAATAGTGACAAAAAAAGAGCCCAAGAATGTTATGCATTACTCAGAATCAGTTTATTTTCTGGCATCAGGATTTTGGGTTATCTTTAGTAGTGCTTTTTTCTCCAGAAGGATCATAACTTGCAGTGAAATATGAAATACCCTGGATGTATAGCCCCTGTCCACTGGAGAATTTTGAAGACCACATTTAATTGTCTAAATATTCTAGAAAGGTGGAGAGAAGGGGAACAAGATTTGAAATTCTTCTGATACTGGTTTGAAACATTTTCAAAAAGCAGCTCACAGACATTCCAACACTAAATGGAAGCAAGAAAGAAACAGAGTCTGCACCATTTCTATGTCTTTCCCAACTACTATTTTTTACTGAGAAGACATGATATTTGTGGATCATTTATAAATAAATAACTTATGGCTTCAAAAAGGCAGAGTTACTAATGAGTATTAATTTTTCTCTGGAAGATTAAAAGCAGCTTAACACACACACAGAGAAGGAATTGTACATATGTTATTTACTCTTGTGAATTAATTAAATTTAGGAACATGCAGCACATCTGAAGAAACATGCTGCGCTGCTATAAATTACATCAACATTTTGTTACTGTGACTGTTAAAGACTACATACAGACGCCATATTTTTCCCCTAGTAACTATGTAAATGCATATTAGTTCTCTCTCTTTTATGTTAGCAATAATGGGGCAGGAATGCACCTACTGAAAGGCCAAAGAGGAGAACAAGTAAGGCTTGCTACATACCTTAACAATTGATTTTTCTTCAGGTTTGCACTTTAGATATGTATGTATAAATGCATAAATTTATGCATTCTATTTCTTATATGTTATGCACATATATACATGAAAAAATTGCTGTTTATAATATTTTTTTCACATATACACTATTATTTTAATCTCAGGTGCTCAAAAAGTACCAGCTGCTCATGGAGGTGCTCGTGTCTCTTGGGGCTATAAAGCCACTCATATGTGATATCGTTTCAGTGTGTAGCTACCAAGTTACATTCTTTTCCTTTTTGAGAGTTTAATATACAGGGAAAGTGACTGAAATTTGGAATGTAGCATCATTTGGGCTGAAGATTTTAATAGATCAAATACAAATAGGTAGAGAAATAAATATTTTTCTTATCAAAGATATCTAGAAAGAGTTTTTGTGTGTCAACTTGCCACTAAAAGGCTAAGTAAGCAAAAGCAAAAAAAAGTAAGCGCTGTACTTTGTGAGAACTTGCTTGGGTTTCTACAGAGACTTCTACCAAAATCTCAGTTAGAGTCATGAGACACATCTCCATCGACTGGAATGTGGTCTGACACGGGCTTAATTTCTGCAAGGGTTTTGCAGACTTAAAAAGCCATTATAATTTTGTGATACCTAGTGTTCATTGTGGTAGAGAGAAAGGGTAATATAGAAAAGAATTTGAAATTAACAGTTTAAGAACACCTTTAGTAAAATTGATAGGCTTAAATATTAGATTTGAATAAATTACATTTCTGTCTTTTTATTGTCTGGAGAGATTAGGGTAATTTCCATTTTTGCAGCAATGTACAGGGAAATGTAAACTCTGCATTTGCAGAAGCACATTCAGTTTATAGAGCTGGATAACTTTGCATCTAATTCAGCTGGATTTAAATCCCACCTAACAAACCAGGATCTGCCCAACATCTCAGCCCAAAGAATCTGTGTGAAAGATGTATGGTTTGAACATAACCAACATATGTTGTCAGAACTAATTAGCAGGAAGCATTCCAGATTTACATGGATGTGATAGCAGAACCTCCCTAACCAACTATAAAACCTGCTCAGGAAATGGAACCTTTGGACTGAGTCTCCTTTTCAGACTGAAGAAACATACTCTGTAACTTCAGCACCTCAAAAATGTGCCTTCACCACCACCCTGGAACTAACAGTGTGGTCAGAGTGGTCAGAGTGCTGCTTGCCCTTCTGTTTTAAGCAGATCCTTGCACAGCTCTGATGGAGTGATACACAAGACCAGAAACAATGTGAATTTAATACACATTCATCTGGTTTTAAAGGTCAATGATTATTTATGTGTGGTTTCATGTAACTGTTCTATGATTGTATATGACATATAGTAGAAAATAAAGCTTCAAATCCACTTTTTCTGTGACTGTGCTTAACTGCAAATAACACAAAGCACTGTTAGTTCATGGCATACTGAACAGCATCTTTTCAGAAATTAGTGACATTAGTTCACATGAAGTAAATGCCTCATTTACTTTTTTATTTAAAAATCATTCTGTTACCAACAGTTTTCATTTGTGAATGATGAAACTTTAGGAAATCACGTAAGTGTCAAAATCTATTAAAGAGACATTCCTGGTACTCACTCCTCAATTTACTGAAATGCTGAGACAATGCCATATATTCTATGTGAACATGTTTTGAATCAGAGTTAAAATTGAAGTTTGGGGCCCTTAAGGAATTCTTCCTAGAAAGAACTAAATCCTTCTAAAGCGTTTATTCCTACCACAGTTTACAAAATGACAACAGAAATGGTATACTGATTGAAAATTTTCCTTTAGGACATTTGTGTGTGTGATGGGAAATGAGATGTCATTTAGTTGCCAGTTCAAATGCAGAGGTAAGATAGCAAGGTGATAGGGTCATCAGAGGATGGAGCACAAAATTACTAGTTGAGAGATTACATGTTATAGAGTTTTTGTTTATTCTACTTGCCAGTCTTGTTACAGCTGCACTTCAAAAATAGATTCATATGTTGCTATTTTCTGTACTTGTAGCAATGTCTTATCACCAGATTTAGCCGCCAAGTAGGTGGGAATAAGAAACATTTAAAGAAATGGAATAGGTCATTGTGTTTGACATTACTGCTGTTTAAATGAAATTCTCAGAAAAGTGCACTAAGGCAGTAATAGGTTACATTTTCTACCCTCTATTGCAGTTGGCCAGTGATGGCTTAAGCTAAGACCTAGAAATGACAAAGCCTGTGTGCTACTTCCAGCTCTTCTGTGGAGTATGACTCCAAGCAAATCGTCATCATTTCTGGCATGTACTTCAGCTTCAATTGCTGTTAAAAATAAGATTTCAAGTCTGTTTAAACATAATCTGAATAATGATCAGACCATCACAGAAACTAAAAGTAAAAAAAGCTTGTTTGTTTATTAATCCGTACCCAAAAACTGTAGAAAAGAACTTGGGAAGTGGTCCTTAAAAAACAAGGTGAAGCAGGCAGAAGACCTTAGAGTTGAAACTGTTGATATTCAAATCTTTACTTTCAGCAAATGAAGTATTTAAGCAAGAAAAAAATGTTAATTTTAAGCTGAATTTTGATAAAAGAGTCTCAATTTTTTGTTTGAAAGCTGAAAGGTTATGACCTAAGTATGTATTCCTCAGGAATTGAAGATCAAAAATAAGTTAATAGTATATTCATACAGCCATACTATCTTCAAAAATAGATGCTGCAGAAGTTACAAGATACTTTGGAAAATAAAACTGTTGAGCATGGTAATTTAGTAATATTTATACTTAAAGAATAAAACCACACGCTTATTCATGGTTCTTTAATATAAGAAACCACCATTTGTCAGTAATACTTTTTAAATAGCAGAAGATATGAAAATAGAGAAAAATATGCTCTGCATAGCTATTCTGTAGATCTTTATCACGTATTGTTGATAATGGTTAAAAGGGATATAGATAAAAAGGACAAAATATTAGTCTAAGAAGGAATTGTCAAAAATCTACCTTTTAAAAAAGTAAAGAATTTTACCCATTGCTTTTTATCACTGAGTTCCTTGAAGTCCTTCCAAATCAGGTACTATCTGTGATATATATATATATATATGTAGAATCATAGAACAGTGTGTGCTGGAAAGGACCTTAAAGGCATAAAGGTAGTTCCACAGGCAGGGATGTCACCCACCAGATCAAGTCCCAGGGCCCCATCCTACCTGGCTTTGAACACTGCCAGGGATGGGGCATTCTCTGGGCAACTTCTCCAGAGCCTCATCACCGCCTGATAAAGAATTTCTTCATAATATCTAATCCAAATTTCTTTTAGTTAAAAACCCTTTGTCCTCCCCCTATCTGACCATGTTAAAAGTCACTCTTCTCTTTTTTATAAGTGCCCTTTAAGGACTGAAATGCTGCAGTGACGTTCCCCAGAGTCTTCTCCTCTCCACAGCTCCCTTGGCCTGTGTTAATTGGAAAAATGATCCATCCCCCTGGTCATTTTTGTGGCCCACAGTTTTATAGGATCAGGAAAAAAAAACGGTTAAAAGTATTTTCTCTTCTGTATTGGATTTGGGCTTTGATAAAAGGAATAGAGGAATTACTGAGGACATAAGTAGTTTAATAGTAGTGAAATGGTAGTACTTGTTAAATAAGTAGTTAAAGGTCATAGGATTATGAGGGCTGATGGCAATCTATAAAGTTGTTCAGTAGGATAAACAAAATTGCAACATAATTGTATACCATCAAAACTTTATGGAGGATTTTAAACTAATAGAAAGCACTTTTATCAAACATGAAATGTTCACTTTAATCACTATAAAGGCTATATTTGAGCAATAACTTTGTCACAGTTTGAATCTATGGTATACCTTTAAAAGGGTCCCAATGCATATAATTAGTCTACTTTTCAACCCAGTTTCTAAAACATTTTTTCAGAAAACAAAACAAAAGAAAAAATATCCAAATAAACTATACAAAAATGTTACATAAAAAACCAGACGCCTATTTGTACCATAATTAGTTTGAATCTCACTTTTAATGGGTACACGGAGCCACATCACATAATCTACTGAATTGATTACAAAATGACCCTCAATGTACTTGTTCCATTTTAGAAGGCTATTTCCAAAGTCATAGTGAAAAGAGATGGCTTGCATTTACATATGATAAAATAAGGCATGGGCAGGGTGCATGCTGGGTCTAGAATCACATAATGCATAAGAATGAGCTAGGATAATACAAACATTAAAATGTTCTTCATGTTCTCCTTTGTGTGCTTTGACTACGGTCAACCAGATATTTAGGCATTGAAATCCCATTATGAGATGAGAATTCAGAGTTCCAGCCATCATCATCTTTGAACAAATCAGTAAAACATGTCTAGGCTTGACAGCTGCGAGAAACTTTTTGGAGTTACGTATGAATTTTATGAGACAGGTTGCCAATCCAGGAAGGGCAATGTCAGATGGCAACAAGGTAAGTGTGTAGTAGTAAATCATCTATCACAACAACCAGCTCAACAAGTTATATACTTTGCTATCATGTTAGAGAAAAAAAGATAGGGTTTTACCCTGATGAATCTATTCCTTCAAACCACAGATTACCTGTTGTCTCTATCACTCCTATGAATCAAAATTCGTGGAATAAAATCCCTAATAAAATGCACTTTGGATATACATTTTGTTCTTGATGTTTCCTGACCGTCTCTTATACCTAAAGAAGATTTTCCAATATCTTTGGATTTTGCTTTTCCTGTGAGTTCTAACATATTTTGCAAACTAAAGTGACAGCTGCATTAAGCTGAGAGCGAATAGTAGATTTCAAATAAATATTTCATTTAAAACAGTCTGAATTAAAAATTAAAACCCACTGTTAATATGGTCCTATTTGTAGCAGGATTATTTTCAAGACAGAAAAGCTTATATTCAATTTTTCTTTTCCTTTAATACTGACTGCATAAGTTTTCATGGTACAGGTGCATTTTCCTACTGTGGCAATGATGAGGCAAAGCCCTCAGTCTTGAAGAAGTTTCTCCCAGTCTTTAGTAAAACAAAGAATTGTTAGAACTACTAAACAGTCATTTGGTCTTTGAAGCTAAAAAATGTGACCAAAAGAAAGAACCAGAACTAAAAAGGGAAATTGTGTCTGTACTTGTATTTCCATTTCTGTTAAATGGGATTTGTTAAAGATGGTACAGCAGAGTTCATTTTTTTTTCAAATATCAATATTTATATAAACAATAGATGTATGAGGGCACAGCCCTGCTTTCATAATTAACTTTTGCATGGGAAAATCTCCCCTAGAAGCTAATATGTTACAGGATGGACAGTAATCTCTTTTGATCAGGAGTTTCTCTCCAAATGAAGAGTCTTTTTCTTAGGATATTTAAAGGGACTGATTTGAAACGTCTGATCCTATAAAATTGTGGGCTGCAAAAATGACCAGGGGGCTGGATCATTTTTCCAATTAACACAGGCTGAGGGAGCTGGAGTAATTCAGCATGGAGAGGAGAAGACTCTGGGGAACCTCACATTTGAAACGTCATGCAGCCCACCTAACAGAGACATCAGGACTGCTCTTACTGCCTGATAAGTAAGATAGTAACATGCACAGTGCCCAGAAAGTTCTTAATTTCAGGCAATATTTTTTCCCAGCGATTATTTTAAGAAAGCTCTTTTCCACTTTATTACCTACAAGAAAACATTGACAGCCAATTACTGTAAGCTGTAGGTTTGACTAACCAAATAAAGATGGTTACCTGCAGGTTTGACTAAAAATAAATCATATAAATTTTTACATACTCCCTTATCCCTACTTAGGCTGCAAAGCCAAATTTTTATCCATATACACCTAATAATTAAGTAAAAACTTCTGTGATTGTGTAAATCTCTTCTAGTTTGGCAACCATTTCAGTAAACCACAGGAAGCTGTATATACAATTATGCATATATATACATGTAAGAAAGTTCTGCCTTTAAATTATGGTAAGCCCTTTTATGCATGCTGATATTCATGTAGCACACTGCAGGTGTGTTGTTAGAAGACAGAACAATATACATCTGCAATGAAAAATATTTTCTGTCACTTTCAGTGATGAAAATTACTAGTTTTATTTTCTTCTCAAATTTTCACTTTAAATTACCAGATAAGTTAGATTACACACTAATATTCTACATTCTACTTTTATACTGAGAAAGAATAGAGACAACTGTTTACCTAATGTTATTTGATATTAAAGCCCTGAAGTTTCCTTCAATATTACTGCATTCAATTGATATTACTGTAATCAGTTGTACTGCTTGTATTATTGCAAAGATTTTTGCCTTATGTCTTTTGTGAAGGAAAGAAGAATTCAGCAGTCTTCCAGTATTTGAAGGGCCTATAAGAAATTTGGAGAGAAAGTTTTTGCAAGGGCGTATAGTGATAAGAAAAGGGGGAATGGCTTTAAACTGAAAGAGGGCAGGTTTTTATCAGGTATTAGGAAGAAATTCCTTACTGTGAGGGTGGTGAGGCAGTGGCAGAGATTGCCCAGAGGAGCTGTGGATGCCCCAGGTTGTGGTACTGAACTTTGAGCAAGCTGGTCCAATGGTGGCATCCTGCCCATGGCAAGGGGATTGGAATTAGGTAATGCCTAAGATACCTTCCAAACCAACCTAATCATGTCTCTATGTTTTGAGGACATAAAATTCCACATGAGTGCTTTTTGAAATGTTTTCTGAGATAGGTTAATTAACAGGAGTAATATACTGAACAGGTATAAAATGAATAATCAAGAACTTTCAATATAAGAATAAAAATAACTCAAAAATAATATAGGGAAATTACTAGAAAAAAAAAATGAAAGCAGATCATGATAGAGAATATGATGGGAAGAGCAGAGACAGCTGGATACTCTGATAAAAATTGTGTACCCCATATAGGGAAAGGTGGATTGGTAACCCATATATTTTTTTAACAAATATAATGTAGTGATGGGGAGAATAAGAGGACTAGCAGTGTTCAATGCTATGCCCTCTGTATACTGGTGACAGTGAAGCCAGATGGGGTTGCTGAGGTTGTGCTGTCCTGTGTGTTGACAGCTGAAAACAACCCCCTTTTGGTTGCTCTATTGTTTCAGCCATACTGCGTCTGCAGTTGGTGATATGCTGTTTTATCAATCCAGGATTAATATTTGCTTGGGATGGGTTCAGTTTTATTCCTCTGCAATACAGGGCATAGAACTTTCTGAGTTCTCTGTTACTTTATGGTGTCAATAAAGCTATTTTTGTATCAGCCCTCTCACTGTGCTCTCCATCTTTTGACTCCTAACACCCTCTATATTTTATTGAAGCTGATGTATTTCTGAGGTAGCATATACCAATTTCTAAAAAATTCTTTTACCTCAAAAGAGTTTCACTTTGATCTACTCACTAATATTAGGCACAGTTAACTTCCTTGGAGAAAAAATATCTTTTTGTTAAAAAATGCCGTTTGTTAAAGGTGAAATTTGGGGGTTTTGTCTATTGTTCTCAGAGCTATTGCAGAACACCTAGACCTCTAAAAACATCTTCATGGTGTTTCACTTGGTGCAATAAAATTACGTTTGAAGAATATTTTGGGAAAAACAGTTTCTATCTTGGACTCTTTTCCATGATTCCTACTGAGATTTATAAACTACTGAGAAAGGACTCTTTCAACTACAGAGGCACTACTTGTCCTTAGCTTACCTCAGAACTAAAATTGTGATTTTACAATATCTATTTTCTCTTGATATTTTCAAGAGAGATTTCTTATTCCTCATGGTTTGTATGTTTGACAAGAAATGAAAAGTGTCTTATAAATGACATATAACAATTATATTTAAATAGCACCTGCATATGTCACTTTGAGGATGACAAGTTTTCATGCATACATTCTATCGGAACTTCATGTGAAATAAAAAATAAATTAAAAAAAAAAAAGTAAAGCTCTGGGAAAGCACTAATATCCATTAATAAACTGGGTGAAAACCTGATATTCATCCTGTTTAGTTAAATCTCTATGACAGATTTACTTGGTTATACTTATACTTACAACAAGTGGAAAATAAGAATTACTAAACTGAAAATAAATTTTGAAGACACAGAAATAATTTTCAGAATGATTTGTTGTTATTTAATATTATACCAAGCAAGTATTACTGAAGGGGATATAAGGATCTGGCGGAGAAGAACCTGGGAACTACTTTTCTTTTGATCTTAAAACTAAAGTTATGTGAGAAGCAGCCTGTGACTTTATTTTTTTAAAAATTACTTACTTCTTAGGTACTTTTAAAAATTGATAGGGATCAACCGAAGGAAAATTCATATTATGGAATGGCTGGGTGGCAATCTGATTTTTAGATACATTTTTATTCTGTATGTTTAAGGCCTATTTGCATTTTAAAGACTGAGAATATGGTGTTGGAAAGAGAAGAGCAAGAAGGGTATTCAGAAGTTTACTCTTCTAAAGATTCTCCTTGTTTAGATTCCATTTTTATTTCAACTCAGTACTCTTTCTAAACCTTTCTTAGTCTTTGCTCTATTTAATGGTTCGGGGTATGAGAGATAGAATGAAGAGGGATCTATTCTGATGACTATAAAGGTGTTTTAGAAACAGATCCTTCACACAAATCTTTCCTGATTTGACACAGTTACTATGTAAAGCTATTTAATATGTAAAAGAAATGTTGCTCTGTTATATTCCTTGTCTGTAAGAAAGCATCAAATCATACATTGCTCCAATATGTAAATCAAAAATGCTGAATTTCTGTTTTTTCCAGTTCTAGTGGAATGAACAAAGGAGAGGGGTGTTAAATAACCCCATCCAAACCTTTTTAAATGTGATGTATAGAGTGAAAATTTTTTAAGGAGAAAAACATATATATATATATCTAGAACAAATCAGGTACAAAATACATATTTAAACAACTTTGAATTGGATTTTCTGTATAGCAGCTGAGAAACTGATCTGAGGCAGAATGCAGCAGCTGTTTATGAGCTAGTTGTTTCATTTTTCTGTTTTTAATGTTGTTCTTGGGTTTACATTATTTAGGTTTTTTTAATCTTTTACTGCCCATTTCATCTGATCAATACTAAATCTACATCTGAGATGCATACTGATTAGAAAAGTAATCAGAGTGAAGAGACATTGTAATGAATGGTCTGCTCCAGGGATTCTCAGCATTTTAAATGAAGTATTTACTTTACCTTTTCAACTATGCAGTACTCTTATATTGACTTTCATTTAAAACAGAACAGTCTAGCTGAACTTTGGCTTCCTTTTATTACCACAATTCTTCATTCTCTCCTAATTTGCTTTTTTTCTGTCTTGCACATAGGAAAATATTCCTTTT
>VYXD01007117.1:402082-489131 GCA_013397195.1 Hylia prasina | reverse complement strand
TTTTGGTTTTTTTTTTTCCTTTCAGATCAGCAATCAATGTCTCATGGACCATAGCCTGAGAAACACAGCTCTAGATGTAGTAACCAGAGATGGTATCACAGCTGATACAAGGGAACAACAAAAGTAGGTTGGTAATCTCCATAAGTACAAGAAGTTCAGAAAGACTCCTAAAAAAATAAGTATTCTAAAGTTCTAGATGTCTTTTAAGGGTAAGGGTGTATTCCTCTACTAATTTTCAGATGTTTCTCTAAAGAAGTTTCTTGTATTCTAAATATTTTATTGTCACACGCCTAAATGGTTAAACCCTAGAAATTCAGCCTGGACATAACCTGTAAATGCCAAAATGAAGACACAAGACAGTAAGAGTGGAGCAATTTCTTCTTAGCTGTTTATACCTCAGTATAAAGATGAGTTTCAAGAAGCCCAGCAATTCTGGACAATCTACAGCAAATGGAAGGGCAGATGAGAATGGGAAAGTAATCTCTTGGCCACAATACACAGGCTGCGAAGGAAGTCACTAGGAGTATCATTACATTGGCAAATTTTGAGGTCTATCTCATTTATTATGGACTTTTTAGGACTACAATGTATGATTTACAAACTTTTTTGTGTGCAGACGCCAAAAAGACATACACAGAACACTACAGAGAAATCTGCAAAAGAAAGTCGCATTTGGTGAGGGAGAATTTTTACACTCAATCTAATATTTTTGGGGTTTATGTTCAAGAAATATTTCATATGAATTATCATACAAACAGCCCTAGATCAGACAAGGAAATAGCCAGTAATTTTTCTTCCCTAGAATACCTTTTTACACTTGCAGGTGTCCTTATTCTAGAAGCAGAAAAGGCTGGTTCAGTCACTCTTTGTGACAACATAGTGAATTAAAGATGAACAGAAGCTGCTTTTTACACACAAACACACTTAAATATTTCACAAAAACCCTGAAGATGTAGATTTGTTTTCTTCTATTAGTCCATCTAATCCTAAATTATCCTCATGCTACACTTTTATTAAAATGACAAAACTAACTTTTTGTACCATTTCTGGACCGATTTGTTAGCAATTACCTTGCAGTTTTGTACTTCAGGGTTTTGGGGGCATTGCAATGGTATGAATACTAAAACTACATTTAAAAAGTTACCTTTACACCTTTACCTGGTGTAAAGGTAACTTTTTAAAAAATGCATTAAACAGCATTAATACTCTACTGACTAGTATCTTGCATCGCTGTTTTCTAGACATTATATCTTCTTTCTCGTCTGTATAAACCCAACAGTTCATAGAGATCTTAGGGTGGAAGCACAATTAGTAACAGCAGGGAGTTAATTAAGATTACAAGATGCACTGGAGATTTAGATTCATATGACTGACAAACAGAGCAAGCATACTTTTAAAGAAACCTTAGTCAAAAACTGAATTTTCTTCCCTTAGTCAAGTTCCTTCTTGCCCCTCCTTGGTTCATGGAGGAGAAAATTTTGTTACTGATTGCAGGACAGGTTCTTGCTGGAAACAAACATCCACAGTGCACTATATACACAGCCCACAATCTCTTGGTATCATACCACACTTCTTTTCACACATATATTAATATGTTCCACCTTTCAAATCATGGGGTAAGGGAAAAGTTTTTCACGTTTTATTTATTCATTATATAAGTGTGGTAATAAATCTTTCTTTTAAGAATTTGATTCTTAAAAGGATTTTTTTTTCTCTCTATATGGTAGATTTAGAGCAACAGGAGCAAAGATTTGTTTAGGGATTTTTAAAAACTCTTACAAAGATAAAAGTAATCACTGAAATTTTCATATCCATGTTTAAAAGAGAAGAGTCATTAGCCATTCTGAAGCCAAAAATTCTGGACTAGAGAAAGCAGTTTCAAACAATTTTTGGAACAGCTAAAACTGATGAGAATACAGGAAATGCTGAAATTAAAAAATAGATATCATTCTACCTGAAACATCACTGACTGTAAGTTCTCATTAACTAATTGCTTTTAAAACACACTGAAGATTTTTAACAAAAAGGTTTAGCTATAGAGATCTAAGTTTTCCCCATGTGAGTGGTAGAAACCTAAAGAAGTACTTATCCACCTAGAAAGGAAACGTTGCCAGCATTATAGGAAAAACAAAACCTCAAAGGAAACAAATATCAAACCCAGAAGTCTTTAAAGAGCCTTTACTTTGAATATATTGAGATCATTAAGTTGTCCCAAAAATATTTGAAAAAATATCATGCAGAGATGTCTTTTTCAAGGGAAATGTTCTTAGGGAAATAAGATGACCTGATGTTCCTCTCAACAAGTTTAGCCTTGTCTGTGCCCAGCACATTAAAGCTTTTATGAACTTGTTAAAGATGCAGTGAGCCATCCAGGGTTCTCATTCAGGATGTATTTTAAAAAACTCCATCTAGAAGATTACATGTCTATCTTGTCTTTTTAAAGCATTTCACTTAGATTGAGATGCTCTGCCAGTAGATAAGCCCTTGAAAGCTCAGAAAAATCACCATTTTAGATCAGAATTTAACTGACGGGACTTATGGTTTTCTTGATTCCTTCTTCAGGGACAACATTTTATTGAATCTGTCATAATGAAAGCTTTATTATACATGTTTTCTTATAATCCACATAAATGTACAGAATAATTTTAGATTTTTTTTTCCAATAGATGGCATAGCACACAGAGAAATGTCTTCTAATATTTTACCGTGTAGATTTCAGGAATCAAAAATACCCATTTAAAGATTCTTATTTTTCTTCATTGACTTATGAACCTAGACAACTCCACTTTTTGGGTAGCTAATACTATTTAAGATTTACAGGAGTTCTAGCTAATATTTCTGACATCTCTATTTATGAAGAAATACAGACCTTAACAGAGCTTATCTGTTAATGACTATCTTTTATGTAATGCTTGTTCTGACCTTTGATTTTAAACATATTATGTCTATATTGCTTGCATTGTTTTAATATTCAAGTTGTAAAGTGGGTGAAAGAAAATAAGCTAATATAAAATTGAAAAATAAAGGCAATAAAAAAAATAAAACATTTTGAGCCATAAATAGTATTTTTTTAATCAGTTTTTGTACATTTGTGGTTTCCTTGTTCTCAAGTGACACCAAAAGCTCAAGCAGCTAATACCATGTCACAAGCTCATCTCCCACTGAAATGGGAAACTTAAATGTCTAAAACGAACAAACACTGACATACTGAATTTTGTACAGCAGCAATGGGCTCAAAAGAGAAAGGTAAAAATAATCTCATACTGTGAAAAACATCTTTTATAAGTTGTTCACACTCCAAAGATCCTTTGCAACAAATACATGCAATAAGATTATTCAAAACATAATAAATTTTTAAACCTTTTTTTTTTTTTTCCATATAAAACATTGCAGAGCTATGTATTGGAAATGCAGGTTTAATTAACATTCAGAGTAGGAGATGAAATTTGAAATGTGAGTTCACGTTAGTATTTAAGTTTGGAGATGAAATGTGCTTTTGAAGTGAACCTCCAATGAACTCTATTTCATAGGATCATAGAATGGGTTGGGTTAGAAGGGACCTTAAAAATCATTTGTTTCTAACCTCTCCATCCTGGGCAGAGATGCCATCATTAGATCAGATTGCCCAGGGCCCCATCGAGCCTGGCCTTGAACATTTCCATCCACAATCTCTCTGGGCAACATTTGCCATGCTCCAATTCACACTGTGTAGAAATTGTGGCGTGTTGAACAGAATTTCATTCAGGAAAAAGGGTGAACTGAAAAATGCTCTCCCAACGCATATGAATGGGGTTCCCACTAGTAACAAGCATCCAGGGTCATTCTGTGTTCTTCTCACAGCAACAATACCATGTTTTGTAGTATCTGAGGAACACACAGGATGCTTTAGTTGTACAGTTTAATAAAAACAGAGATTAATGTATATTGTATCGTAGCAATTGCAAGAGGACTCCTGCAAACCTTTGTAGTTCTCTCTCATGTCTATGGACCATTTTCTATTTGAAAAGACTCTTGAAAATCAGCATTCATCTTAGAATTTATGAGATTAAATTTATGAGATTAAAGTGTCCAGAAGCAATATGGTCACATTGTCCTGGCTGGGTTTGAGGTACTATGAATATCTGGGAAGTTTCTGCATTCTTTCCAGGATGCTTTGACCTGTACATTTAATATTTCCCCTCCCCTTGGGTGTCACTGCATAGTTGTCTGCGCAAAAATATCAGATGAATATTAGGAAGAAATGCTCAACCCTAGATGATGTCTAATACTTTCTGAATAATCTAGACAGATGACAGAATTCCAACTGCAGCAGGTTTTTTGATGGACTAGTCACAATCCAGAGGTGGTACAGATATTTCAGTTAGATGAGGAGAGAGGGTGAGCTACAAGATACTTTAGTGATGAATGATGACAGATACACAGTATGACAAAAGAAGGATGACTGAAGTAGCTGTAACCTTGGGAAAGTACTGCAGAAAAGACACAGGAAACCCCTGTGTGCAAAGGAGATGCAGGAAGCTACTTGGCACCATTTGCACTGTCTATACTAACACAGATTCACTGGGCACATGAATGAATTTTCAGCCTCAGAAAATACTTGGGAGTTTATTGTTTATTGGGAGTGGAGCATAAAGTTGTTCTGCCTAGGTTTCTTACACCAAGTTAAAGAGGTTTAATCCTGTCCTGATTTCAGCTGGTGTAGAGTTAATTTTCTTCCTACTAGCTGGTACAATGCCATGTTTTGGATTTAGTATGACAATAATGTTGGTAACACACTGATGTTTTAGGTGTTGATAAGTTGTGCTTACCCTAAATCAAGAATGTTTCAGCGTCTCATGTTCTGCCAGTGAGGAGGTGCGCAAGAAAGTGGGCAGGAACATGGCCAGGAGAGCTGTCCCAAACGAGCCAGGGGGATATTCCATAGAACAGAATGTCATGCTCAGTATATAAACTGGAGATAGCTGTTTTCCCTGGGGTTTATGTCTGTCTCTTTGTCTCTCCTTTCCATCATTCTTATTGTTATCATCATCATGATGATAATCATTATTAGCATTATCTTTACTGTGTTAGTACCCTTATTATCATTATTTCAACGATTAAACTGTTCTTGTCTCAAGCTACAGATTTTACCTTCCTCAGGGAAGATTGAGATGGGGGGACAGTAAGGGACCAAATATGTGGTACTTAACTGTTGCCTGGAGTTAAGTCACAACCAATATGAACATTTGGGAACTGAAAGACTGAAGGGTGTATTTTTACAGACTGAAATGACCCACTATAGATAGAAATGTAGTACCTGTAATTAAAGATTAATCCTTGACTTGAAAACAAGGAGATTTACAGTCAGAGGAAAGTAATTCGGCATTCAAAAGTATTTTCTGCTTAAAATAAATACACTGTAAAAGAGATATTTGAAAGAGAAATCAATGGAATTGTAGACATCTATCATGAAAATAACTTTAAAGAACAAACTGAAAAAGATGCATTCTTGCCTGAAGGCAAGATTAATTATGCTTGTGTAGTTTCTGTTTAATAATTGTCTGAACTCTTCTTAAAAGTCTTCAGTGATTGAGACTCCATAAATGGTGGCTTCACAGTCTCACCAGAAAAAATTCTATTCAATATCTTAGCAGTTTCATTTGTGGGAATTATTTAAGTTTTCCCTTTAAACAGGTCTCTTTCATTACCATTTAAGCCGCTTCCCTCTCGCTCTTTCCTCCATCAGCTATGTTTTATATCTTTGGAAAATATTTCCTCTTTCAATCTTTCCATGGAGGCCATATTGTCTAGTTCCATAATTACTTACATTATTTCTAATGTAATTTTTATAATCTTTACAATCAGTCCAGAAACTTCTAAATTGCAGAATCACAACAAGGTACTTCAATTTAGGGTTTCATTAGTATGTTGTAAAGAAAAGTTGCCTCCTTTATGTGGCCATTTCCTTACTTGTTACTGAAATTTCAAAGCTTATAAATGAGGTGAAAACAAAACGTTTATCTGGACCAATAATGGGAAACATGGCAATAATATGTTAAGCAGTACTGGTTATCTTCTGCTAAAACAATGAGAAACTTGCTTTTGCTTCATTTGTGGAGTATAGCTAAATAATTTGTATTCTATTCGACATACTAGTTTTGGATTCCATGTGGTGACAGAGGCTTACATTCCTGCTTATCTTGCCCTAGAAACCCAAAGTTTCTTAGTACTTTGTTCGTGAATGCACAGTGCTCATCCCCTCCCAGAAGCTATCAGTACCCAAGCACATAATCACATCTCACTTTGTGTGCCAATCAAAGTCTGTATTGTTAGAGGTAAAATTTGCTGCTTATTCCCTTATCTATTATTCCACATAAAATGGCTGCTTATTTTGTATGTAGTTATACATCACACTGCTTTCTTATGTCACATAGAGTGATTAGTATCAAAATTTTAACCCAAGCTACAATTGTAACTTTGCTATATCTTTCCTTTTTCATATTATACACACAATTCTTACAGTAAAACAAATGCTACTTAATATTAGGATTCCATGAACAAGCTAGATTTAGGACAATATCATTCATACTGATACAGAGAAACAAAATATAGAGGGCATTGGCTGGCAATATATATAGAGAAAAGAAACAAAAGCTTTAGCAGCAGAAAGTCTGAATTTTGAAAGAAAATAGTATTGTGTTTATGGCATGAAAACAGAGTGGAAGGTTTAGAACAGATGAAAACTGCCAAAAATGGTTTAGATGATTTCCATGGAAAGGGGAGAGGCTAAGACAAAAAGCTGCTCTGCAGACACCAAAGTCCAGGAACTGAGCTGCATCCTGGGGGCATAACGAAGAGATGGATAAAGGACTAAAACCACATGAGTTTTCAGACCCCCAGCACAGGCCTTAATTAAATTCCCTTTATTTTCATCCCAGTATATGGGGCTTGCCTGGAAGAAACTGGAATAAAGTCTGAAATAAAGGCCAAAGGAGCATGTAGGAAAGCTTACCAATTCTGTAAGCTTTAGGCATTGCTTTGTTATAACATTGCACGATTAGAACATTGCTTTAACTCTCCTCTTCCACATATAATTGTATTTAAAGCCTCAAGGTTCCTGAAGACTCCGTTATAATATTTTTAGACATTTTAGTCACAGCCAATGCTGTGAGAATACGCCGGAAAATAACTGTCCATCATTCCTCTTTCAAGTAATAAATCCCGGAATTACAACAATGTTCTATAGCTATCCATGATATTTTTTCCCTGTTATTACTGAAGACTTGTGACATTGCCCGGGCAGAGAGAGACAGGCTACTCCCAGTCAAGCTGGACATGTGTGCAGTGGGAATCACTGGAATGAGTGAAAGCTTTGCCTGTTGCAATGTGCCTGGCTGTGCTTCCTCTAGAATATGCCACTGCCACTACTCTTGTAGCTTTGGTGATGTTTTCTACTCCTAATAATAGACTGTAAAGTTAAGAATCCAAGCAATTTATGCTGGACAGAAAATAACTATTGAATTGGTGCCAGTAATCTCATTATATTTTCCACTATACATCTGTTACAAAGGCAAAAATCTTGTGACAAACACAGATACACAGATTTTCACTTAGCAAGAATGCTGCTTAGTGGCATTTTAAATACTTCAGTTTTAAATTGCTTGTAATTTTTGGCTGTTTCTGAGATAAAAGATAAATTTTTAAATCTGAATTCCAATTAATTTAATTTTTAAAATGAAGTATTGTTTAAAACATAAAACTTATTTTTAAAAACCATGCAATATTCATCTGAGTTATTTCAGAAAATGAGAGAATAATGTTGCCCGTCCCACTGGCTCTTCCCTGTACTTTTTACATGTTTGCTGATTGTTGGAAATATTTAATACAACTTTATTAATAATCTTCCAGTAGTTTTGTATTTTGAATATGTCCCTAACTATTGTGTCAAAAATTCTGTAGGTTGAAATTAGCCAATCTTATTGATGTGCACCTTAGTCCTATTTTGCTGACTTAGTATTTTACACCAGACATATGGAAGTTTCTGGTCTAGAAATTTAGTAATTAACCTCTCCAGATAAGTCCATTATGACAGAATATTCAAACCATACTGCAATTTCCCCAGGTCAGTGGTGTGATTATAAATATTCCTTATGAACACCAGAAATATTACTATTCCATGTGTCTGATGTTTGGGATTTCAATTTTTCAAAAATTTTAGTTAATCTCAGCCAAGACCAAGAACAATTTCTCAAGGTTTGAATAAAACAGAATTTCTGAGAAGCAATGGCCTTTAAACAAATATTCAACCTATTATAACAAATATTCAATTTTGGCTGTTCTGTGTTCTGTCATATACTGATGAGAGGCAGCTAATACTCTTTTTCTGTAATATGTCAAAAAATGCACAGCACTGTTGAGAGGTGACAGGATATAGATATTCAGGATTCAGCTGAGCTGATCTAGTTTAAGTAATAATTTCACTGTGAAGGGGGGTGGATCAGATGAGATGACTTCCAACAAAATTTTCTGTGATTATCAACTGAACTGCTGATGTGCCAGTTGCTTGTTTTTAATGTAGTGCCAGCCACAGAAATCTAGTCTGGTTTCCTTCCTATCAGGCAGTCAGCATCCTGTTTCACTGCAGAAATTGGATAGCATGTTTGTATTTTTTCATTTGTATGACTTTTTATTTTTAGGCCATGGGTGTTCTGCTTTGAAATCTCTCAGTAGGTTGATCTCAGATCCTGAATCTTTTATATGAATAAAAATTCCCCCAATTTTCACCCCCTAAATGCCCTTTCTGGGTAACTTATAACCACATATTAGAGTAACCCCTTGAGTTTTGCCAAATCACTTTGCTATCACTAATGTTTGTTATGCAGTCAGTGAATAATAGCACTGTCAAGAATTATGAATTATGACCAAAAGCCTCAGCTTGTCACAGAAAAGCAAGGCTTGCATTGCCATGGACTCTTATGATTTTCATAACCTGCAATTAAGAAACAGAACACAAGAGAAAATTAAGTGAATCATATTTTCCACAACTCTTTTCTTGTGAAAGGGTCCTATTTACTACTTCATTGTGCACTAGACAATCTTGACTTTCAATATCTCCTTATTTTCCTAAGTTCTTTCAGGAGACATATCTTTGCATTTGCTATACTTAACACAGCAGATAAAAATATCTTTTTTTCTAGAAACATTCAACTTTTGACTATACATCAAGGAGCACAAAGACTGTTTGGGGGCTTCCTGGTTTATTTTTATCAGTATTTATTGTGTTAGAGTATAGAAGAGGCAAGTTCATTGTTCTTCTTAATGATAAATTAAAGTAGGCCCTGTTGGTGAGGGAAACTATAGGTCATAAATGATACATTAAGATCCTTTCACTTGGCAGTGGACCACCAGTTCATTCTAAAGAAAATGAGAAGGTCTCTAAGTGTGAAGGGTCTGGATGTCTTACAAAGAAAATTCTTTTTTTATTTCCCTATTGAGTTCTGTCCAGTGTTTTTAGCCTCTACAAAGCAAAAAGCCACATTAAGTTTTGACTGAATACATGGAAGTGGAGCATCAGAATGCAAGAGTTCACTCATGTAGGACTGCTGGATAGCAATCAGGTTAACATTTAAGTAGCTAAGCTTCCAAACACTTCTGTATAAATGAAAATTGTTAATAATTACTATCAGTTTTACAATAGAAAATAACAATAAAAAAGACACTTGCAACTCATTCTTTTAAGCTGCAAGAACTGCTATTTGTTTAAAAAGCTAATGACTGCAGCAGTTGATTATTTTCTAAACTAAATAGGTATTTGTGTTCTCAAAACAAGAAATTTTGGAAGGCATTTGATTAAGCCAGCCAGATTTTTATTTTACATGCATGTTTTATTATTGCCTCAGGAAATTGCTATAAAGAATTATTTTGCACTGAAATAAATGGTCATCTTTAGTCTTCATGAAACACTGTTGCTCTTCACTACCTAATATGGGAACCACAAATCTTTCAAAACAAATAGGAAAACCTGTCCCATATGTGTTTTAACTTTTAGAACTTTCCAGTCCTAAAAAACCTTTTTAAACAACTAATCTATATTATTTTGTATCAGATGGCTCAAGGCTTAGGAGTGATAAGTGCTATAACAACAGAGAGTAAATCTTCTGACTCCCAGGGATGCTCCTGTTATCAGAGAGCTGTCATGGGGCCACTCTTGGTGCAGCCTCACAGAGCAGTCACTCCTTGTCCCCTCAGCTGCATTTCTGCAGCAACAGATTTAGGTCTGTGTAGGAGTAGGTCAAGATGCATTTATTGTACCGTGACCTTTTGGATGAGCTTACCCTGATCTCTAAGCCACTCAGGTGCCTTATCTTCAAACAGAAGGTATACAGAGACAGAGATGAAAAAACAGAATTGAAAGAGCCATCTGAAGTAGCTTCTGTCAAATGTTAGCCAAAAAAATATCTATCACTGCAGCTACAGATCAGTATTTGTGAATAGAAGTTAGTTTTCTGTTTTAAAACCTACAGTGTATATGAACTATACATAGTCAAGAACCTTTTCCTTTCCTTTCTCCTTTTTTTTTTTTTTTTAACACAGGCTTTTGCAAGTGTCTGACCTTACTAATACAAAGATATTGAAGGTTTCTGTGCTAGAAATCTAAGAATGTATTCAGAGAACAGCACTAGGCACAGAATAACATGACACATTAACATTTTTTTCCTTTTTTCAACAGTAAACATTTGTCAGATAGCAGTAAAAGGGTAAAAAAATATAGTCAGTTTGTTTAGGGGAAAAAGAAACTAAGCTGTTTGGTACTCTTCTCTCTTCCATGTTGTCTACTACAAATATATATTTTTGTAACTCTTGTGAACTTGCTTTCTGCAAATTCTGAAATATCTGCAGGTTTGTGTGTAAATGAGGCAATGACCTTTTGAGAGGCAGAAATGTCTGCATAAAAATCCTGTTTGTTCTTGCTTTTATTTAAAGTATAAAAGTCATCGAGATAAGCAAGTCTGTTTTTCATGTAAGAATAAAATATTCTTTATGAAAAGAATGGAGTTTAGGAAAAAAAAGGAGCATCATGACAAGATTTAAAGTCTAAAAGAAGAAAAAATGAAACAGTTTTGGAAGTAATAGATATTGTCTGAGTATATAAAAAAGGGGAGTGTTAGCCATTATATTATTTGATAAATAAAATAACAAAATGCAGTGGAGATTTTATATTATTTACTTTCTCCTTGTGTTTGTTTGGAACTTAAAATATAAAGACACCATTAACACCTTTTTATTCGTTTCCATCCTGGATATTATAAACTCACAGCAGCATATTTTACTTCAGCTGTCTCATTCCCAAGCTGAAGAGTTTTGTCTAAGCAATTGCTCCTTACATCCTTACTGATGTCTGTCAATCTTTTCTGTTTCTCTGTGAGATTTGGTGGCCAGTACTGCACATCATATCCAAACTGTGGGCACACTAAGGGTTTATGGTGTTCTAATGATACTGTCTGCATTTATCATTTTTCCCAATATTTTCCACATGTGATTTGCTTACTGACCACTACTGATCACCAAACATTTTCCTAGCACAATATGTTACAGCTCCTAGATTTCATTCTGTATTGAACACAATCAATTTTTCTCTGTTTTTATTATTCCATCTCTGTAAACCATTTAGTATTAAACCTGTGAATTTCACCTACAGTTTTAAACCTTAGCCACTCAGTCTTGTTTGGACCTCCTGAAGTTCTTTTAGGGACCTATATTTTGAATATAGGTTATGCTAGTATCTCCACACAGCACAGATGTAGTTTTTCAAGCAGATAATTCTGCCTATTCTACCCAATTTTCAATCTGATTGTTAACTCTTACCTAATTATCACTGGCATTTTCCTGTCTGCAGCACTGCACAATCCTGACATGAAAAGTACAATATAAACAACCTGAATAAGGCTGGGGTGACCACTGGTGATAAAAAGTGCTATGACCAACTGGCAGAAGTTCTGGAGACTTTTTTTACAAAGTAGCAAGAGGGAGAAGAAGGGAAAGTTTCTTAGATATGAGGTCAGTTTTAATCTCCTGTGTGGTGTTTTTTCAGACAGAGACTATTTCAGACAATCATATTGGTGAAAAAAAGTAGACTCTACTAACTTAAGAGAGTCTCCTAATTCCCTATTTAAATGCAGCCAACTTAGGAATAGAATAGTGTACACCAAAGAATATTAAATTACACTGGGAAGGAAAAATGTAATTTCACAACAGAAATTGGAACATAACACTGAGCAGAAATGCACTTTTCAAATATAAATGTCAAGGGAATGTGAAGGCAACTGCCTTATTGTTGTTTATGCTTGCTATTTTGTCTATCTTTTAAAATGCTTCCTTCACAATATACCTTTTCGTTCATGTCCTGCAAGGAATGTGTGTTAACACCCTCCTGTATATGTAATTGAGAATCATGAACCTGCACTAGAGAAAAAAAGTCTGCTTCATGTGTATTGATTTAATGTAAATTATTACAACTGTGTTGGCTAAATGTTGAAGTTTTATTTATGAATTCTGTTCATAATCATCATAAATTAACACTGCTATCAAATAGTGAATTCTAGCTTTCAAAAGCACCATTCTAGTGCAATTCTAAATACCATCAACGTCTGTGTATTCAGATAACAAAGACAACTATGGCAACAAAATTCCCACTTTCTGCTTTAATTTGTGTTGGGTTCAGCATTCTCCCACTTGTTAATAAATTTCAAAGTTGCTAATTAGGAACAACCTCTCAAGGCAAGGATAATGAATTTGCTGAAGTCAGAGGTCTTTTTCTCTATGAGTGATAGTGTTTAATACTATTATACCACAGAAGAAAATTTAAATGAGAAAACCATGTTTCTTATAATACAGAATTTTCTGAAACCTCCTATCTGAATGAAATGAGACTACACTCATTAAAGATATTAGGACACCCTAGCTGATTTCTGAGGCAGCTCAAAGAAGCTCTTCCTGAAGAAACTTCAGCTTGAGATAAAAAGTTCTTTGTTCCTATTACTTTCAAGATAGATACCTGGAAACAAAATCCATGTTTCATCCATGGTATTTGAAAATTAGGCTTCAGATACTTTACATACAATGTTACTAGGAAAAAAAAAACCAACAAAAAACAAAGGAAATGTACATAGCAAACTGTAACTATATATAAACTATTTTATATCTTTGAACTAAGAGTCTACAGACTTAGGGAAGTTATCTTTTTTTTATACAAAATGGTTGTTGAATGAACTGAAACAGACAATGTCAAGCAGGGATGAGATAAGTGTGATCCCTTCTGGCTCTGTGCATAGTGAAATCCACAACAGTTTATAAAACATGAGAAAAGGTAGGAGAATTTCAGGGTGGCATAACTGTGATGGGCACCCTGTCAGCAATATAGAGAAAACTACTTTCATGTTTACTGTCCTCATATACACTCAAAGGAAGTAAAATTGCTTTCATGTTGGAGTTTTGAGGATGGGTCTTCACTGCTGACAGCCCAGACATGGTCTGAAAGAAGTACTTGCACATGAAGCATCTTTATAGTCTGAAAAGTGCAAGATAGCTCTGCTTAGTGATCAGCAGTGAAACCCATTGGACACCATATGTATTTTAATGCAACTACAAACTGCAGTGGAATAGAAGATGAGGAACAAAATGCACAAATATAAAAAGTGCCTACATATTTTGGACATCTGGAGAATGAAGCATATATCCTTAAGCATGAGATAAAACTGTCTGATGCAATTATAATTTCAACATCATTGTACTGTGGCAAACTTGACACTGAAAGTCAACGATAACAAGAAGCCTAATGAAGCATCTGCAAAATAGTCTCGGAATTACTGACATTATCATAGAAGTAGTGACAAAATGTGAAAGAACACTGGAAAAATATATTCTGCTTCCAAACTTAGGAGATGGTAACTTAAAATGAGCTTGCATAGCCTTATACTGATATATGAATCATATATCCAAGGAATAAGGGAGAGGGCGGCTGGAAAAGAGAAGGAAAAGACTGAGACAATTTTAGGTTGTGTTCCAGCACAGTTATGTGGACTGGCTGGTAGAACTTGCTTCTACTCACACTGAAAGGACAACAGAATACATAAGACATATCAGTATTCTGTAATATATGGGATGATCCATGACCAAGATATTGTGTATCTTGTTACAGTCATCTCAATTTCATTTCATAGATATGCATAAACTGATTTAAAGCAAAAGACAGAGCAAAAGGAATAAAAACAGCCAGCTCCCTTCAGAGTAGGGCATTTTCAAAATTCTGTCTTTTCTAAATCGTAGTTGTTACGATGTTGAATAAAGTTTGCAAATTATTAAAGAATTACATAATTGTGTGTGCAATATGCAGGAGTTCAATGATCCCAATGGCAAACTTATCTTGTCTATGAAAGAGTTCATGTCACAGATCTGCCATCAGAAGTGAATATTCAGTATCTTGTTCAAAATCATTAGTTTAAAATCATAATCAACCTTTCTGACACAGACACCCTCATTGTGAATTTGTGCTAAGCACAAATGGTTGCACATTTCGTTGCACTGCAAGATAATGAGAAACACCTATGCTTAATTTATGCTTTAATTGCATATAATATGACTTAATCTGCCAGTTACTCTAGTTCCCATGTGTAGGAGCTTCTGAATGCATGCAGATTTTTCAGGCAAATTTAAAATCAAGTTAAGTTCCTTTGTCCTTTGTTTTAAGTTAAATAAGCTTCTTTTTCCCCTGTTTTGTGTTTAGATTATCAAACATCTTTGCTGAGAGAAAGGGGATATTGTATATCTTATCAATATAGAAGGAAGTTCACAAGTTGATAACACTTTAATATGCAGCTTGGAAACATCTTATTTCTGAGAGAGATTTATACTATTAACAGCTGTGGAGGAGCTTATTATTCAAATAAAACCAAATGGCTTTTTTAGGTGAACTTTTTCACCTTCCATGAATTATATTGTGTACACTAATGCATTTTCTAGAAAAGCGTCCAACTACAGGCTTTGTATCAATAACTTGCAATACAAAATTGTGAGTAGGTAACCTAAAATGTTCAGACTTTATTCAAATCTGTAACACAAATTCCAAGATGAATAATATATTTCTGGATAAAACATGTCCAACATGCACGTGGAATTAGTTGTTATCCTTAAGAGTCACCAGTATTTTAGGCCATAAAAATCCACATAATCCTGGATGGCATAAGCTACTAACAGAAAGAGACCAACCTGAGCTCAAAGAACTGAACTGAACATTGAACTGAAGCAAGAAGAGAAGAAAATCTTTCCTATCTGACATATTTAAAATAAAGTAATTGGTAATGGAAGAAAATAAATTTTTCCATATTAGAATAAGTCAGGGGTATAATTTTCTTGCATACAGAAAAAATGACATACAAAATCAGAAAAAGTCTAAATAAATGAAAATGAAAATTACTGTATCACTGGGATTTGAAGTTCAATAAAACTATCCTGTGATAACTTAAGTAGTCAAAGATATTTTACAAAATTTCAGAAGTACTTACAAGGATATCACAATTATTATCTGTTGCTCATTAAGATGGATGATAACTAAGAATGTTGAAAGTAAGTTTAAAGCAGGAAACCAGTAGCAGAACAAGCAATCCTTGTCTGGGTGAAAAGTCTTCATCTCTACCAGCTGGGTCTTACTGTCTTTTGGTTTCAAGTAGAGTATCCACACCTCCTCAGGTTCTCAACCCTACACTTAATTTAAATATGCCTCTATACAGGGAAATAACAAAGTGAAAGTCAAAAGTGGGTCCTAATGCAATAAATTACTACTGGTTAAGCATTACATGTTTTAACACAGAGTACTCAGCTGAATAACACAGTGATTTCTCTCTCCCTTCATCTGCTTCCACTGCAAAGAAAATTACAAGTAATTGTTATCATCCTATACTCAAATAGTATATTTACTAGCAGTGTCTGTTTGTGTATAATTTTCTGATCCACTTATCTGGACTCAGAATAAACAGGAGAGTTTCATGCAGTCTTCCTCCTGCTATGTGTCTTCAGAAATCAAGGACATGAAGCAAAGAATTCAGCCTTTTCAAGAATAGAATAGGCTTCTCTCTGCAGTAGCTATTTTGTGAGCTGTAAAGCAGGGCAAATCTACTGCTTTCTGGCAAAAATATCTGTTTGTGATCTCTTGGTTTTGCTTCATATGGTTGTTTTCTGCTTGCTTGGGGCTTTTTGTTTGTTTTGGTTTTGGTGGGGAGGTTGTTGTTTGTTGATTGTTTTCGTCAAGGATCTAACATTCCTTAAAAAAGACATTACTTGTTATGAATTATAAAACATTGATATCTTCCCCTTCTTTTTTCTCTCTTATTCCCCTTTCATTTCCTTTAGATGGATATGAGAGTCCTTTAATGGGTCTTTAAATAAGTATCTGATGTTATACACAGATTTGCTTGATCAAAAGACAATGCTGAAATTATTTAGAAAAAAGTTAATGAAGCAAACTGGCTATAAAACATCTGGTGAAGAGGCAGTAGATAAATATATGGTATCATCAGGAAAAGCAAAACATAAAAAACCCCCTCACAGCTGGGTTCTGGAAGTATAGTGACAGAATAATGCATTAGTTTTATATTTTGCATTGTAATGACTGAAACACAAAACACTACGTACCTGGAAGACTAAAATGATACCACCACTGTTAACTCAAATACTTCTTCATTAGAAGGCATGGGAATCTGTACTTTTGCTGCTGTTAGAAAAATAGCTTTAAAAGTAGGAATTTGAAAAAATTCTTATCTTGTTTTCTCTGACTATGGAAGAACCAAATGCAATTAGATACGCAGGTATGGGGAAAAAGGAGAAAGAATCCAAAGCTCTCAAGTCAGTTCTCTACCACTAGAGGCAACTGACTGATGGCTGGAAATTTTGTTTTACTTCCTAGCTTTTGATTATTCCTGGACATTTTTTAATCTGTTTCTCCTTTCGTTTATAGTGTTGAACTTTGTGATGGAATCTTATATCCATCCTAATTCCTGCTCTGTGTGAATAGAAGGATTGAAATGGCATGGGGTTGCAATTATTTTGCTCAACAAAGCACTGACTCCATAGAAAACATAGAAGTAGATCCCCTGATCATTCTGAGCCTTATTGCAGAGAGATTCTGACATCTCTCTTTGCAAAACCTTGCCTAGCCTTAAGGAGAATTTATGTCTAGAATCATAGAATATCCTGGAAAGGACCAACTAGGACTGTGAAGTCCAAATCTCACTCCTGCACAGGATACCACAAGATTCACACCCTGTGCCTGAGAGCATTGTCCAAACACTTCTTGAGCTCTGTCAGGCTGGTGCTGTGATCTCTTCCCTGGGAAGCCTGTCCCAGTGCCCAGCCACCTCTGGGTGAAGAACCTTTTTCTAATATCCAACTTAAATCTCCCCTGACACAACTTCAGGCCATTCCCTGGGGTCCTGGCACTGGTCACCGGAGAGATCAGTGCCTGCCCCTCATCTTCCTCTCATAGGAAGTTGTAATTGCAATGAGTCTTCCCTCAGTCTCCTCTACTCCAGGCTGAACAGACTGAGTGACCTCAGCCACTCCTCACACAGCTTCCCCTCCAGGCCTTTCTCCATCTTTGTAGCCCTCCTTTGGATGTTAAAACCTTTATATCCTTGTCATATTGTGGTGCACCCAGGACTCGAGGTAAGAGCACTTTAGCACAGAGTATTGAGGGACCATCACTGTCTATCAGTCAGAAATCTCTTTCCACAAATTAAACTGTTCAACAAATGTGAATTTTTTTGTGGCAAAGGACTTCAGACAGTCAAAGGTCAATGTTGATCAAAAGATGGACAGTGAGGTGGTAAGAGTTTGTAGTGAAGCACTATAAATCCTGTACAAACAAATGTAAAAAAAAAAAAAATAAAGAACTATTTCCATATTTTTCCCCTTTTCGAACATTTGATATTCAAAATTCCATTAAAAATAACTGTTTCATGAAAAAAAAAGCCATGCTGTCCTCTGCATTGAGTTATGATGCAGTTTATGCTAGACCTTCTTACATGCAAGGATTTATCTAACATAGAAGAAAAAAAATTACAGTCACTGAGCAATTCTGAAGCAATTATGATGTAATAAACTACAAAGTACATACGAGTGTAAATACAGTACCTTTTTTAAATGGTTGTGAATATTTTGTAAAGTTATTAAATATAACAAAAAATTCATAATGCACTTGAAAAACTTATTTACTGCCAAAAATTACTCATACATCATCTACTTATTTCTCACAATTATTCATCAGTTGAATGAGCTTTAAAGATTGATCAGTAATTTTTCACGAACAGTTAGTGCAATCCAAGTTCTGTTGTGAGAAATGGGGGATAATATTAAGCCCTGAGGTTTTCATTACACAATTATTGTAGTTTGACTGCACTTATAATTTTACTCCACAAGGATAGAAGGTCAAGAATTATAATATGTAAATCACCATTCAAAGAACTGATCAAGTTTAAAAGTACTTGTGTTAGCAATTATCTAACAATAGAATTTTATTTATAGACAACATGGAATATATTTACACAATGAGGAAACATGACATCTGGATGCCAAATTCCTAAATAGGAATGAATTGTGAAGTATATCACACATTTAACATAGCAGTATTTCACTGTCTATTAAAATTATACAATCAGATTTTAAGATGTATTTATAGCTGTCTGTAATGCCTCTTGTTAAATGGAAGAATTTTATCCTGAGCAGTATTTCTCCTTTTTGCAACACCACAATACTAGGAGTTGCTATGCTTCTTCAATTTCCCATTCCCTAACCAGCTTTTTCCTCATCTTGTTTTTGTGCAAAACGCTTTTCTCCCTTAACCTTGCACTTATTCTTATTAAATTCTATTCTGCTTTTTCCAGTCATTTTCCCAATTCCATTAATGTACTTTTGATTTTAATCCTGTGAAAGAGTCTTAGAGATCTTAATAGTTTAATACCATTCACATCTGTACCAAATAGAGGTCATCGTTTCTCTCTATTCCATCATACAGACCATCAGTGAAATTACTGAAGAGAACTCAGTCCACAGACATCTGCAAAACTTAACTGAGACATCCTTCTCTTTTGATAGCTTCTCTCCAGTCCTGTATTATGACAAGCTTTTCAAGAGCTACAATGACAAAGAGCTGTTAAATAATTGTATCACTCTGTCGACACTGTGCCTAAGATTTATAGATGACATCTTTATTATCTCGATTGGAAATCTGGACTCTCTTATTGATTTTTACCACAAATTCAATAATAACCATTCTCCATCAAACTGTCACTGTAACACTCGTGTACCAGCACCATTTCCCTACAGCAACATCAGCAGTGTAACCTGCAAGTGTGATAAATGGAAAACTAAAGGCCAGCACATATACAGGCTCCTCAGAAGCCTTTATATGCAGCAGATCACTCATAGTGCTCACCTTAGCAAGAAAGATTTTTTATACATCAGAATTACTCATGTAGAAAAGAATTTCAGAAAAAGATGTGAAACACCATGTGAAGAAATGTTTAAATGAAGATGACACCTCCACCCATCACCAAATGTACATCTTCTATTATCACAGCCCATCCTCTCCCAGAAGCTATACAAAGTGTGTTTAAATAACTACAAGTTGTAATACAAGAAACTTCTTGCTCTTCAAACAGCCCTGTAGCCTCACTAAATTGATTTTGAAAAGAAATTCCTCATGCTCTCAAGCACACTAAATGAATATAAGTTTTCCTTGAATAAAAACCAGAGAATCTACCAACCTCTACATTACTACAATAAATATTCTCAAGCACAGAACAATTAGCACCCCACAAATCTTACATCTGCATACTTCATCCAGTGAAAAATACTCTTATGGCAAATATAGAGGTGAAATTAAGCACCTTTTCCATACAAGAATAATAATTCACATAGAAAATATGCATAGGGCCACACTTTTAATGAAGGAACACATCCTGTGAAATTAACATTCCACCATATTTTCAGTCTTGAATCAAAAGAAGAACCTGTTAAACTACAGAGATAGAAGATTCTGCCAACTAAAACAATGAATTAATTTCTGAGAGTTTTTTTTCATACCTACAAAAAATTGGAGTTTGGTAAATTAGAGTCTTCCTGTCCTCTTCTAACCTATTTTTCATAATATAAACTGTTGTCTACTCTCCCTTGCATAATTTAATTGGTACATCCCTACTTTTCTCCCCATTCATTTTCTGGCCCATACACACCAAACATCTTTTTTCCAGGGACTTACTCTGAAATAGAGTCAAAACTGAGCAATATTTTAAAGTTTGTGTTTAGAAATCTATTTCTTCTGTTTCAGGCCTAAGCAATGTATGTTTGCTAAAAAGGTTGTCTAATTATTCTAATTATATAAATTGGTCTTAAAAGAGATATCAACTTTATTTTCAGATACAGAATCAGTTAGGTTGGAAAAAACCTCTGAGATCATCGAGTCCAACCTATGACTGAGCACCACCCTGTCAACTAGGCCATGGCACTGAGTGCCACAGGTGTTTCCTCAACCTCCTGGGATGGCCACACCACCTCCTTGGCAAGTCTATTCCAATGTTTCTCTGAAGAAATTCCTCTGACATAGAGAGTACATTAAAAAAAAGTGCTTTGATCTTTATAGTCTGAGAGATTTGATACAGATGAAGTGAGGAGGGGTTGAGACCATTCAGGATATGTTACTTTTCAGGATCTCAGGGGATGTTTTCTACAATTTCTTATATGTTTTTCTGTACCAGGCACATATACCAATGCATCTCGACAGTTAAAGGAATGATTAGGTAGTGTTTTGCAATAGCATTCCCTGGAGCTCTATTTATGAGGTGAAAGTCAAATTGCTCTGAAAACTGTCAAGGGCATGAAGAGAATGACTGAACCTATTCAGCTACACTGTAGAAGGAAATGCAGCTCCTGCACTCAGAATTTGAGTGGTCCATGGAAGAAAAAGCAGCTTTATTGAAACAGTTTCTTAAGAAGAAGACTCATTTCAACTAAGGACTGAAAAAAAAAATTGCTTAAATTGCTTGACACCGATGGAGAAAGTCTGGAGATAAAGAAAAATTGAGCAGAGATGACAATGAGGGTCAATGACTTTGTAAATGTCTGGTTTTTACTCGGCCGGAGAGAGAGTTGTCAGGCACCTCTCAGATTCTATCACCTGGAGAGATGTAGCTATTCTGGAAATAAGCCATATGTACATTTCTCTCCCTGATATAATTCCTTGCCTTAACTACAATTTTTTATTCTTGAAACCAAGTATTTAATTCTCTTTTCCTTGTTCTCAAAGGAAGATGTTAGTGGCCTGTACAAGGAAGATTACCTTAGATACGAGTGATAGCCTACACTTCCCCAATTACACTTGAAATTCCCCTTTCTGAAGCTTTAATTTAAGCTCTCCATCTTCTGGGGCGCAGGTACTGCATTTCATCCTATCCAATTCTCAAATATTCACTAGCTGCAAGTATGCAGCAGGTGGATGTCAGCAGTACTATGAGTAGTCTTTTCAGTTTTGTGTGTCAGATTCAATTTGTATCACTCAAATAGACCCTTGCTTTCTCTGCATCCAGCTTTTATAAATCAGTCTTCTGCATTCCCTGTCCTGGGAATCTCTCTGACAGAGGATTGTGTTTTATGGGAATTTACTGGTGGAACAACAAAAATGCTACTGCATCTTTGGACTGAGTTTTTAACCTTTGTTCTATAATATTCTTCTCTAGTACAACACCAGAATCTTAATGCAAAATCTGCACACATAACTTCTTATGTTTTCAGAAACTACGCTTTTGAAATATGCTGATGTCCGTTTGAACAGTGTTTGTATCCTAGCTGAAGAGAATTTAGACTTGTTCTAGCCTTAAGAAGAGATGCACCATAGGGACTTTCACCTCTGCTGTCTCTCCAAACAATTCCACCTTCTTTCTGTTATTATTTCAAGGATTTCTTGACAAGTGAGTACAGAAATGAAGAGATAAAGCCTGACTGACTCAATTTGTTTCAGGCCTGTAGCCTACAGTGACATTGAAGAGATTAATGCACTACAGCAAATCACCTCCTGGGCATCCAAATCCAACCTGGGGGCATATTTTAAATTTTTATCTTTTTTTTTTTTTCCCCTTTTTTTTTTTTTTAAATGAACATGACAAAATGAAAATATACAGTCAAGGATTTTCTCCATCACTCCTCTCAAACTGCATTCATGCTTTGATTTTCAAGGTAATAAGAGGTGTAAAAAAGCAGGTTTGCTAGAAATGGTGTCACCACAGATATTCATTAGGAAATATGCTCCTCAAAGATGAACTGAAATTTTTTAAGCAACATTTTAATAGTATACCTCTACCCTGAATAACATTGTGTCCAGTTTCTAAAAATAACCTGCACAGACTTTTGTGTCACTGACACTAACAGAGGCTATGGTGCATTAAATTCATCATGTGAGACATGTTAAACCTTTAGATTGTTTACTGCTGGGCTACTAAAACTAGTTGTGATAATTTTGCATGATGACAAGACATTGCTCAGGAGTCAAAACTGCAGGTTGGAAAAATCATCTTGTTAATATATTCAACAGCATATTGAGAATGAGAAATGTCACAGAATTTATTTCAAAATGCAAGCACAGGTTCACTTCCTTAGGCTATGAAATTTATTCATGTGAGTTTCCACTGAGCTTCTCCCTACAAGCTTCTGGTTTCTTGCTACACATATATTTCAGAAACCACTGTGAGTGCTGCCACATGTAACCTAAGAAAGACAATCCTGTAACTTGAAAAAAACCCTGAAACACTCAGATATTTTCCTGTCAAGTGACTCGAGAAGATATGGTAGTACGCTTCAAACCAAGTTTTTTAAATTAGAAGGTGGAGATGCCATTGAATGTGCTGCATCCTGGCATTTGTCTTGCATTTCTAAGGCATCTTTCCTGAAGGATGGCATGTGCTGCCCTCCTGCTCCATACCCTTATGTTTATGTTATCATTTGTAACCCCAAGAAGTTTCTCAGCTAAGTTACCTGTTACATGGACATAATGTATTTTTCCCTGCAGAGAAATATTCTCTGGGAAAGCAGAGAAATGCAGCACAAGTTCTGTAAACAATTCTCTCCTGTATCTCTGTCTTCCACAAGATGGGGATTGTTTTTCCTTCCTAACCAATGAGTGAAGTTTTTGTATCTCCCTGGTATGGGAAGGACTGGGGGGAGGTTGGTGCTGCAAGAGCTGGACAGAGCAGGGAAAGAAGAAGCAGCATGCTCTTCACCTGGGAGAATAGCCCAAGACCAGAAAGAATGGAGTCAACTCTAATAAATCTTTAAGCCTTCTGATACTGAAATCTATGAGTCCTGTCTTCACTGCTTGCATCACAACCATAACTGGTGACCCCGAGACCACATTACCTGTATGCAGCTTATTCATTGATGAATCAGAGAAAAAAGAATCTGTTTCTCTGAAACTCACAGACATTATGTTACTGTAATAGATGTATTCTACCACCTTGTCCCCACACATGCATTAAAATCCAATTTCACCAACTTTTTCACCAGTGATGTACAAGCAGTTGTTCTGGCAAAGTCAAAGCATCTGTTAGAAGACAAGGGCTTCTCCCCAAGGCTCAGGGATGGCTTCAAGGAAAGTAAAGACAGCCCCTGAAAGAGTTAAAACTACATGAAATAACATAAACCTCTTGGACACAAGTTTAAACTCAAGTAACCATTTGGGGAAAGAATAGCTTGAAGGATAATATGAAACGGCTTTACAGCAGCAGAATAAACTGAAGAGCAAATTATAAAGCAGCAAGGATCCACTGACAGAAAAGTAAAGGATAATCCCTTCAAGCTATGTGAAAGAAGTAGATGGCTGCATATCAAAGGTTAGTAATGTGGCTCAAAGTGCTTTTTAGTGTTTTCCCTCTGTCTTCACTATTGCTTTCAGAACAACCACCTTCTCATCCTTTTCTGTAAACCTCTAACACATATTTTCCTTTCTACAAGGAGAGGCTGTGGCAGAGGGAGAAGCAAGGAAACAGGGTAAGTAGCCCAGGGTGATAGTAGCACATTTAGCAACATGCTTGTCAGAGCACATGGCTGTGCTGAGAAGTAACAAACTCCCAAGGGAACATGCAAAGGCACTGGGCTAGATGCCACTCCAGAAGAATGAAAAGCACATCAGAGGAGCATCAAACCACGGGGATGTAGCATGGTCATTGCAGTTCCTTCTCCTCCAGTTCTCCAGTCTAGTCCCAATGCTGTAGAGAAGCCCTTGTCACTAGTAACAACAATGAAAGACGTCATACTCTGGAATAAACACTGGAAGCTCATCCTGTCCAGATATTTACCAAGAAGTAGTCTGCAGACGATTGTAATGTTTCCTGCCTGTACTGCTGCAGATTTCAGTTGGTGACACCAGGACTTGTAGAGGATGGATGCTGGCAGCACTGCACTGTGCAGACCTTACACAGGAGTGGCTCATCCTTTCCTGCTTTTCTCAGAAGTCCAGACAGTACCCAGGCTGAGGAACTGCGACAGAATATGAGAAACTCAGCTTCAACACTCTACATTTTTGATTAGTAGTAAACATAGTTTATCTATCTTTACACTCTTTTGTTTCTGTTTGTTGAAAGGAAGCTCAGGTTTCTGCCCTACCCACAACCTGAAGATACACAACATATCCCTTGTGGAGGGCATCTTCAAGCAGGATCTCCAGAAATAGAAAAGTTAGAGCTGTTTTTTACTGTTTCTATCCTTGTGGTCTGTCTTCATTATTAGACTGTAGTCAATCAGCATTGCTTGTCCTTTGGTAGGTGTGCTTAGGTACACACATGGAGAGTGGTTAGGACGTGAGCTGTGGTACCCCGAGAGGTTTTAGATGGATTTTTTTGTACAGGTGTATCTCAGGCATCTCTAAAAATGCTGCAAAAGGGGCTAGATGACATGAGGTTTTATTTTATTGCAAAATAATTATTCTGTGTATTTACTATGTATTAATTACAGAATTAAAATAAATCTAAACACTTCATTGTACTAAGAGATAAGCCTGGATGATAATTAACTGATAATTTCTGAACTGTATTTCTTAATTCCTAACACAGTTGCATTTCACAAGCAACCCCTCCTAAATTGACAAAATAGAAAATTGTTCTTTTTAAGCTACAAATATCACTTGGGGAGGGCTCAGTCTTAGATTTCTTGGACATCTTATGCACTATTCAACTGTTTTTCTAGCTGAGCAGTCAGATGGACTAAATAGGCTGGCTTGCATTTCACCCAGGGTGCAGAGCAAAACAATCATCTAGTACCAAACAGGAGATTTCAGAACATCTGGCACTCTTGACTGCCAACAAGGGAATTTTGGCAGGAAGAAATAGAGGCATCAGGCTTACAACTTTCCCCCATTTCCTATCCTCTTCTGAGATCTGTTTAGATTCTCAGGCTTTACAATATGATTACTGAACTGCAAGTCTTGTAATTGGCATTAGGGAAATAAATAGTTACAGTAAGTAACTCTTAAACAACTATGACCTGTGACAAATTACCAATGGTCTCTTTTTACTGTCAATTTTACAAACAAAATATATTGGAACTTTTTAAAAGGTGTTCGTCTCAGTAAAAGCTTTTTGTTTCTTAAACTGATGCACATAAAAGGTTGGTTTGAAAGCACTGATCACAATGGTTTAGTGACAGGTTGGCCTGAGGAATCAAGTGTAGCATGTCCAAATATTGATCGTCATTAAAATAGGAAGCAAAAAAAGAGAAGCTAGTGACAAAATTTGATATAGTTAGAGATTTCACAGAATTTAGGACAAAAACCCACCTGACTCAATTATCTAGTTATGATTTGTAGAGGATATAGTTCCATGTATTCACCGCCTGTTGAATAAGTTTTAAACAAATACAAAATCAGTTCTTGAATAACTCTTGCTTCAGGCAGTGGAAAAGATTGACACTTAAGAGTGACTAACAATGAAAAACCTAAGAATAGGTTAGATGAGATACCTACTAGGATTTTCATGTACTCTAAATAAATACTTAGATCCAACTTTACCATGTTCAGTTCTCTAGCTAGCTATTAAATAAGGACAATAAAAATATTCAAGTGCTGCCTGGAAATTTGCTGTCAATAGTATATGTGAAAAATTTGGTTTTTAAAGGGGAAAGAAAAAAGTAGAAAATTGCTGATTTTGCAGACAGTGAATAATTTTGTTGTCAGAAAATCTAAAGAACATCTTTAGTGCTTGGCTAAGCCTTAACTAAACATACTTGTCAATCTGAATCACAATGTTTCACTTTGGAAAGCTGACAAATTCATGCCTTCTAGTCTTTTGGTGAGTGAGTGCTATCAGTGGAAGCTCTTAATATTCCTCAGCAATAATTGAACTGTTTTCAAGAAAAAGCTTTATCTGAAAAGCAGTGCATGATATAGTTACCTGTGACAGAATGGAACTAAAGCTGAACTCTTCAAGCGTCACTACCATTTTTGACATACCTTGGTCATGTTACAGATGCCACGATAAAAACCCAAGCAGACAATTATCTTGGCCAAGACCCCTGAAGTCCAGGACACACACATTCCCTGTGTGACAGTCTAAAGAAGAACCACAGAGAAAACCCTACAAATTATAATGTACACACAATAAAATATAAACTGAAATGATTTATTTGCTTATCCTCTACAATAAACTGTAAAAAAAGTCTTGGCTTCCTGCTGCATTTCTTTATTAGAGGAAGATACTTCATTTTAAGGGTTGAGGAATTGATTTTGATTCCCATTTGGAGCCAGTTATTAATGTATGGACACAAATTTTTTTCTAATGCTATAAACTTTTACAGAAAAATTGGAAAAGCAAAGCAGTTCTCCCATGTGTGCTCTTGCACTGTAATTCATGGTGGTGTGATAAAGTAAAGAATTTTCTTTAGCAAAATTCAGTGTATTCTGGTGACATGGAAAAAAGAAATTTATCCAAAACATGCAAGTAGGTAGATGAAATCAAAGGCTTTGTTTCTGTCCATGCAAACTCACTGGGACAGAATTCCTTATTTCTGAATCATGCATCTTTCAGCAGACTAAAGTAAAGCAAGAAAGACACTTGGGAACAATTTGACAGTGTGATCCTGATCTGCACCTTGCATTACTAGCCATGCTCTGAAGTCTAATTTTCCAGCTCCATCTGCCCTTTTGCTCTGCAGATTACTTTCTTCAGACAATCAAATTAAAGAGAAAAGCACAAAAATAAAATAATTACATTATCCTGCTATTACTTCTTTGGTAAAAATTAACAATATTAACAATAAAAATATTAACAATAACAATGAAGCGAGCATGTATTTTTTATTTGTATTTTGTTTTATGTTATAAATAATGAGAGAAACAGTATTGGAGGAGCTGTACAGGTTGTATAGAAAAGAATCAAAAACAAAAACAAAACTCTGATTGAGTCAAATGGGGTTTGTTTTGTTCTGCTTCTTTCTTTTTTTCATTCTTGTGTTGCATGCAGCTGTACTAAAAAGAATCAAATATTAATGAATAAGAAAAGCATTATTTAAATCTCTCTACTGATCCAAGAGACAGTTGCCATTATCAACCTTTATAAAGTAGAAAAATAAGATTCAGACTATCCAAAAAGCCTTACAGAAGTTTCAAGATGAGAAGGAGGAAAAAAAAAAAAAGAAGTCTCTGGGAAATATTTGAATACCTGTGGTCGATTCTGTACAATATCAAAACTTACTTATTCACCCTCTGCCTCAAGCTATGTTTCAGTAGGGGAGCATAGGATGAAATGTAAAAGGAACTTGGTGAGCTTGCAGTTGATGAAAGAGACAGTATCAAATACACCATAGCATTGTGATGAACAGTTATGTCTCTAGAGGTTCATTATTAGTCTGAAAGTCAGAAATTCTATAGCAAGTGGAGATACAGTTTTCTGTGAGAGGAAAAATAAAAGACTAAGGATTGTGGATGTAGAATATAGACACAGAAAAGTAATAAAAAGAAAATAAAAAGAGTATTTTTTCCCATCTCTGTTAGTTTGGGGGTATATAACAAACCATATGAATAATTGTAGTCTTTAAGTAGTTGTATAGTTAGAAAATTAATTTTAAGTGAGAATAAAATGTAAGAATAGGAAAGAAATTCTGAAAAATTAGATAAATTATACATACATGTATTGTCATAGCTTTCTAAAATACGTTTAGTACTGTCAACAGATTTTCAGAAGCAGTCTGTGAACAATTACCATCCTTTTGCAAAAACTCGGAAGTTTCAAGAGACAGAATTGTGAGTATGGTCATACATAAAATTTGGGAAAAGAAATCTGAAACTATAAATCTATCTTCTAGCTAATCTTCAGGTTTGAAAAAGAATATTAAACAAATAATTAGGTCCTTCACTTAAACACGGTCAGTGTCAAAAGTCATTAGAATTGTGACCAGAACAGCACCCTACAAATTCTCTGGTGTCTTATAATATGTTGAGCACTCATTGAAATTTCTCCAAGGTCAGGGAATAAGTAATACCCTTCCTGGATGGATTCACTAGTGTCTCTGGATGTGTTGAATTTTCAGTCTTTATCTTATAAAAGGCATTTTCATTTACCTAGCTGCCTACTTCCCTGCAGTGCATAGGGATTTAATTATATTTGAGACTTCTATCCCTCTGGTCAATGTCAAAATTGGTTGAAAAGAGGTTATTAATCAGTAAGAACAGACACACAGAGTGTGATTGCAGAAGCCTAATTTCCTTAGGAAATTAAGCTAAAAAGTAAGCGAAAAAGATTTCTCAAGGACAACTCCCATCGGATTTTTGACATTTTAAGACATTTTTCTAAGTGAAGCAAAGAAACATGGCTAGGTGAAATAAGGTATTTGCAATTCTCTAGAAATCCAGATTGAAGTTGCAATTGGTAACTCAGGAAAACATTTCAAGTGAAATCCATTGCAATTTTGTCCCTAGTCAAGTTCTTATATACTATTAGTGGATTTGCACCAAAGAAAAGAAGGTTGCAAATGTAATCTCTTTGGTCACTTTGGGTCACCTGTCCCAGCTGTGTCTCCTCCCAGACTCCCATGCACCCCCAACTTCCTGGCAGGCATGGCAGTACAGAAAGCAGAAAAAGGCCTTAGCTCTGTGTGAGCCCTGCTCAGCAATAACAAAAACTCTGTATTTATCAACCCTGTGTTCAAATCCAAAACACAGCCCCATACCAGCCATTGTGAAGGAAATTAACTCTACCTCAACCAAAAGCAGCACAGCTGAAAAGCTACTTTGAGTTATGAGTGGTGTTGTCCAAATTGATCCAATCCAAAAGGCAAATTTAGTTCATGGATGTATCAAGTTTAAGATGCCTAAAGGATTTATTTTGCATACTCGCCCCTAAAGAAGTCTCAGTGCGTATACAATCTCCATTTTTTTCTACCACACTTATATAAATAAAACTGAGTTGGAAAAGCAATAAAACATGCACATGAGAAGTTTCCACATACACAGAATGGTGGTTGTTATGACAGTAATCATTTATATTATTCTCTTTCAAAAAAATAGCTGCAAAACAAAACAAACAAAAAACCAACACACAGACCCTCAACCTGGCCAAAAAACCCCCCAACTAAACAAAAACCCCCAACCAAATAAACTTTGAAGGAGATTTGGATGACACATTACTAAAAAGTTTGTTAGCTGAAATTAATTGATGGGTCAATCAGAGATATTTAACCAAAGTACATTATTAGAGTTTGGGAACCATTTTAAGGGTTTCCAAAATCCAACTTCTGTGGCATGGAGATTTATCTAGATGATCTTCCTGTTTCCTCTATGTAGGAACTTGAGGGACTTCACAGATGAGAAAGGTACTTCAACTGTCAATTAGAAGTACAACTGTTACAAAAGTTACAAATTTATTGCAACGGTTACACATTAGACTTTGCCAGATGTTCATTCATCAGAGATTGCTATGACTTGCATGGTAACTAACCTGGAGGGCTCCATTAAAATGCAGAATATTGACCATTTTGATGTTTAGGCAAGTACACAGTGCATTTTTCAGTCTAATTTGGTTCTAAGATGTGCATCAGAGATTTCTTGGTTCCAGTTAAAAATACCAACATTAGCTGTTCCACCAGCATTTATTATACATCTATCCTACATATAAAATATTATATATCTTTGATACTACAGTATCAAATAACATTTACTTCATATCCCTATCACCCGAGAATGTGATTCTTTCCAAATACCACGTGACTACAACTATCTTGTCAAGTTATATTATCATATAACACCTATTATCTCTGAAAAGTGTTGGTAACCAAAGAAACTAGAGAGAAGAATGGAGTAACCAAAACAGTTTTTTTCCCTATTTTCACTTTAACATCTTTCTCATATGCATGTCTTTTCCGATGGATTTCATAAAAAGCAAACAAAACAAAATCATTTAAGTCTTTGGACATTTAAAGAAAAATATTCTGAAAATATTAACCCATCTGTAAAATAAATGACCCAGCAGTCACAGCTCAGAAAGAAATTATGTCCTGGACTGCATTAAAAGAAGTGTGAAGAGCAGGTTGAGGGAGGGGATTCTGTCCCTCTGCTCTGCTCTGGTGAGATCCAACCTGAAGTGTTTCCTCCAGAGAGATGTGGACCTATGGAAATGAGCCCAGAGAAGGGCCATGAAGATGACTGGATGAATGGAACACTCTAATTTTTGTAATTCATGTTGAAGTAATTATGATAAGGACACCTAAAGGATAAGTTAAACCATGTTCCATCAGTCTATAGAGATTTATTTTAATATTGCTTAACCATTTCTACCATAGTAAGACTTAAGTAACTGCTTGCATTATTACATCTCTCCATATATGCCTTCATTAATCAGATATGGTTGATTATTTACCTGTAGCTAAATTTTTGCATTTCAAAACATTTATTTACAACAGTCAGCATCAATGTCTTGCACACCTGTCAACTCTCATCAAACACTGCATTTAATAAAAAGTTACCTGTGACCCAGATAACATCCCATTCAAATGAAATCTGAGCCAGTTCCATTATGTTTTCAATATTATAAAACAACTTTGCATCTCCTAGGGTTCTTTGCCTTGATATCCAAAATAAAGTTGAAAAGGACTCCTCCTCATCTCTCAGGGTCCCCAGTAAGGTTACACATTGGTAGTGTTACGAGAAACAGGTTGTCTTTCCACACTAGATAGCACACGAGAATTCTCTCAGTTTGGCTTGTCAGATAGAGAATTCAGTGTTTATGATTTTGTTAGATCAACATTGTGAGACAGATCAGAAAAACACAAAAAACCCAAACAGTGTCCATAATGAAAAAAACACTGGGCACTTTGAGCTGAAAACTAGACTACTCTTTACTCCTAGCTGAAAACTAGGAGAAAAGAATAAACCAGAGGCAGTCCAACTGATGTTTACTGACATTTTGTATAACTTTGAATCCTAAGCTTTGTGATTGCTAATGTTCAGATTAATGCTTCAGGATGAAAAGGGACTGTTCCAAGTTTCAAGAAAATCCATTTATCCCTAAGTCACGGAATCATTTGCCAAGAAGAGTGTCTCAATTTTCTAAATCTCTAGGCAAATTTGCTACTGTTGTCTGATAAAGATAATTGTGATGGACCAGAGTTCCACAGTGTCTCATCCAAGTATTTTTAAGAATGGTTTAGTAGGTCTTTGGGAAACTTAAGTTTTGATGTATGCTGATCATAACAAATGCAAGCCATAATTACACCACTAGGGGATTAATCTGGGATATTTAGGAATATATTTATTAGAGGGTAAACATTCAAGTCTAGTAATATTTACAGGGAAATATTGTTAATTTTACAACATACACCTAGATCTCAATTATTATAGGATTTCATTTTAACTCAGTAACAATACAAACATTAGACAGCATCTGAAAGAACAACCTTCTGGTTTACCTATTACCAAAATTAATTTGCGCTTCAAAAAATATACAGAAAAGGGCATTATAAACACTAGAAAATATTTAAAAGGCTGAAAATACAGAGTACTAAGAAATCTGCAATGTTGTCTCTAAACTTCATATGCATTCTTCCACTGAATTAACAGATGCAGAAAAGAAAACAATTATTACTGGAAAAAAACAGGGACAAGGAAGAGACAGTCATCATGATTACATAGATACATGTCAGATACACTCACTGTCCAGGAAGACACTGATCTGAAGTGTCCCTGCACTCAGATTTTGCAACACTGGGGGTACACCCCAATAAGCAGTTCAATTTTGTTGGATATTTACAGCAAAATACTGCAAATGAGGCAGAGTAGTTAACCAAAACTAGGTTGTAGAGACATCCAGCACAGTGATTTTCCATTATTCAGTCAGTGTTAACCTGTATGTTAACCTGTATAACAGACCAAGTTAAGACTGTTGTTCTGAGCTCATAAAATCCACTCAGTAGTCTCCCTGATTAAGTAGACTTGATCTCTGCCCTCAGTGCCTTTTATTTAAAAAGAGTAAGACAATATGAAAGGTTCCAGACATGTGTTGCCTAATCTTTTTCACCTTAACTTTTTCTGCTCAAATTCTGATCACCGAAAGAGCTGAACAAACCAATTTAAGCATTATTTATTGCATTTCTTAATAATAATCAAAAGCATTCCTAATCAAAGGAGGGAAATCTATTTTCTTGCTAAAGTCGTGTCAAAGGTGGTATGACAAAGCTCTCCAGTAATCACTAAATCAGTATTTTCTTTCAGTTCAAGTTACGCTGCTAATTTCATTGAAAAGAAATTTTCAGACAATAAAGATACTTAGCACAATTTGTTAGCTGGAAATAGACCAAAAAACCTCCTACTCGTTCCTTATTCTGAGTGTACTGGAGAATTTCATTTTGCAACTTACAGCTTGGAAGTATTGCTATATCCTCTAGAAGAGATTTGTGAAATGCTCAAAATAGCAATTTGTATCTTAATTTAGTGTCCAATTCAGAGAAATAATCCATCACTGACAGCCAGGCAGGTAAGTGGTGCTATAATACTTTATTGTGGTTTTCCTCGTGTTATGCAAAGACTTGCAGTAAATAAGTATTTTGCCATTTGCAAAATGATCCTAATAGTTTTAAATACAGGGCTTTTTTTTTTTCCCTTAAAAAGACTTCTGAATGTAAATAGGAACTGTACAGACACTGTTCTACCTAACTCATTGAGATGTCTGTCACCTTCTATAAGGCAATGCAGGGAATGCAGAGAAAAATGCTGGATAGTAAAGTTTCCAGGTTAAAAGTTTAAATGTGTCATGTGTGCTCAATTTAGGCAGTAGAAGTCTGAGTCAATCAAAACACACAGCAGAGATTTTCTCTTCTGCATCCTGACATCTTTATTAAGAGTCCAATTGCTTTAAGGTATAAGTGTAATGCAAGTTGCATCCACTTTAGAGAAAGACTATACCTTTATAATGTAACAATTTATATTAAAGAATCTAACTAGAGAATAGCATAAAAAAAGCAGTGCATTTCCCAACAGGTGTTTTTCCTCAAATACGAAGCCATCATCTTGGCAAACAGGCTAAAACCAGGGAAGAAGGAAAAGCAGACAAAGAAAGTTTTTTTCTGTTGAAACAATTTCAACAGAACTATAATTACTGCTAGACACTAAAACATTTGGGGTCCAGTTGCTATGCAACTGTGAGGAAGTTATAATACACCTGCTGTAGACAAAATGAGTGGGAGAAAAGCCAACTGACTATCAAAGGAATGACTTTTCCACCTTTTATTATACTCTGTTACAGTCTATTTTTCTTTAACATTTTTAAAATCTTGCATCAATTCATCAGCCTGCAACACTCGAACAGTCCCACCAGTTTGATACAGCACATACTTCTCTCTCATCTGTGAATCTGTGCTTGTGGTAAGCAAACACCATCACACATGCCACTACCTTGACAGATAAACTCAATTTCAGCTATTGGAGCTTCTGTTCTTTCTGACTCCACATTCCCACAACTCACCCTATGTAACATATACAGTGACTTGATTCACTAATAAATTTTTTATCTTTTGTCTTATTTTAGTGATGAAAATAAGCAAAAACTCAGATTTACTGGTTCTCAGTAAAATAAGTGTTCAGAACAGATTTTCTACATGCCCCATAGCAAAGATGGGATGTATTTCTCAAAAACGTTACAAGCCAATCATTTACCTGCTGTCAGCTGGCATGGTTTCTGCAGCAAAGAACATATTTCTGTCTACATTCCTACAAAACAGTCACCCAGCACTAAATGTGAAACAGCTTCCTACACAGCCAAGTAACTGACCTCAAAACCAACTTGATTCACACTCCCTAGGTCTTGCCCCACTCCTCCCTTTCAGCCCCCTTTATAAGACCCTTATAAGGTCACTGCTGGCAGCCTGGGCTGCCTGCTCCACCTGGATGATTGCTGAAAATGCCCAGCTCTGTGCAAAAAAAGCTCTGCAGAGGCTGAGAAAAATACTCCTAAGTTCTAGGAAGGGTTTGGGCTTCTGATTGGGAATCATGATTCTTAAAAGGACACTGCTGACAGCAGACACAGATGTAATACCGTGTAAAAGTGTCTCCAGCACAGAAGCAGCTGCCGCCCTCTCTTCTGAAAACTCATCTCGAATTATCAGAAGTTTCATACTCTATTATAGTAGAATCTTACTGCACATTAAAGGGCAGGAGACTACAGCATAGTAAGTAACAAAAACGTCTTTGTAATCGCCAAGTCTCTCACACGTGCATCTATCAGATGTGAAGTAAAAATAAAATAGAAGCACATCACGGTTGCCAAGTTTCTATCATTAAATGAGCTGGAAAAAGTAATTTCACAATAGAAAGGATCAGTATTGATGTGAAGTTGGATTTTTTTAAACCTTAACTTTTAATGACTATACTGCTCTATATCTGATAGAAATCTCCACCTAGATGAATTAAAAAAAGAAAATAAATTAAAAGGAAAAAAAAAAAAGAGAGAGACTAGAGGAGCCAAACAAATAATGCAATCAAAATCTCAGATATTTCTAATTAATTTAAATTCATTGAACGTGTTTGGATTTTTTTTTCCTCTGCAACACTAAGTATATATTTTAAAATTAAAATTAATACAGACACTCAAAACCAAAAAATCTGGCATCAGAAAGGCATTCTTCCAACAAGAACTGTCTTTGCTAGAAATTCAAGACTGTGCTCTGGATAGAATTAGATCAGAATTAGAATTTGATTTTAAACTCAGGGAATACTAGATGTGTAAAAAAAGAGTAATAAAATTTAACATTGAATTATAGGCCCTCAAGAGCTTCGGGATTACATCTCAATCATGACTTTTATATAAGTAATTGTTTGAAGAAAGATCTTTTTATCAGTTATTGAAGAATATCATCAATTATAATTGATTTCATTATTCAAACATGTCTGTCAAAGTTAGAAATATTCAGATGATATTTCTTTACCCTGCTTTGAGTCACTTTGGGATTCTTAAGAATTTACTTAAGCTCTTGAGCCTTGGGTACCTAGAACGTGTTTGGATAACAATCTAAAAATCTTTAGGATTTATGGCCTATGTGAAGAAAAAAAATTGCATAAGAATTATGATTGAATAGCTACTCCATAGTTTGACATGTCATGGAGTGTAAATAATTTTCAATTATACTTGGGTTCAACAAATTAATTTAATTCCTATCCTACTTATATCTACTCTATTGTAATATTTCTGTGACTATTAGTCATATCAGAAATAACTAATTTTAAAGAAAATCCCTTCATATTTGTTGTCATGAACCAGGAGAATTTTAGCAGACTGGCCAAATCTCAAGAGACCATGAGGAGAAAATTACAACTCTCCTGCTCTGATTTAACAACTAAATACCCAGAGGGATCAAGACTAACTTACAGTGAAGAGGCATAAGACAATAGTTGATTTATATGCATTTAACAGTCTTTTGTTTGGAGAGTGTAGTAAGGGATTTCATATTCAAAAAGCTTTTGGAAGCAATAGAATTCAACCTAAAAAGAGAAAATAGGTGCGAATTACAGTATTCAATAGACTAAAACAGCACTAAAAGTGTACATTACAGGAAAATATGTGTTTGGAATACAGTATATTTCAAAAGGTAAGGCAAAATTATTCTATATAGTCTGCAATTGCTGATCCTCCATGTCAATAATATTGTTCTTTGTTTAAAAATACACAAATTAGGTGAAACTTGAAGATTTTGCCTCCTTTTCCTGTTTGTAGATTCTCTGTAGCAAATTAGGTTAAAGGATGCTTCATTCTCACTTTATGAAATTCAAAATTTGCATTCCAATCAATTCTTTTCTTTCCCATTGTTCATGAAGAGGCAAAAGGTGGGAAGACTCATGAAAATAAACTCTCACATTGATGGCTGAAGCCATTTGCTCAGGATTGGCCAGTTTTGGTATGGAAAAAACTTGCAACTTTTTTTAAGCTATTTTTGCAGTTCCACAAGTGCTAAAAAAGCCAAACAAAAAATGCACCACAAAACTGAAACCAAGCCATGCACAAAAGAAACACCAAACCACCAAAATGAATCACAAACAAAACCCAAAACCCAACACAATCTCCCTCCATCACAAGAAAAAAAAAATATTTGTGGGTCTTGTCAAAACCTATGGTACAGTGGAAGTAGATACCATATGTACACAAGTATTTTTCTTTCATTCCAACCTTTTTCAGATGGATCCCAATAGGTTCCCCATTCACTTTTTTTTTTTTTGCTTACACAGGCTATGAAGATACCACAGAAATAAAGTTCTCCTTTTTGGCTTCATGGCATTTGAGGTATCAGGCCTTTGTCTATGTATGAATCTGTCTCTCCTATCTTCCTCATATTTCTTTAACACTAAAAAAAATCCTGTTTCTTAAAAACTCATGGCCATTTCAGTGCCATAGCAGCAGCTTTCAGTATGTATTCCCTCTTCCCAACACACACTGAACTGCACTTTTCAACCTTCTGTACAGCTCTGGTGAGCTACAGCGAGGTTATAAAAATCTACACAAGATCACTACCCCTACATCACCAAAGAAAAACACCCAGTATATACATTTCAGTTTAGTGCATTTCTTTAAAAGTCTCAAGCAGTAAACAGGCCCTTTAAAACACCCTAAAATAAAAAGAGCGAAGTGTTTCTATTTATTAGAAGAAATTTTCTCTCACTTTACACAGTCCTTTCCACAAAACCCTATTCCACACAGTGTGCTGCTTAAGTCAAAGTGCACTTTTCTTGCAATTTATCTGCTGGGTTTTTACAAACCATAAATTGTCACTTTGTCACTGTGCTGACTGACAGCCCATCGCACACTGAGCTGCAATATCCAGGGGTTTTAAACTGACAGTATATTACTGTCTAGCATCAGCAAGTCCCAACTGATTTAAGTTGTAAATTAAATGCCCTGATGGTTGTAATCCAGTGATATATTACTACACTCAATGCAGGTTTTTCTTTGCACTGGAAATGTGGAAAATACAAGTCCCCAGAGTCCCACCCAGAGTGTGCTGTGCATATTCCATAATTTTCAAACAAGTCAGTGTGAAACCTGGTCAACAGAGACTTTCAGAGAAATAAAGTTATGGAGCCAGAAGACATCAGCTGTGAAAAACAGATGCTGAAAAACACAGGCTGTTGACAATTCTTCTGTTTTTAAATGCTGAGAGAAAAGTTTCAAAACCTGAAATAAATTCTGTCTGGAAGAGTAGGTGCAACAGAAAGCATGGTAGAAAAACACACAGAGGTTCTTTTTTATTTAAAGAGGCTGTTCAGTATTTAGGGTAAAAAAAAAAAAAAAAAAAAGGATTAATTCCTAGTCCTTAAGAATAATCAAAAATCCCTGTGTGGTGCTTCATTTTTTGTTTCACTGTTAAAGAGTAAAATTAGAACTTTATTTCACCATTTCTGCCAACACTTTATTTTCTATGACTGAATTCTAGTTTTTAAGAATCAAAATCAATATGTTTTGAACTTTGGACTTAGCAGAAGGTTGGCTTGTTTCTTTCTTTCTGTTTGTTTACAGAACATATTTGTTCTGAGGCTCAGTGCATCTGGTATTATCTTTTAAAGAACAAAAAGGTAATACACATAACAAGAATTTATTTATCTGCCTTCTCTGGAAGCTTAAACAGTTCAAGTCGAAGACTTTTTAAACTTCTCATGGCTCACACTTTCCTTGCCATCCTAAAATTACAGTATTATCACTTCAGCTTGTAAAGGATGCACAGTACAGTACTTCACAGTATTTCTCAAGACAACTTCCAAATTTAGCTTTTTTTATCATACTAAGTGCAGTTGGGGTACACTTGCTTAGCAAAGATCAAAAGCCTACTTTTAGATGAATGCAAAACCAAAATCTAGTACTAGGCTGTAATAAAGCATGATGTTTGAAAAAGTTGATCTAGGAAAAAATCTTCAGAGCTTTCACAACAAAAAGTTAATTAATATGTATATTTTTGCATATGAATCTGATTCATTAGCTAGGAAAAACATCTATGAACAGCTAGATGACCAGGTGAATTAAGAAAGTGACATCATGTAGCACTTACTGTTATGATTAGGTATTTCCTCAAAAAGATAAATAAGACCATTTTTTCTTGGTTGTATGTTAGTTCATGCAAAGTTTGTTTCAGTTTCTGTAAATAGCAAAAAAAAATCACTTCTGGTGGATATTGATATTATTCACAAACCAGAGAAGTTGTTCAAAGGGTAAAACCATTGAGAAATCTGTGTTGGGATCACTATTTAGTACTTATACCACCTGCCAACCCCAGTACCTTATAAAGGAGGCAAAAAAGACAGGCCTCCTTCTGAGCCAGATTCCTGGGTGAGAATTTTCACTGCACCCTTGAACAACCTGGGTCTCAAAATCATGACAGCATAAGAGTTATGGAAGGGGCAAGGTGAAAGCTGGAAATGCTGCACTGTTCATTATTTCTAAAGGTTTGAATTACCATAATTTCTGTTTCCATGGTGATTTTAATACTGATGTAATTTTTGGAAGATCTCTGAAACTCATCTTTAGGTAATGAAATCTGTTTCAGCCTTCATCCCCTAGGCACCTGAAGTTATGTTTTCATTCTGTGGGTTTAAATTTCTTGGACATTAATTAAGATAGCAGTTGCTTCTTAAAAGTGACAGAAGCTTATTAATACATACTGGGCTTACAACGTTGATTATAACAAAGGAGATCTCCCTAAAATTAAAGAATGCATGATTGATATGAAAACTAACAGACCATTTTTGCAGAAATCATCCCAAGTGTGGAATCATAGACAAGGATCATAAGGGCAAAGTACATCTCACTTGAAAAACAAGCATAATCACATACAATCCAGTATCCTGAGTTAGGCTCTGCATGGTTGCCCTTGTATTATTTATTTTTTACAAAATCAAAGTTCATATAACACATTGGGGGAGGAGGGGAAATACAAGCATAAGGCATTTCCAGCTCCTGTTACTATTAATTTTGGACAAATATGGTATAATGACAGCTAACACTATGGATTTCTTTTCCCTTAATGAATGGAAGCATCCTGTTAGCACAGTACCATGAACACTTGAGGGTAGAAAAGATCATGTGTCAATCAGCACCTCATCAACATTTGATCTGCTGTTTGGGTTTATTTCTTTTCTCCTTTTTTTCTTCCTTTTTTTCTTCTATAAGGCTTTGCATTTGCAATAATCTCATCTGAAATTAATCTGCTTTCATAAGACCCAAAAGTTCTAGCTGCTGACATTTTGACTTCTGAAGCAGACGCAATCCATTTTTCATTCCAGCTTAAAATTTAGATAGTAAAGCACTGCAAATAGACTAATGTCTTGTACTTACTTTCCAAGAATTGGAAGGAGAGAACATTTTCATAATTAAAAGACATCAAATATTGAAATAATGAAACCATTTTCCTGGGATACTATACATGCATACAATTAATTTACAGACCAAAGAGGGAGTTAAGAGAAGTAAGGAAAGAGAACAGAAATATTTCATTTATCTTCCATTCAGTTGCTCAGGTTTATATACCATTGGTATCATACAAACTATTACTACTTACCACGTGGAGGGGTCTAAGGAGATAGATAGATAGATAGATAGATAGATAGATAGATAGATAGATAGACAGAAAGGGTAGCTAGCTAGCTAGCTAGGCAGATAATTAAGATGAAACACATGTTATAACATATAATCACTTGAAAATTATTTTCTTAAATTCGGATCAAATCAACAAGATGAAAAGATCTTACTTGGAAAGCCAGTGCTGCACAGAGAGGCTTACAAAATCCATCACGGTTGTGCTCATAAAAACATGTTTTGAGTATTCTGGGGGGAAAAAAATCCAAACCCAAACTAATTACGCCTTCTTAAAAGTAATATGTGGTTTAAATAGTAACAGCATTTGTGAATGAGCATGATCATTGCAGAAAGGCATGGAAAGGCATGAATCAGGGCTTTGGATAAACTGCCATTCCCCTTTAAGTGGCCTGGGGTCTCTCCTGGGGCATATCTGAACCCATTGCTCTGTGAACTGTCATTACTGGAAAACACCATGATCAAATACAATGAATAAAGGATCTTTAGGATCCAGTTATGTCTTTTTCACTACAGGACATTTCTTGGGCAGTGTGTCTGAGGAAAACACACTTCATCATCTAAGTAACAAGGCATGAGGAAAGATCTTCAAACTTATATAGTTCAAAACAGAAAATTTTGTCTATTGAGAAAAATTATTCTTGTGAAACACAATGCACCTGTTTGTGTCAAGTGAATTTAGGAAAGGTTAATGGTATTGGCTCAATTCTTACAGACATCATACAAAATCACACCTCTTAAAAGCACTGCAAATTGCTGTCTTCCAAAAAGACTTCAGGAAAATACTAATTTCTGCATACACAGTCATAATCAACAGAAGCTTGTCAGATGAGGTCATCTAAAAAAAGTAAACTTTGCTACTTGTATTCTGAATCAATCTTTGATAAGCTGTTGACATTTTAGCCTGCTTCCCTGACCATTCTTCAACACCTTTTTCATCTGTGGCTAGTAGTAATATCATGATTATGTTTTACAGATGCAGCCAATTCTTTGGCAATTCTTCACTCACCTGGATAGGACATTGGTCTGGAGTTTTGTTTCCAAAATTGGGTGAATTAACTAAAGCTAATAGTGTAGCTTCTATTTAAGGTCAAAAATTCTAACCATCACTTCATAAAGAAACCTCAAACCAAAACAAACCAACAATGTTCTGGCATCATAAATTATAGTTACTTATAAATGGATTGCTATTTTTATGAAAAAAAAATACATCACTGTTAGTACAACATAATTCCTTGCCATGTTAAACTGCCCCATTTTAAGTGTTTCCTACTATAACCCTCACACATGCATAAGGCTTGTACAAGTTGTCTGAATTCAGGGCATTTTTTTCTGTCTAAAAGAGGGCACCTGGATCAAAAAACAAAACAAAACAAAAATCTAGGTTTAAATAAGTTCTGAATTAGTGCCTGCACACTGTCATAATCTGTTATCCTGTAAAGGAATAAATAATCAAACTATGTACTCATATGGCTTTGTTGCAGATGCCAGCTGGCTGCAGGAAGCATTTTATCCAATCAGTAGAAGCAGGCTTTTGCAAAGAGTAATGATATAATTTGTCATATAATCTGATAAATGTCACATGCAGGCATTAGAGCCTATCAACATTTTCTGGTCTTTGTAGGAAACAATGCACCCTATCCAAAAGTAATTGCTACAGTACTATTATATCCCATTTTTTATCCCAGGTAAATACATCCTTGTTTCATAGTTTTTGTCTGCAATTCCAGACCTTGTTTTTTGTTGTTTGTTGTTGTTGTTGTTGAGTTTTTTCATTATTATGGCAGCAAAGTTTTACTTGCATGGTAATTTTGATAGTATGTTAATCAGTTAACAGATATTACCTTTTTTTGTTGTTGTATTTTGCTAAATCATTGTTATTTAAGGCAGATACATGATATGTGTATTACAAGACATTTTTCATGACACCATTATTCATTGTCTGCATAAATAAGAGAGCTGAATGGCCTACTCCATTTTGTCACCTAGATTTTGCTCTTCTGGCATTGATTCTTTAATGTTCTTCCACTGCATTGTCAATTTATTCAGAGGATGGAGTTACCAGCAATGCTGTCTCCATAAGAATATTTATCTTGCTTAATTTTTTTGATATTCATAAAAAAAACTTCTTGTTCTTATTTCACTTTGTGTTATTATTTAAGTTATTATTATCACTCCCCTCATATACACCTACTTATTTATCCTGAGATACACTAACAAAAGAATATTTGCTTGGAAGGCAATGTCTGGCTGTGCTGTATTCCATACACTGTGTGTGGTGGTGTTTGGGTGTTTCACTCTAAAAAATTACATCTCAAAACTTGTGGGAACAAAGGTTCCAGCCAAGTATAATCTAGCACAGTAACAACTACAGGGAGACACTAGAAGTTTAGACATGTGAAGGACAATAATAAAAAGAAAGGTTAGTAAAAATTTTAAATGATATAGGTTATTTGTAGAAATAAGGGGATTAATTTAAGATAGGAAATATTTGAATATCAAGAGAAAATCTCTTAGGATAGGCTTCCTGTTGCCATAGAACTTTTCTTTCTAGAAGCAGAAGGTGACCTGTTGGTTTTGTCTGGGCAGCAGAATATGCGTTATACAGCAATCCTCCCCTGAAAGTGAGATGAATTTACATTTAAAGATATGATTATCTCTTAACTTCCATAATTCTCAAAAAATGTGTGTGTGTCTACATGAAAACAAATGTGTCCTTTAGCCCTTTCTCAGTCAGAGGTGCAGTGCCCCACACATGTATTAGTGTCTCCATTCAACCAAGTGTAACTTGACTACATACCAAGGGTTACCACTGTAAATCACAATTTACACATAATCTTGCCTGTTGTCCCAGAAAATCCTAGAGGAACTGTTCAGGATTGCAACTGAATCATCATCATTATTGGTATGACTATGCAATAACAGTTTTTTCTCTTTAATTTTCCATGCTTCTGTACAGGCAGCTCTCTGCAAAAATGATGATGTTTCCCACTGGAGAAATGTCAGCTCTGTCACTGACTGAATATTAAGGACAAAAGCACTTCATGCTGCCTCAGTACTGATGACCTCACTTCACATGGAAACGAATGTTTCCTGTTGTGTGACAATTTATTTATTCAGTTCTTGTAAAAAGTGTGAGAAAATAAACAGCAGACAGCAAGTTTCAGCTGAGAAATTGGTCTTTCACATTTTTCCTTCCTTAACCTCCATTTCCTCAAGTGCTCATTCAATACCAAAACACTTTTTAAGAAGCTAAGAAATATTGTTGCAATCTATATTATGTAAGTCATATCACCAGACCAAGAACAGAGTATAAACTATCATTGAAAAACACTTTGCATAACATGCAGACACAGCCTCTAGGGAGACGAATGATAAACACAAATGAGTGTTCAGCTTAGAGAAAAGGCTGAGGAGTTGGTGATCCTTATGGATTCCTTCCAACTTGAGATATCCTATGATTCAATACACAGAGATTATCAACAGATATTTATATTTTCCCTTAAAGAACTGAGTAACCCTGAATATGGGCTTAAACTGTCTGTGGTTACAACCAGATCAGATTTGGGTCCATATCCTTACCTAAGGCTGCTAGATAGCAATGTGTTTATGTAAGTAATTTCCTCTATCTTACATAAAGTGATTCAGAAAACAGACAATATCACATTAAAATTATAGGAGAAGCATTACTCAATGAATCATCATATATTTTCAGAGACTAAGAAGATAAAAAAATCTGTATTTGTGTACCACAAAACAAACAGAGAAGAAAAAGATAATTAAAAGCAAACAATAATTTAAGAGCAGTGCTTTCCAATAAACAGTGTGAAACTTCCTTGGTTTAAAAAGATGGAGGACAATAATATTACTTAGACTAATAGAATGGTTTGGATTGGAAGGGACTTTCAAGATCTGCTAGTTTCAATTATCCTGTCATGGTGAGGGACACCTTCTACTGGACCAGGCTGCTCAGAGCCTCATCCAGCCAGGCCTGGAAGAAATGGAGCATTTGTAGCTAGTCAAGGCAACCTCTGCCAGTGCCTTGCCATCTTATTTTCAGGCTTCCTGACCATTAAATTCTCTATAATTTTTAAATATTGCAATCACTATGTCTTAATATGACATGTATAATGTCTGGTGCTGAATAGGCACTGTGTATGAGCTGTGACTCCAACTCAAGAGTGATGGCCTAAGTTACAAAAAATAAAAACAAGGCAAAATTATACTGTGATGATATGAAAAATAGCAGGTGAGTGAAAACCAAAACTCTTACGTCACAGACATCATCCCTCTTCCTTCTTTCCTTGGAACGTCCTTCCAAAGCCTCAAATACATTGTGTAACTCCAAAACTAACTAGTAAGCATGGAATTAATAGGACACAAAAGTCCATAAATCCTTGGCAGAAATGTAATAAACCACAGAAGCACCTCTTGACAATGAGTCCATTGAGGTCTTGACGTGAATATTTGACAGCTACAGATTGAGTATTCTCAAACTACCTGAAGTCCATTCATGTCAGTTCCATAAATTTGTACTATAATGCAGAAAATATTAAGTTCCATTCTATTTTGGGAACTGGAGTTTTTTCGTGTGCCCCAAATAATTTTTTTTCTATGCTTATATGAGCATCAATCAGAAACAATAAAGTCAATATGAGTAAATATTTCAGTAGCTAAAGCAGTGCTGAAGTTTTATCCACTACATTTGTAAAAGACTAAGTGTACATACAACTGCAGATTCTAAATTTGCATTTATTGCAGGAATGTCAAATATTGTATTGACTTCCTGTGCTATGAAATCTTATGCCAAACCTCATATTAGCCTCCGTGGGAGCAGGATCACTTCCACTGGGTTACACTGTAAACCTTGCCCACAGCATTAAGCTATTAATGTGTTCAAGTAATTGATTCCCCCTAAGGTTTCTGTTAAATGAAGGAAGAATAAAGAATTATATATATGATTAATACTTTTCTCTTGTATGTTTGCACTTCAGAGTGCTACAGCAATGGATCAAACTGTACTCTGACATCACATGCTTCAGGTTTTCTACCACCGGGCTCCATTTGTACCTGTAAGAATATCTCATGCTTTACAGTTTTGTTTCTAAATGGAGAAACGCCATAATGCAGTAACATCTGACATCTGACTTAGTAATACACAAATTTTCTAGTGTGTGAAAATCAGATACAGAGATAAGTATAAATTAAGAATGGGAGCTGAAGAAAATCTGCCTCTATAACACTGCTGAGGAGTTATGTGTTGTCTTTTAGTTAAGTTTATTTTTCATGAAGTAACATTAATTAAAATAATGAATTAAAATAATTTCACTTATCATAATTAAGAACTTCAAATATTTATTTTGCTGCAGACAAAAAAATACCTTTTAAGAATAAAGAAGGTAGGTCAGATGCAAAAATACTTATTTATCTGCCAGTGTTCTATCTTATTCCTGGCAGACACCCGAAGTGTACCTACAACTTACCAGTGGTACTCTTTATATCAGCTGGAAAAAAAAAAAATCCAAAACATTGAGAAGAAAGATAAGCATAAGAAAATAAGAAAGGAAGACAGCAAGCAAGAAAGAAATAGTATCTTAATTATCAACACATTCAAAGTAACTTATAGTCACAGCTAGGGTATTACAAATCTGATTATTAGTTACGATAATAGGTGTGAGAGTATGTTTAATGTATTGAAGCAAATGCCTACTGTTGCCAACCTTTGTAGAGTTTGTGGTAGTTTTTATTTCTCAGGTCAGCAAGATTCTCTTGAGCAGGGATTGTGTCTGAAGGAATTCTGCATATGGTCTCACAAACTACTCTGAACAATCCCTTTATTATGTCCATAATTCTGCAGTTGTCTTCTGTAGTAAACTTTGTCCTGTGGCTGAGAGCACACTCAGCTCTTAGACTGAAAAGTACACAGTAAATATGAGAACTTGTTACAAGTCTGTGAAAGTATCTCCCTAAACTATGTTTGGTTGTTGCAGTCTCTGAAATTATATATCTTTTCCTGCAGAATTCTGTCCATCAACAGAGGCTATTTCTACACTGCATTTTGTCAATGCTGACTTCAACTTGGGTTTCATTGCAACAATGTATTTTGAAAGACAGTGCTCCAGTGTAGATTTACAGCTTGCTCAAGTTAGCAATGCTACTTGTCATACTTCTAAATATATTGTATTTACAGTGTGAAAAAAATGAGTGTACTATGCGTAGTTCAGAGGTCCTAATCTAGAGTGCTATAAATAATATATCTTTTTTCTATGTAGGCAGAGCACACAAATAGGTCTCTGTGAACTGTTCTCCCAAATTTAAATGGCCACAAAACAACAAGGTGATGTTGCCATCAGAACATTTATGAAGCAGACCTGGAATAAGTAGGTACAAGTCAATATGGGCTCTGAATCAGGAGGACAAGGACAGTTGTACTACAGACATCCTCCAGGCTGCAACATGGAAAAACAAAGCTGTGAGCACAAATGCTAACCTGCCTTGAATACTTTCTGCCATTGAACATCCTTAAATCAGTGTGGAATGTTATTTTTGTTGTTTTTTAATATAGAATTTGCACCTTGTCAGTTTTAAAATGCAACATATGCAATTATTTTATGATGTCTTTAGTATTTACATCATTCTGATTGAATGATACTCCTGCTTTTTTCACTTTTTTCTTACATACCTCTGAGTTAGATCTTTTGAGTCTCAACACATAGGCTTTTGTAATTCTTTTTTTCCTTTATGTTTTACTGTGCATCTCTAAAATACTTTTTTTCCTTCCAGATCAACAAAGTAATTGGAAAAGTCTAAAACCTTAGTTATATTTTTCTATTTTGTTAAAAATTGAGAAAAATAAAAATCATTTTGTGATCACTTTACCAAAATTAAGTTTTGTAGGATCCCTTTTTCCTCTCTAAATCCAATGTGGATTCAATGACTGCTTAAAATGCTTCTCTCAAACACTTGGCTAGGCTTTGCTACTTGAATTTATTTGTCATCTGGAAATGAAAATTCTTTTATTGCTAGGCGGTTCTGGGTAATATTCATTTTCTAAAAGTATAAAGCCCTTCAATTATACCCAATACACTCTCACCAAAGCCCGGAGAAAATCTAATCAGATCACAGTAGAATTTACTAGGATTCCTATCCATAACTAATCCAGAGATAATTGACAGTTTCTGGCATGGCCACTAGGAAGAAAAAAACAAGATAATTTTGTTCATCACATTTACAGCACTTCCTCCCTCTTCTCCTGGTGGTATCCATGAGCAAAAAACAGTGGAAGTGCCTCAGAGAAACTTAATGCTTTTTTTTGCATTATAGATCTGTTTCTTTTCACTGATATCATAATAAAACCAGCATTAATTTGACAATCGAAACTCAATATGTGCAACATCAGCAGCAACTATGCAATGTATTTTGGAAGGTACCAATGTGGGTTAAGTATCTTGAATATTCATTCATTTTCGGTTTGGCTGTTTCATTCATCTTATCATTGTCTCTAATCCACCTGAAATAAAACCACCAGCATCTTAGTAATGTGAATGACAAATATGGAATTGGGGATCTGCCAAGCTGACATCTGACAGACTGCTGAGCTGAGGAAGTACTGTAGAGAGGAGGTCAGAGACCGCAGCATTCTTGGAACAGCAAGACTTCCACTTTCAAGTATCAATAAATAACATTAAGGTGGAGAATATCTGTCAGCAGCTGCTCTTCTGACTGTGTTCCTCAGTCTCTCTGTGTCTTTCTGCATCCTAGACTGTATGATCCCTTTGACCTCTTCAACAGGGAATCAGTGAAGTAGTATAACAATTTACTGAGCTCTGCCTTGCCATGTGTTTTTCTTTCCATCAAAAAGCACTTTATGCATACAGAAAATATTCAAGAATATGGGAAATTTCAACTACTCACGTAATATGTGTTCTTTGGAGGGATTTATGCTATATCTCTGAAAGATTAAATGCTAACTTCTATTGTCTCAGCCAAAACAAAACCAATGTTATGTATGTATAAAGTTATGTATGAATAAAATCCCATGGATTTTCCTTTACCTTTACATAACAAATTATTTTCTTCTCCCCCCATCCCACCTATATTTTGAGCAAGTGATCTGCAAGTGATCTCTCCATCAAGCTTAAACTTACCCAGGTATAATTAATCTGAAATAGTGCAAGACAATCAAATGACATCCAGCATGGTCCTGCTGTCAAAAAATCAACCAGCTGTGATTGATTAATAGAAGACTGCATCTGATTTTGTGGTGCAAGTTCTTCCCTCAGAAAATTTAAAGTTGTTTAACATGTTTCTGTCAGCAAATCTTCTCAGCTGACAGTCTTTATGGAACAGCCATCTGTTTTTTGGGATTATAAATACTTTATCAAAATACTTCGACATGTTTCTCCTGAAAGATGATATCTTCTTTTCAATAGATTAATGTCTTAGGGGTAACTGCAATACCTAAGTAGGCAGTCAGAAGATAAAGTTTAAGATTTATCTAATTTGCCAACAAATGACATAGCCCATAGCCTCAGTCCATTTTTTATTTTCATAAGGGATATGAAAATATTATCAACACTTTCAGAGATGCTGTTGTTTTATTAACACACTTTAAGGTCATGCTAAATCAAAACGAAGCAGAATTTAAAATGGTTAATGGGAGGTTGCATCTTCCCTTTTACCCTCTTCCTGATTTCTCACATATCTGTCTATTTCTTGTCTTGGCGTTTTTCTCTCATTTCAAGAAGAATTAGAATCCAGATATTTTAGGCATCCATCTTGCAGATGTGAGATTTAGATTCTGTGAAGACTCGGCTTTGCTGTCCTGCACATATCCACACAAATAAAACAAGCATTATGTCTTATTTTTCTACAGTGACCAGAAGCATTAGCTAAATCAGGACCCATTTTGCTAGACACAAAATAAAAATTCTTGACCACAGGTATTTATATGGTCAAAGTGAAGACAAAACACATAAATGGGCAAGCACCAACAGGGTCTAAGAAAAGTGGATGAAGAGGAAGAATGATTTTGCTTTAAACAATTCTATAAGCAGATTGAATTTGTTAGCAGAATGAGAGAAGGACTATCAGGATGCTATCCATCCACTGTTAGGTGGATAATTTTGTGGAAAAATTTTGAAGGTGGGGTTAATTATCACATTTTTTAAAGCAAGTCTTATGTTAACTTTCCTGAAAGGCTTTACTTGCTTCCAGCTACTTCGTATCACAGTGACTTCAATTTTGTGTTCTGTGTAATATATATATCAAGACATGCATTTATTTAGGAGAAAAGACTTTTTCAATTGTGACTAGAAGGCATATAGAAATAATGTTATTAAAGACTGGAGAGATACTCTATCTTTCAGAAATATTGTTTCCACTAAGTAATTTCTAATTGATCACTATTTCTTAGTCTGTTTGATTTTCTTTTTATTTTTTCCTCTTGACCTTTTCCGTATGGAATGAAGCCTTTCACTCTGCCTACCTCTTACATGCATTTATTGTTTTTATGTATCACAATAAATACGTTCTGTATATTACAATATAATGGCATCTGAAACTGAGAATATTTATTTTTTCCCATTATTATTCACTCAGTAAATACTGTGGTTGTCTTTTGGAGAGACTGTGTTATGATCACACATATTTAGTGAGAGAATAAAAACTCCCTCCCATAGCCTCCCTGACTTCAGTAACTTTTATCCTTTGTTAATGGATATGTTCCAATCCTGTGAGTAGAGCTTGGTGCATACAAACATTTTTGCAAAACTAAGAACTCTAAGTCAAGATTTTCAAAAGAATGTGTTTAGAGCATCCCAGAGGACTAACTTTATTGTTATGTATTTGCCATTAATGGCCTCCCAAAGATCTTGATGCCACTGTGTGATTTCAGTAGTTTCTGACCTACAGCTAATGGGCAGAAATCCAAACTTTCTCTGGTTAACCCCCAGAAGCACCAAGGCTTGCTTTTTATTAATCTTTATTCTAAAGTTAAGATGAGGTGCTGGGGTGCTGGGGCAGGGAAGAAGAAAGTCCTTGCATCTCTTTGCAGAGATCAATACTACTGTATATGGAAAACTGTAGAATGGAGGCAGCTCTGCTGACAAAAATAAAATGTATAAACAACAAATGCACTTAATATTTCCTCTTTAAACTGTAATAAAAACAGCAATGAGAATAAATGATTGAAAAAAAGTTTGGAAATGTAATACAATTCTGAAAAGAAAGCTCACATTTTAAAACTGTAAGTATAATTTTGGCTTCATGAATCTATTAGATTGAATGAGACCATAATTTCCTTTTTTGTTTTTTTCCCAAGTACCCTGAATATGACCACATGCTGCCAAACAACAAATCTACATTTAACTCTGGCTGAACTGCAGGACAGCACTGAGAGGTGAGAAAGTGTCACACCACATGCCACAGGTCTGACCCTCTGCTTGTTCTCCATGACCTCAGACCTGCAGTGCTGTGAAAGCACTGTATCCACCTGGATTTCTGCAATGGGGTACAAGTCCTTCTGAGCTTTGGATTCTTTTAAGTTAAGCATAGCTTATGAGATTCAGTTTCTGACTGAACACCATTTTCTTTATCTCATTAGCAATGTTCCAGGGACAGATTATTTGCCAATGCTTCTTGTCTGCACCCAGGTTTGAATTCAGTGTATCTCCGGATCATCCTTAGAAATATTTCTAAAGCTGAGACAGAATCTCAATCACACATTGTTTTCTAAACTTTGAGCTTAGAGCTAAACCATGTTAGCACATTGTTTAGAACCTTCCAAATATCTGTGATTGAAATCTACTAAAAATAAAACTTTCTGTGGACAGACTTGCACACATAGAAAACAGAAAAGAAGGGCATTTTAAATTGCCATATTTTTCATGCAGTCTTTGTATGTGAATTGAGTAAGTTGGCACCAGTACAAGGCAAAGTTTACAGCTTTAGTCATATGGGGGGAAGAGGGTCAGAGGCAAATTTGTCTCTCTTTTGTTTCAACCCCAGTCATAACTGACTCTTGCTATAGAACAAGAAGAATAAGCAGAGGGGAAAAAAGGGATATAACCCTGGAAATTATTAGAAAGGTTACTGCATAAATCTATAATATTTGAGCTCTAGCTACTGAGTGCATTTCATGGAGATCTATTATAGCATTCATAAGAGAATTGCTGCAAATGTGGGAAACAAATGTATTTGTAACAACAATACATATAACTAATTTTGTACTGTGCTTATACTCTGTGCTTATGTCTAGTTTCAAAACCAGACAAATTCACACAAGCTTGCAAGTTGCCTGGTAACAGGCAGCTGAGAGAAGACAATGGAGACCAGAGAGAACTAAAGGTATTTCATTTTCTTCCATGTAGTTGACATCAGATAAATTAGAATTAGATCTTCTGAGTTTAAGCTAACTCTTGATATTTGTATTAAAACCAATATTTTATAAAAAAGAGTTTGAGTAGAATTTGGAATTGGATGTAGAACCCCTTTCCACAGCAAATCAGAAACCAAATAATTGATAAAGGGTTTTATATTTCTGAACTCCACTTCATAGTTTTGTTGACCTCAAGTATGTGCTGTGATGTTTGAGCATTATCTGAACTTTTAACAAAATATTTCTGATATTATCTGTGCTAAAAACAATTGTAACTAAAGAAGAGTAATAGAATAATAAAGAAAAAAATAAAACAAATTTCTAACATGCAGTGCTATTGAACTGAAGTTCACAGGAGTTGATAAATTTTCTATGTCTAAGAAGTGAATGTGGATTGAAAGAAGAGGGAAATGTTATAATGTGGTGTGGTAACAGTAGCATTCATAAAATAAGCAAGGCAATTGCACTCTTGTATGCAATACTGTGTAGGTCTCATCTGAAACATTGCAGTAATCTTTGGCCTTTCCATTTCAAAAGCTTTATCAATAAAATGGAGTAATTATTTTAAGGAGAGAAACAGGATTAAGATTTGATAAATCTAATCCATGAAGAGTAGATAGGAAAAATGCTCATGCAAACAAGTAAAAGGAAACATGAGTTGACAGTAAATTAGTGTCCAGAGCCATCAACAAAGCATAAATTACCTTATGAGAAAGATAAATATTATCATGAGGGAAAGATGACAGAATAAAAAAACAGAGAACTTAGGGTCTGACCCATGGAAATGGAGATTTTTATGACAGAAGAAAAGGGACTGCATTATGCAGCCTTGTTAGGGATTGCATTTCATCTTTGCACTTTACTGTACTGGAATTAGGCAGAGCCAGATTTGATAGATTATGGGGTTTCTATGGCCTAACAAACCCCTGTCTACTCCGACAGACAGTTGCCTGTGGTGGAGTCTCAAACAGCTCCTAAATGCTCAGGCAGTTGGTGATGTTTTGAGAAAGTCTAAAATAACAATTTTTTTTGTGACTTTTTTACTGAAAACAACACAAGGACAAAAATAAACTTTTGACAACACCACTAATGGAAGCAAAGAAGAGCAGTCTCTGGAGGTTTTAAACTTGCATCTAATCCTAATGTCTAAAATGTATCTCTGAAGATTAGATTAAGTTCTATGTTTTTTCTTAGCATTAAGTTCAAGAGACTAAAGAACTATACAACATATTGAAATCTGAAAAAGCAGCATTTAAGTGGCCAAGATAGTTAATGCAAAAATTGAGTTAAATCTATCCCGATAAAATTAAAATGTTAATAGGATAATTATTTAAATTACAGCAATTGTAAGCCAGGATACCTTTGTTAATTCTAACTGTTTTAATTCCCCTACAGGGAAATGTGACTCAGGAAAACAATCTTTGTAAATGTTCAAAAGACAAATCCAGAATTCATGAGACACATCTAAAACATATATAGCTAGTATAATTTATTTTTCCAAAGCAAATACATTTCAAAAATTGCCAAACTGTAAAAGCAGTCAATTACTTTATCTTAAGAATCAGAAAAAAATTAACAATAGGTAAGAAACTTTAGAAAATAACTTAGTGCTGATGATTTAGCATAATCTATAATACAATAACAATATAAGATTAAGAAAAAACATCTAAAGACTGTAGTTGACAAGTTGCAAAAAATATTTCCAATATAGTTGTTTATATTAATATTTATGCATTTTCTCAACAACTAGTGATTTTGTATTGATGATGACTGACTCAATTCTTCAACTCAGTCTTCTGCTGATGCAAAGGAAAAAATCCCTTTGTGTAAAAAATTTTGTTGTTGAGATAACAGCAAAGAATAACCTGAAGAGATACTTCTTGTGCTGCATTTCCAGCTAGATTTCACAGAAGTGCAAGGAACAGGTTAACACATCACTGGTTTTATGAGAAATTTGCACTTTTGTATACCAGTTGTGCAACCTGATGTTTGAAACAAATGATTACAATGAAGTTGTTAGCAGTCAAAAACCCTAAGTAGTATATATTCAGGCAGTTGAATTTCATCAAAAGAGCAAATTGAAGATGAAAGGATACCAGGTAAGGGACTAAGGCTATTAGTGGAAAAATTTTGTTACTATATCCTCGAAAGCAAATTCATTCTTATGTAGAATGGAAAGTAACAAAAAAGAAGCAATTCACCAGTCAAATACAGCAGTAGTTTTGGAAGTCTAAACTTTATCTTGAGCAATGTACAGGAAGAAGGCAATACATCTCTAGTGAAACATAAAAAGAGTGAAACAGGGTAGTAATTATGCACAATAGAGAGATTTTCTCAAAGTGAGTAAGAACATAAAATGGATGCTGAACAATTCTGTAAAATAGTAGGAAAGGAAAAATTGCAGGAAGTTTGATGTTATGACTTTCTTCAATTCCTTTCTATATTTTTTCTCATGTTTATAACTGCTCTCTCATATCAGAAGCTATTGAATAAAATATATTTTTACTAAATAATGAATAAGATTATGAAAATCACTCAACATGAATATGCAATCTGGAAGAAATTTCAGGTGAACACTCCACACTCCTGCCCAGAACAACCTACAGAGCATGGACAGTAGCACAGAAACTGTATGGATTGTCCTGAATTCATCAGACTCATTGCATGGATGTGATTCCCTAGTTAGAAATACTGATTTCTGATTTTTTTCTCTGATTTTTTAATTAACTCTATGTGATACAGTTTGCCATCCCAAAATTTATATGCCCATTGTTTTCCATTCTTATAGGGTATACGCTTTTTCTAGCAAAGATCAAAACCTTACCTTATTGATTTCTGCTCCAGTGCTCCAACATTCTGGTTCTATATTTCACACTTTTAGATGATTTTAAAAATTGCATGAAGTTTATATATAATCATTGCTCACTGCTAAACCAAAATGACTTTTCTGAGGCTGGCAATAGTGCATTCTCCTACTCTCGCTCTTTTTCTCTTTTGAAACAAGATAATTTTATGATAATAAAACTGCTGAAGCCATGGATATGTGTAATTGTATTAATTGTTTCACTTATCTCCAGATATCTCAAAAGCCTTTCAAATGTCTCATTGCTTCCACAGCATGAAACTAATTGGAGATTCTAGCACAGTTCTTACATACAGGTGCATCTACATAAGGGTGTCTGTGTATATACAGAAGTGCATTTAGTCACATGAAAGTATTCAAAATTAAGTTTTACATTTTAAATTTAAAAAAAAAAAAGGACTTTAGAAAGACTATTTCTGTTATAGTCATTCCATTGTGGAAAACAAAAAAGGTCAAACCTATTCAGAGAAATGTTTAAAAGAAGCTCAAAGGTGTTAAATATAAATATGGGGCAAGGTGCAACCACAGAAGTCATATTACTGTGTTCTGAAAATTTTGCCAACCACAGAGAGAATAGTTCTTATTTCCAAGAATATTTCTCAAGAGAGGTAAGTTCACTAAAGTCATGTACAGTGGCATTGCTGCCTTCAAAGGAATCAAAGAGTGGCTTGAACTTCCAGGACAAAGTAACCTAAAGATAACATCTGTCACTATTGCCTGCAGATATGGCAGAGTTGGTGCTACTCAAGAGCGCATAACAGCTTGTCTTTATCTGATATTCTTGAATATATACTCAGAATTATATGGTACCTTCTTTTCCACTGTAATTAGTGTGACATCCTGTAAAAAAACATGGCAAGAATGAATATTTTTATATTATTCCACTTTTTGAAGTCTAAACTAAACAGAACAAGTGTAAGGTAAATTAAAAGTTAACAATATTTGAAAAAGGTAGCACAGATTACACCTCATTATTTTGACCTCTACTGAATCTTATTTTTTCCCATGTGCCTTATGTTTTAGTTTGATAGTTCAATAAAGTGCACCAAGACAAAAAAAAAAAAAAAAAAAAAAAAAAAAAAAAAAAAAAAAAAAAAAAAGTCGGCTGAGGAGAAGAAGGACATTACAAATCATTTTAGTGAAAAGAAGGAAATTAGACAATTTTGGGGGATTTGGGGAAGAAAAGTAATAATTGTAATAATTGTTGGAAACTGGAGACTGGAAGGCTATGTTCTTTGGTATCACACTCAAAGTTTTCATTACTTTTAATAGACAGCACTTCATTCATCATAATTTTTCATAATAAGAGCTTCTCTTCTGTTAGAAGACCTCCTTTCTGCAATTCACAGTACCTTTCTTCTATTCTTGCATTTTCCCTCCTTTTACTCTGCGTTATCACATTTTCTTCTATAGGTCTGTGCTTCTATCTGGGAAATATTAAACAAGATGTCATTATTCAGGCTTCTTTTTCTTTTATTTGTTTAAGACAATATTCCATTTTCAGTGGCCTGTTCTTGCCAAATGGTTTATAGCAAGATTATGGAAACAGTGAAAGAAGTATAAAAGGAGTGTGGTCAACGAGAGCATTTCTCCCCACCCTTGCTTTTATTGTCAGATGGTAAATTGTGGCAGTAAGACAAATGTTTTTACTCTGGACATTCACTTTCATGTGGAGTGTGAGTGGAGACAACTGATAGTGAGACATTTGAAAAGATAAAGTGAACTCTGTTCAATACATGTGAATAATGATAAGAAAAATCACAAATACAAATTTTATCTCTAATTTTCCTTTAGTCTGTGACAGATAAAAAACACCCGTATCTCCACCTCAAAACTAGCACTGATAGAAGACCTAGTTATTTTTTGAATAGTGGTTTGTAGTTTGCTGACCGCTTGGAAAGAACATGATATGAATATAGTATCTAAAGACTCCTGAACATTTGCTGTCTTGTGCTTGGAAATCCTGTTTTCATTGGAAGTGTCATTAAGCTGCAAAGCACAGCTATACAAGTCCTACTGGGGAAAAAGGTATGGAGGAAAGGAATAAAAGAAAGCATTTTTCCTGCAGAGATTTCCTTTTTTTATTGTTTATGATATGAATTGCAGAAGAAAAGCACTCAGGATTTTTGCCTCTTTAAAGTACATATTCAGTGGAGAGTTTAGAAAATTACTCAGGCTTCCAGTAGACAAGATCTTAACCCTACACACTTAAAAAATGTTAAAAAAAAACCCACAAGAAAACAGACACTAAAGAAGAGCATATTCCACTGTGATGACCTTATGGGTCATTTTGTCAAAAGGACTTTTTGAATGACTATACTCAGCACTAGCTCTTTTTTCGTAGTATTGCATTATTTATTCTCACGAGGCAGAAAAATGTAGCTATTCTAAAGTGAAGGATAATAAATCCACTCATGCTGCTTCTCATGCTCTCAAAGAAGTATTGAGAAAATAAACATATTTTGTGTCTTTAAACACACACACACAAAGCCCCATGACTTTCAAAAGATTTTGTACAGTACTTTTCCTTTCTTGTTTACCCACTCATAAAACAGGCTGCTACCATATCAAGGCTGTGGCTGTCAAATCTGCACACAGATTTTGCACTCTGACTCACAGTGGTTGTGATCAAATTATCTTCTAGGTTATTAAATTCCTCTGTGCAAGATCCCTACCCTGGTGGTCTCTGAGCTCCTAGAACCAAAATGTGTATCTACACATATACACTCTCTTTGTGTAAAGATTCTTATTTATTATTTATCTCTCAGTAGTTGCCAAAAGACCCAGGGAAATTCAGTAGCTTATTTTGTCATCCTTAATACACGCAAACAACAATAATCAGTTGTTTCTTTAAAAGCTTCCAGTCTACTTTAAAATGAAAAGCAGAATAACAAAGGATAATTATGATGTAAGACACATTGTAGGACAGCCATGAATGGAACCTGTCCTGAAAGTGGTCCCTGACCCTGTTTGTAGCGAATCTTAGAGATACAGGTTATGCAGTGTACTGTTGGTACAGTTTATATTTACAGATGATTGCCTCATTAACTCTGCCACGTCAGACACACAATGATGATATCTACTATTTAGTTTTCATCTGTATTCAATCTCTAGGCATCTGTCATTTGTCACATTTCCTTCAAAAAATGGCTGTCATGAGTGTGGAAACACTTTTCTAGATACCTACAGTATTCATCAAATCCCCATCAGCTGGAGCCCTCAGCTATCCACAAATCAGCATCTGCTGAGTCTTTCATTTGAGGTCTTCCAAAAACCCCCCAACAGCTAATCACATATTTATGAAACTGTATTGTCTAAGCTTTTTCCCATTAGAAAATGAAAGAATAGTAGCAATGAAGGAATCAAGTTTAAATACATTTAGTTCTCAATTCAAAGCTTTGCTCAACACATGACCAGATAGATCTATTGTTGCTGTCACACTTTTCACTTTACTTTTTTTCTACTGCAAAAAAACTGCTGCTCTGAACTGAAAAGAACAGACCTTTCCCTGATTCTGCTGTATACTGCTAAGATCTAATCTCAAGAAGTTTTATGTTCTGTATTAGTTCCTTTAAATCTTAACTATACTTAGATTACTAGAGAAATAATCTAAATTACTTCCTCAGTAGTGGCGTAGTTCTTCCTCCAGCAAAATCAAAGAAATAGTCCCATTTTTATTAGCAGAAGGGGAAATGAATCTCTTTGGAATGCTATGGAAGAGGGTGATGGACATAGCAGAGCACCAGACTATGACACTTTCTCTAGTCTGCCTCAGCAGGCAAGGTATGAGCATAACACTGCAGTTATAGCATTTTGTGGTTTTAAAAAATTAGAAATTTCACATATGAGCAACCTCTTATAGATTAAAAGTTAAAAACTTGGAAATTAAAAGTTACAGCTAGAACTTTGCACTGTAGAACTTTTCCATGGTGCCTTTTGTTATTGACTAATGTCTCTGACAATATCCACTCACAGCACTTTCTTGGCTTGTAAGTTACCAAGTGATAATGGGTCTAAATCAGAATCTTAGAAAATAATTGGTCTAAAGTTGTTTCATTGAGGAGAGAAATAGTCCTACTGGTCAAACAAACAGTAGGCTAGTGTTGTCAGCAAAAACAGAAGAGATAAATGTTGGGAGTGTGATCTCTGTGATTTCATCCAGAGGACCAGAGAAATTTATTCTGTGCAGTTTCTCTCCTTAACCTCCCTAATTATGACTCATTAAGGAAATTCCACTGAGGATAGATCATATCAGTCTTATTTTGGTGACTGTTATGGTTTATGTTCACTAATTTATGGTTCATTTTTTGGCTAACGCACTAATTATTGTTGTGGGTTTGATGTTTGCAATCTTATACATATATATATATGACTTGGAGATCTCTGAAAACAAAACAGGCTTACTTTAAAGTTGCAAAGAAAAAAAAACTTTATTTACACACATTAAGAAAAATGAGAAAAAGAAACTAAAACTAAATAAACTACAAATGAAACTTCCAGACTATCTTTTTTTTCCACCTCCACAAATATTTTACTTTTCTACACACACTCTGAAGAAAGATAAAACTTGTGACTTTAATTAGTTTTACTATGCAAAAAAAATAATTTTCTATCAGTTTTTTAAGAAAAGAGTCTTTTTGAGTTTCATGGAGAAAATGGTTACACGAGGAATAGTTCTTCGGGTGGCTTTTAATGCCACTTATCTGCAAGGGCTTGGAAAGCCTTTTGCAAACTGTGCAACTCTACCCATTTTAGCAGTTTTCCCAACACTGCAAAATGGGTCATAATTTGCTTACTAGGGGTAATATTTTAAGAATGCTTCTTCTAGTATAAAGCAAAGATTCTCCTCTTCTTTGTTTTCAAAATTATCTTTTATCTTAAAATCTCAAAGTCTTTGTTTCTTTATTTTCTCAAAAGCATCTGCATCTCAAAAAAACAAAAACAAACTCTAAGTCTCTTTTTTTTCTAGGAGCACAAAGGAAAACTTCATCATCACTTATACTAGCATTTTGCATTCCTTTTAAACAGCATCTATGTTACAGGACAACAACATTTCATTTCTTTAGTGATTACTCAAAAATGTCTAGCCTAATTAGGCCACTTTTTTACTTTGCTTTAAATNGCCGAGCAGGGGCATCGGGCCAGGACCCGGCTCCCCCAGGACCCGGCTCCCGCGGGGCTCGCCGGGCAGGGGCATCGGCCCGGGGCCCGGCCCAGCCCACCCCCCAATGTTACCTGGTTGTCGGCCAGGAGAAAAGAGAGCGAGTGCCCCGCCTACTCAGCTTTTTATGCAGTATTTCAAAAGTCACACTCCTGTTTTTTATTAGTTAAAAGAATAGCCAATAGCTGTGCTTAACCCATAACAGTGACTTAAGATTAGACTGAAATATGTGGGTGAGGGACACCACCTGGTGTGAATAAGACTTTTTTATTTTACTCTCTAGTGTTGTCTTTCATGCTAATTTTCACATCTTTCTTTTCCAATATAAAGAATAAACACATTTCAAGAGAGGAAGTTCCTGCTCTGGCAACTGTGGCTGAATGCAGAGGTTTTATATATGGTAGATCTATGGTGCCTTACTTGTAGGAAGAAATACAGTGTTAATCCTAGTCATGTATACACGCAAATAGGAGTTCTTATTGAGAATTTTACTGTAATATTTAGAATTATTTACATTAATTAGAAAAACATATGAGACGGTGTGAATAAGACTTAAACATTCTGTGTGTTAGAAATGGAAAGAGCAACAGTTCAGTGCCCATGAAGCAGTTCAGTGCAGATGAAACACAAGGCCAAGCTAATGCACTAACTGAGAATAGAAAATAAAATAATTTCCTAATATAGAATGCAGTTAGATTAAGGAAGGCTCTGCTGGGCAAAAAAACACCCCAGATGGAATCCTTTACAGAGGCTGCCAGATTGGGGTTTCCCAGCATGCTTTATAAAATGAAAAAAAGCAATATACACAATTTGATTTCTCCTAAATGGAAAGTCAAAAATAAATGGCTATGGTTGTTTGGAAATCTTTTCTATGTGTGAAATTGATTAAATTTGTCCTATAAATGCATGTTTTGACCTACTTATTGTAGAGGAGAAAAAAGAAGGAAAAAAGAAAAAATAAGAACGTTTAACCTAAGCCATAGTATTTGCCATGAGAGGTACCAGCTGTGATGTGTCACACCAACTGCCTGCTACAGAAACTTAGAGATAACAAACTTGCTGAAATAGCCTAAAAATATTAAATGAAGGTATAACTACCAGGGCTGTCTAGGTAGTTGTGCTGCAGAAGAGTCAGTTATTAGAAGTTGCCTAAACTACAGAACAGTGAAGAAAAGGTTGCCCCTACAACCTTTGTTATTTTCACTGCAAGCATAGAGAAAAAACAGTTGAGAGGTTCCACTCCCTTGTTTTCCAACACTAAATTATTTTTAACAGTGGGACTGTATTAACAATTTTATGTCCAAAGAATCTATTGCAATATTTAAACACAATAACCTATAGATGCGTTTAAAGATTGTGGAGGTGAAGTTCTATTCTCTCACACAACTTGAACTTTACAGATATGAGGAATACAGACAGACTCTAAACAGAGGTTTAGAAATACAAGTATGTGTACAAAAGAACTACTTGAGAAACTGGAGATAAAACTCCTGACAGGAGATTAAAAAAAGACATATGCTGATGACCTTTGTTAACAAATTCAGCTACTAAGATATTTTAAAGCAGTCTGGAATTTCTAAAAAAAAATTAAAATGTGACCAGGATTTTTACATTTTCTAAAGTTACTATCAGTAATTTTATTATTTTAGTGGGTCTTTTTTAAAAAAAAATATATTGATGATACTCCCTCTCTTTACACAGTTCTGACAAATTTTCTTGATAATATAAGTCTATATCCAAATGCCACACTATATATATGCACTTTATTCACCTATTTCAATTGTTATAAAAAAATCAGTTAAAATGGCATACGTAGTAAAAAATTCTATTTCAAATTATCATGCAGAGAGTTTTGCTTCTCTCTGTCTAAAATAAATACTAAGCAATTTAAAGTGCTTGAATTTTTGATTAGCTTTATCTAGTTTTGATACATCAGTCACACAAAAATTTTCTTTTAATAAAAATTGTTTCCTAAAGCCTTTTAGGTCTCTTTCCCTTAACAATATACTGCTCTAATTGCCACTGAATGACATGAGAAGTAAGATGTTTTCATTATTTCATTTTTGCTTTGCTTGGTAAAAACTGTTAGTTCACTTAAATAATGGAGATGAAAAAATCTTTAAGAAGAATTTGGACATATTCCTGATATTTATGTTTATAAATTCCAAGTCTGGGAAAAGCAACAGTGGTAATATGAAAAAAAAAAAAAAGCTACAGAATACTACTATTCCAGCTTATGAGTTTTCAGCTTTATTGTGAGACTATTTAAAAAAATGTAAGTAAATCTCATACACCTGAAAATAAATGTATGTCACATGGTATTTCCTTAAGTCCTTTATTTATAGCTCTTTGGCAAGCCTGTAAATTACATTTATCTAATTACTTATGTATGATGGCAGCTAGAGACATTAATATAGCTGAAGTTGTGCAGGAGCAATTGTCACAATTCCAGTCTGTACACAGAAAATGTGAAACACAGCCATTGTTTCACTAGAAGCCAGAAGCATTTGACTCTTTGTTTAACAATCCTTCTTGTAGAAAGGATAAAAATGGATCTGATTCCACTCCTGAGCTTCATGGTGCTGCTCCATTAAAAATTGCATAGAAATGTCTGCATTTTAATAACCTGTAAGGTTTACAACTGACACAGGAAGTGTTTCTGTGTTCCCTGCTTCTTGGCCAAGGTTTCACAGCAGCCTGCTCCAGTGTTTTATTTTGTGCAGGGAAGAATTTATAAGTTTCTGTTATTTTAAGGAAATATATTATAAAATATTTAACAGTATATTATGAAAGCACTATCATAAATAGTTAAAACTGTAGTTCAGTTGTCAAGATAATTGAATAAGCCATATTTTGTGATGCATTATCTTGCAGTGATGAAACACCATTTTAATTCTGTTCCATTCGTTTATTCACTAATGTGGCAAAACTGAAAATTTCTCGAGAGTCCACACTTTGAATTAAACACCCTAATTTGTATACTGAAAGAAAGAATGAATTATGTCTCTGTTCCGCCAATGCAACTTACATTTAAACTTCCAATAAACTTATAAAGACAGAAGTTTTGGTTCTTCAAGGCATATTTTAATAGATTATTTTATTTTTAAACTATCTTTTTACAGCTCAGCTGGTTCCAGACATTGAGAAGACACTTTTGTTTGATGGGTGGCTGTAAATGTACAGTTTATTTCTTTATTTTAATCAATAAATATGTAACAAAGGAGACTGACAATATATAAACAGTAAACAATAGAAAAATTCAGAGACAGGGGAAAAGATATATATCTAGAGCATTCCAAAATTCCACTGAATCAATGTCCTTACTTAGTAATGTTGTGCACTGAAAATAAATGAAGTTGAAATAGTTAGACTACAATGTAAATGTAATGTACCAGTTTTGAACGTTGCTGGAGGTACATTGAACTTTATATAAAGGCAAAAAGTGCTTTATCAGAACTTGCCCCAAAAGAAACTAAGTTAATCATTATCTTCACTCTGATTTCAGACTGACTTCAGTAACCCTTGCAGACAGAAAGTGCAATAATAACCATTATTTTCCATTACAATCATAACCAGTATTTTCCAGTGCAATTATAAGCAGTATTGCTATGTCCTTTCCAGAGTTCTGTGTTAAATCCACAGTTGTATATCTGCATCTTAGATAAGATATAGCCTGTCATTCTTTAAAATAAGATGTGTGAGAACTCTCACAATACACATTATTCTACAGCATCTGTTGTGATATGCTTAGAAGAGAGAAAGAAATGCCTAAATACATATTTCTATAGTGAAGAACTATCAAAATTCAAAATGCCTCAGGGAATGTCTTTCTAAAGCTAAGACACAAAGTCAAATTTTGTCTGGTAAAATTTGAGAAATTCTGCAACATGCATCACTCTCTTTCTATTGCTCCAATTCCTCTCATGTGACGTATTAGAGCTTCCTTTGAAACCAGTAAATCAAGGGAACTCCTTGCCTTCTGGTGTAATTTCAATCCCAGCTCTGATATCACTATAAAGCTATGCAATATATCAGCCTCATTGAAAAACAGGGGTAGTCAAACAGTATTTATGAGGTTTAAAGTAGCCAACCAGTGTTAAACATGTAGGTTGCTGCCTATATAATTCACTGATACAAAAGTTAAGGACTGCAGACAAGCCAACACACTAACAGGGACTCTTTTACATGAACTACTAGAATGAAAAACAGGTATCTGAATGACTACATTGCTTAATAAGCTTCAAGAGAAGCTAATGCAAAAGGGTAGTTGAACAAGAACAGGAGACAGACACGTGACTTTAATGGTCCCATGGAGATCAGTATTTGCAAGCCGCTATCTGATTCTGAATCATGTTTGAATGCACTCAGAAAAAGAATCATGAGGACTTTTAAAAATACAATGTCCATGTACAGTGTCACAGAAATATATCTGAAGAAGGAAAGGAAGAAGTAATTCATGTTTCATTTTTAATTATCTTCTCAGAGATGTTAAACCAGCCAGTACAGCACCCTCCAAGCTGCATTTACAAGTTCTGTAAGCTGGCAAAATAGTCTCAATAAACCAACAAACTATACAAATTGTGTTAAAAAGTGAATATTCTAGGATTGCACATAGATCTCAATGAACAAGTGAAATCGACAGGTCCGGTTTAGGTGTTACTAGACTCACAAATCATGTTTTCTTACTCTCTCACAGATATTTTTTTAAAAAGAGAAGACAATAGAGAATCTGTTTTCTCTTTGCAGCTCCCATTTTATTTGTGAGGCTGAAGATGTCAACTTTGTATCAGTTGTATGATATCAATGCCTTAAAAAGAAGGGGGGAAAATTCAATCTTATATTCATCTGGCCTCATATTGATTCTGGGTTTGGGTCTGACACAAATTTCTTACCAACACAATAATTGTATACGAGAAAAGGTGAATTCACCACATTTAGGACTTCTCATGTTTTATGTAAGTTTTAGCTATGATTCATTTAATTATGATGTAATTTCTGGATCTACAGAGGCTATGCCCAGAGCAGAAAAAGCAACACTATTTCAAAAATAATTTTGGGTCTCCAAAACCAACAGGTTTGGGTCTCTCTGAATCTTTGAAATAGGTGTTGATTTAGGTATTAGAGAATGAACCACTCCATATAATATTTTGTAACCTCCTTATCACCCTCAGAAATGTGATTTATGGCTCTTCTAACAGCTTATTAGCTGTATCTAACTGTCATAATTATATGTTTCTCTAAATTATAGCAAGGAAAAGTTTTCTTCAGGCCATGAATTGTCCTGGAATAGAGGCCAATTAGGTGATATAGAAATCTGAATAAACTTAAAAAAGTGACACAGAACAAGAAGGATTTATAACTTCAAACATGAAACTAAATAATAGTATTTATATACTATAAATTTTAAAGCTCACAGACTAATTTAAAAGCATTTTGGTGATACTGTCAGATGAGAAGTGCATAAACAGAAGGTTCCTTTGATTATCAGAGTGTTTGCTTCTGAAAATTAGAGCACAGCCATTTATCAGAGGTTGTCTCAAGGCTATAATCAGTTAAATATATTCAAGAACTGAGGTAATTTATTATGCAGAATGTCAATCAAAGCAAGGCAAAACATCAAGCAATGTGCTAATGTGAAATATACATATGCTAAGGTGGCATAATGGAGAAATAAGATCCTGATGCATTACAGTGCTTTGAATAGTCAGGAATGTGTGAATTCAGAGGATGTACCTGGAAGCTTTCAAAATGCAGCTACATATGGACTGAATGGTAACTCAGAGCAAACAACTCTTATCCTGTGATGACAGAGATCAGATAACATCACCCTTTAGGCACTATTTGAAAGAAGTACATAGAAGGAGGAGGACACGACACTTCCACAGTGTCTTTCTGAATTTCACATCAACACCAGGAGACACCTTGATATGGGAACTCTGTTTCATGGCAAACCTGTCTTCTAAGAAAGAAAGTACTTCAAGTACTTCAATGAAGCTGAAAATAGGGAAGAGCCACAATAAAACAATTTCACTGGTATAGAGGCAAAACCTATATTCTAATTCCAAAACCAAGCTGACTCCTTAGTTCTAAACAAGGACAGACCTTGCCCAAATCAGTCATGTCTCCAAGAGCCCTGTTATTTCTCTCAAAGGAAAAAAGTGTGACTCCTCATAAGCTAAAAGTTTCTATTTCCCTATAGATGATTTTCCAGATTTACTGACATTAATCCTAGGACAGCTGACTGATAATGGATTGATCAGTTCAGAGGTATTGAAAAATTAGTATTACTAAGTCGTGTTATGCTTTGGATCACAGTGACAGGAACTGCCTTTTTGACTAGACATGTAGAAAAGCATATTTTTTAAGAAAACCTTTTTTTTAATACAAGTTAATAAACTTGAATCTTTTAGCTTGGTTTACTCATATTTAGAAGGTGGTGTAGCTGCAGAAAGTTTTGATGGACACAAGGGTCAGTGAACAAAACTGAACTGAGGGCTAGTAAATACTTGAAAATCTCAAATATGTCTTGAGATAAAAATACTTGGAGACAAGTCAAAAGAGTATTATTAGAAGGTATTATTAACATGTAATAATATGTTATTATATATCCTTATTTATATAAGGATATATGTATCTCCTTTTTGTCATACTATTGAGTATCTGCTTAAGGCTGTGTATGACATTATTGGGGCAGAACAACTGAACCACTACAGTCATTATTATATTCTCATCTGTATCATGACAGAAAATATTTGAGATGCCTACTACCCATATTTTCTTTTATCACGAACAAAATTTAAGCAAGAAATTATTTATATGATGCGTCTGTCATATAATAAATTGATGACAAATGAAGAAACCAAAAAGCAAGGCAATCAGACTTTTGGGTAACTATGCTTATGGTTAGTACTAATTTACTTGATGATCAGCTAGAAGAGTAAGCCATCTGTCTGTTAATCTCTCCTATTATATTTAAAGGGACATAATCCATCAGAAACTGCTAAGGGATCTTTTGTGAGTAGAAGCTTTATCAGACTTCCAAGGAAGTACAGTTAGGGAAAATGTGCTAAAGGTGAAACTTCTACCTAACCATTAACGTGGCTGTTTCAAAAAGCATGTTGAAAAGTAGTGTATCATTTCATTTTTTTATTTCCTATATCTAAACCATTCATTTTTTTTGGAAAGATACATATCTATGATTTTCCATCAAATATTTGCTGTTGTGAAGACTATACAAAAAAATTATAGGACATAAAAGTACATAAATTCAAGGTACAAACTGATCACTATGAGACAACAAGACATGCTTTTGCCTGTGTGTGGCAAGCAGAATTGGCTAAGTAAGCAGTAACAAATTGTTTGAGAAGGTAGTTGGTCAATAATGGAAAAAAAGGTATTGTATTTGATAAACTGACAATAACCTCACATCCTGATGCATAACTCTAACTAAACAATCTCTCAATAAAATAGTACTCATTCATCTCAATAAAATACTACTTATTCATCCCTCAAGAGCATATCTAAATTAGACTTTTTTGCATAGGTTTTCCATGTATCGCCTCGGGCTTGGATTACAATGAAATTATAAATCACAAATTTTTGCTCAGTGAAAACCCAAAAGCAATTATACATGTTGCATGATTTTTTGCTTTTTAACTCTCATATTCTACTTCTCTTTTTGTCCCAATATATAACCATAGGGAAAAAAGAATTATTGAAAAAAATATAGATTATTTTTATCTTTTTTTTAAATTGCTGAAGTATATTGTGCACATTCTTAATCTGCAATTTATAATATTTGAACTGAAATTACCTGAAACTGAACAACTTTCAGTTAATAAAAATTAAAGGAAATCAACCGTCCAATCAAAATCTGAAAATGCACATTAATAGAGTTAAATGTGTACAATTTCTCTTCTATATTTTATAACAAGCATAGGTTTTATTACTGCCTGCAAGTTCTTCCACCAAGACAAACACTGTATTGAACTAGATATGCTTCACATACCACAGTGCCTTTGTCTCAGAGAATTTAGATTAGAAAGGCAAAGATTAGAAGAAAATATACATTATTGATTGTGGTAAAAATAAGATAAGAAAGATTGTTCACTAAATGGAATTAGATTTCATGACATACAAAATTTCTAAGGCTGACACATGAACTGCAGGTAGAGTTCCTAATTTAGAACAGCTAATTAAACATAAACCCTATCAACCCCAAGCTGTAGCAACTGAAATATAACATGTCATTTGGTTAATCTTTTAACAGCTTTCTCCTCAGTCACCAAAGCCTGCTGCTCACCTGTTACAGCTGTACTGTGCAAAAAGTCACTGTGGGAAATAGTGCAATTTTTTTCTCAGTACTATTATTCTGACCACCTTTATTTGGCTACAATCAAGGGCATTTGTGCATGAATAAACAGTTTTAGTTCGCTATAGTCATTGGCTATATTTTTATCAAACAATTCCGTTAGTTCATGTCTAGAGCAGAAGCAGTAGCATGTAGCATTAGTGACCTAAAAAATAACAGAAATAACATTGTTTATGGCATGACTAATATACAAACTTTATTTATTTATATGATTACTAACTACAGCAAATAAAAGTAACAGTAGTAAGTTCTATTTATCGTTAGGTTCCAAAAAAGATAGAGGGCTATAACTTCCAAATTATTCATTGAAAATAGATCAGCTTGTAATATGAATAATTGATGGCTATTAATTCCTACCTCACAGCTGGATGTTGTTTCAGTTCCAATACATCAGCAACAAATAGCACACTTTTTCTTCAGAGTTTTCTTTGGTGTATCTGTAAGAGATTACACTATGATATAATATAGAACATAGACAGAGAATATACACTCATTTATAGTACCCAAAGGACATTGATTCATATTCCTCCACAAATTCTGATTTCACCTTAAGTCTGCATGGACAATAGCTGGTTTTTGACTGACAAGAAGCAAAGATATTAATGCAAATGATCCTCTAAAAGACTGTTACCTCCAAAAGAAATATGGAACCAGTTTTTAGATGAGTTCACTGAGATTACTGTTCTTATGCTGTCATGAGTAAATATAGAATCATCAAGCATAACTTTCAATATTGTTTTGCACTCATAAAGGCTAAAAAGTGGTATTTAGCCTGGGTGGTATCTGAATTGAAAATGTCACAAGAATATATTATTGTTCTTTCAGGTGGCAACAGTAATCCAGTACTATAGAAAAGAGTCTATATTGAGCATCCATTTGTGAAACATAGGAAATACACAGGAAAAACAGATTCAGAGACTAAATTTAAAACATATTCTCATTCAGAATCTACTGGGGTTACATTTAAATGTTGTTGGAGTCTTGACTTCTACTTTTCAGGCAAAATGTAGTTCAAACAATGATCAAGTTGCTCAACAAATTGCACCAGAATTTTCTAAAATGATTGCAACATAAATTTCTTCTTAATGTGGTATTTTACTCTATTTCGTAGCAGAAAAATTTTTACCACTTATGATTTCTATAGTGCAAGAAGTTACCCATCTGTGACAGCAGAACTTTGTTTTCTGTCTGTTGAAATAGAGAACAGCAGAATTGGGACAATAGTTTGCAATACCTTTGGGATATTAGGGGTTAAAAGGTGCTCTCATAAAAGGACGTCATTATTATTTACCTATAGTGAGCTGAGGTTTATGACCAGAGTTGCAGGGAAGCTTCTGTATATTTTACTTTTTCAAGATGTCTTAGTTGAAGTTCAGTAGGTTCAGGTACTTATCACGGAGCCATAGATTAACAAAAGAGTAGGAACATATCTGAGAATGTCGTTAAACTTCAGTTGCAGGAAGTGTCTTACAAAGTCTTTCTCAGAGATCAAAACAGGAAAAACACTTAGAAATACACAGTGTGAGCAAAGACTGATGGCCTCTAAGAAAGGAAAGGCAAGCTTCACCATCTGGTTAGGTTTCTTTGAAGACATGACTACCATAGGAGACAAAAAAATTGGAATTCAATGGACATCACATGTTCAGATTTCCAGAAAGGATTTGACAAAAGTCCAGCTCATGTGTTGCTCTTTTTTGCTGCAAAGTGGCTCAAAAGCACATGGGCTAGCTGCCTGTTAGCGGTGTCTCACTGTTCAAAGCGCAGTGGAGAATGGAGGAGGAACGAGCCGAGCTCTCGGGGCATCTGGGCATACTAACTGCTGTGAAATGTCATGCATTGATGTTTCACAGAGTAACATCAATTGTATTTAACCCCATCTCTGCTGATTTCTAGTGCAACGGCCATTTTTCCTTCTGGAGCACTGATTTTCTTCTGAAATTCTCATTTTGAGCTCCAGGGCTTTTTTGCCTTACGTGTTTTAAGTATTGTCAGCCATTGCCTCTAAGATCTACTATAAATGTTGGGTTTGCCATCATGGAATTTATGTACAGAAGCTGTTGCTCCACAGTAATGTTTAGAGGTTTGTGCACATCAGCAAAATAATTGGAGTTAGAAGTTGCTGTTGAACAGGGGACTCATCCAAAAGCCAACGGAAAAGTTCCTATGGATTTTAATAGGTTGTGAGAGTGGTGTGACATTCAAGCTTCTGTTGTCTTGTAGCAGGAATAGAGCTAAATATAGCCAGCTTTATAGATTAAAGGCCCTATCTCTTCAAGGACATCACATATGTGTGTGTATTTGTTCAATTAAGTCCCAGGTTCTGTAGGTAACAGACCAGATGGTGTCAGTGACTTTCCCCGTGAAGGAATCCTTGTACCAATGCTTTCCTCCCACATGGTTTTGAAGAGGAAGAAGCAATATTCAATTGTCCCACAAAAACCAGTCCACACATGCTGCTTATCCAGAGCCTCGTGCCTACATGGTGGCTGGTCTACTGAGTATTAACTACTGCAGCAGAAATGCTGTGATCCATTATGTATTAAATGAGTGTTGCATTGTGTTGTGGACATCTCTTCATGGTATCTTTACAACACTGAATGTAGGAGGCTGCTTATGCAAAGGGCTTTGAAGAAGGTGATCTTTGGAGATCATTTTCATGACACGTTTTTGTAAGCTATTAGTAGATCTATGAACCTAATTCTTTTTAGCTTATTTAGATTTTCCCAACAAAAATTGTGTCAAACGCATTCATTTAGTCTGTGACAAACTGAACTTCTACTGACATCAATATATATATATAAAAAATCTCTGTGGATTTGGGCCTTATTTCTGGACATAAAATTCTTTCTGATGAGGCAGTTCCTTATCTTCTGTGAATGTACTACTTACAGTCTAATGACTGCATGGGATAATCAAATGAATAACTTCATAAAACCTTTTGTAAAGGATAATAAAAAAATCTTATTTAAAAAGCAGAAAGGATTAAAATCTTTGTTCGGAGCTTAAAAAGTTTCTCAGAGCCCGGAAATCAATAATAATTTATATTAGTCAAAGGACATCAGCCCTATTTGACAAAGTAAAAAGCCCTAGGAGCATTTTAGATGAAATATGCTTTTTCTTGCTTTACATGCTCTCCTTTTCAGCACTCATAGTTATTTTATTGCATTATCCATTCTTATCCACCTGGTCTCCAGAAATATTTGTCATCATGAAAAATTAAAATGTGGTTGCAGGTTGTGTATTCACAGTAGTCACTTCTACAAAATCCACACAAGACTGTGGGACAATGTTTGAGTGGGTCACTGGTTCTTAGTTTCTTTTTAGCACGGCTGAATTATTTTTAGTATCCAAAGAGCTTAAGTGAGACTGTGCTGAGTCATAAGAAAATGTTTCCTTATGTAATTTATGCCCTTTTTCAAAACTGGGTTCAGATTTTAATCTTCTTAAATATTCACAAAAATGTAGTTCCTCAAATCTGAGTTACAGTGTCATTAAAAAAAATTAAAAATTAAAAATAGTTTAAAAATGACATCTACTTAGTTGTAGTGATTTTCACAGAAAACTATATTGAAATTGTACAGATTTGTTAACTTAATTGCTATAATAATCAGAAGTAATACTAAAGTGTGGTATACCTCACCAGAATTATTCTTAGCAACTTAACATCTGACTTGGTCACATACGTGGTGGTAATTGTAGTCCTTTTGTTTAACTGCCTATTTTAAGTTGGTTTGGTTTCTTTTTCAAATGTTATATAAATGGGCATGTGTAAACTCAGTGGATTCATCATCTCTGAGCTAAATATAGATTAACTTAGTTTGTGACCGAACAGGATTTTGCAAAAACCTTCATACTGAGGTAATCACCCTCCTTCTGGTTACTTAAATGAATATTTTTCCTTATGAGTATACATATGCTATCATTGAGTCTATGTAAAAAGCAGTGGTTGGTCATATGAACAGCACTTTCCTCCTTCAGGATCCAGACACTAAACACTCTTAAAGAAGAAAATAAAACCTTGTCATATATGGCAGGTATTTTTCCTTTTCCATAACTCAAAATATTTCTAGGAAAATTTCATCAAATGCATTTCTAATGTTTATTTTTGCGGATTTGTTTGGTAAGATAATCAAACCTCAGAAATCAATGTAAGCCCATAAGGTAATTGTGTATTGGAGACACAATTATTGCAAATGTTGAAAAGAAAGAAGAAAATATTCAATACATATTCTAAAGTACTCGCCATTTGGCAGAATAATCTTTGTTAAATTCAAACTTCTGGTCATTACATAATTCACATTAAAAAGCTAGAACCTTGTAATCTAATTTTCTACATATAATAAATTCTGTCAGCTACAAATATATTCTAGGGTTTAAATGAGTGACATGTTAAAAAAGATCTGGTAATTAATAATGTTGACTTTAGAGAAAACCTTGTAATTATTATGATCTTATACTCTTTTACCACTTCAACTGTCATGCTTCCAGCTTGAAATTCTTCTGAAATTCTGCTGTCTGTAGTTTGAACTATTTTATCTAGTACACATTCTCTTTCTTTTATCAGTTGCACAAAGATATGAAAACCAAGACCATGAATCTTCTTTATCTTCTTCTCTACTGATGACAACAGTACAACAAAGAGGAAATGGTACTATATGTGAGGAAGAAACCACTTTATACTAGAATGCACTGCAGTGCTTTTCTTATTTGGCTTGATAGTACTTTTCCCACTTGCCATTGCATGATTTTCTCCTAGCAGCTTTTTCAGCAAGACTGCTCTGCTCCTCATTTTGTATCAAACTGTGCCATATTTGAAATATATTGCTTATCTTAGGATGGCACCGTATTTTTCACTCTTATTTTAATCTAATATCAAACTGACAGTAGAAGTGTTTCCATTTACAGCTTCATGGTCCTCTGAGACTTGAAGAGGTTTGTTACCTCCTTTTAGAGGTTCCTATCTAGCAATACCAATCTCACCCAAACAGAAACACTTCAGGATCCAACAGCAATTACTCAAGTGGCAAAGTAGTCCTGGTGTACATCCAATAACAGATTATGAAGATGAGGTAGCTCTTTGTTACTGTTTAAGGGACAAACATTCAGGAGCATCATCAGTGAACAGCAATCTGATAACATTAAACTAATGTTAGAGCAGAGAATTACAATTGATTAAATAACGAGGCCCAGATCCTCAAAGATATTTAGATGAATAATTGCCGTTGAAATCTACCACAGAATGATTCTTAAATCTTTAGTTGAGTTTATCCTCTCTGTTTATCAATTACCCAACAGCAAAGTAATGAGACTAAACAAAATTTTTGTAAATCATGAGAAGATATGATGTGAGATAAACATAAGATGTAAGACTGAGGAACCTCCCTTGTTTATCCTAAACACAGTGTACTGGCAAGGCACCTCTTAATAAACTCCTTAAAGTCTGAAGTACTCCAGCTACATCATTTATGACCTCTTATATATTTCAACATGAGTTTTTGAACTGTATGAGTCATCAGACATGCTGTCTTGTATTTGATTGTGCCAAATGATGAATTTTTGCTGTGGATTTTTGCATACTGAGACAAATACTTAACTCAAAACAATTCCATTAACCTCATCAGTGTTCATTCCAGGGACATGAGTTACCTTCTTATCAGAAAACCCAGGTCTAAGAAAAAAAATATGCAAAGGTAATATCTGAAACAGAAGAGCCTTTGTGTTAAGAGGTAATTTTCCCCTTTTTTTGTATTTTTGGGCGCTCCAAAGGTTTCTACTGACAAAACCTCATTGTTACAGAAGCTAACTTTGAATCAGCAATACATCTCATCATATCATATCTCATCATATCATTTCAAAATACATTTGAAAGTAGATGCATATGTTCTTTCAGAAGAGTGATTTCCTAAGTTATTGCAATTACGTTGTCCAGAATTCTACTGAATGTATTTGGAACTTACATAATTAAAACTGAGAGTGAAAAACTCCTCAGAGCTATTAACTGGAGAAAGTTAATGTTAATTGAGATTAGTCTTACTCTAGAAAGAAATCAATTCTTTCAATCTTTTCTTTCCATTATATTGTAAGGGCTCCCCTGTAAATGTCCCATCCCAACTCTCCTTAAAAGCTCATGTCAATAATACTACTAATACTAATATTATTATTAGTGCAGTGGTATTATTTTAAAAGCTAAGGTAAATAAAAGAGGGTACATAAATTCAAGGTACAAACACTCTTTGAAAAGAGTATCTGCACATCACAGTGAGGTTTTTGACCTTAATTTTCATGTACCCTCTTAGAGAAAAAACCAAACAACCCCCTTTTTTTAAAAAAAAGACAAGTGTTCAAAGTTTCACTAATATAGTCTGCCTTTACTGAATATTAAATTAATGAGGTGCATGACATTAGATTTTTCTTAAAAAAATTAAAAAGCAGCGAAGCAACTGATTCCTAAGAGGAGTGTCAAAGGAAGGTGTTTTTCTGACATCACCTGAGGCCTTCCACAGTGCTTTGTGATGGAAAGAAAAGAACACACGGCGTATCACCTACCCATCCCTTGTTCTCAGGACTGAACCAGGGTAATTTTCACTAGGAAAGTTATTATGAACAAAAATTTATCTTAAAGCCTGGTACAAAACAATTCCAAACCATTCAATATTGTTTGATTTCCTTGGATTAAGAAGGAGAGAGACATTTATAACAATCTCCATGCATAGCCTCAGCTGCACTGTCCTGTCAACCTCTTCTTGGGCAACAACCTGCCTGCAGCAAAGGCAATGCTCCAGTGGGGCTTTACACAAGGAAACCGAGGGGGTAATTCGAGCCAGGAGGCCAATTAGCATTCTCTCTCTCAGAACATGTTCACTTGGTACTGACTCTGCTGCTAATGGCCAATGCCAGTGAACTGATTTACTGACCACAGAGCTCTCCTGAGCACCAAAACAGGGCCATCTTGCAGAGCTTGTCAATGCCACTTGTTTCTTCGCTACATATTCCTGATTCCTGGTATTGGCTCTTCCTTCTGTGTCCCCTGCTGTGGCCAGACCATCACCACACATTCAGAGGAAAATCAGTTGTTCAAATATTAATAACTCATCAACACTAACTTAGATAAAAGATTGCTTAGAAAATCAAATAGACTCATCTGGGATTAGCTCGAGATAAAGCAAGTCTAGAATGCTCCAGCTTTCACAGTGTTAGTTGCAATAATACTATATTTGAAGGATTTTTTTATTCTGATGCCATTGTCACCTGTCCCTTCTTTTTTTTTCTCTATTTCTTTTTCTTATTTAAAGTGTCTTTGAAATAATTGCATTTATAAATTCTGTTTGACACATGAAAAGATGAAGGAGAGGAAACAGAGCTGACATCCATCTTACAGAAATCAAAATGAGATTTATTGCTTCAAATATTCAATCTGTTTCCTCAGGCTGTGTTATAAATGCACCTGCATTACCAGCTGCATGTCATCAGAGATCACAAGCAATTTGTTCTACAGTAAAACTCGAAAAGCACAATCACTGTTAAATAACACCTGTGGAAATCAAGGTGACACTGGTAATTTTGGAGGAGGTCATTCTATTATCACTGCATATTAGGTAATGGAATGTAACTGGGAACACATATATAAACAGCTTCCAAATCAGCCAAGAGTTCCTGATGATATGATAAATGGAGAACAGAACTTGTACAGTACAGAACCACTCAGGTGTTTCACCATATAAAAGAACAGGACAAGGAATAATTACAGCGGAATCTAGTAAATTGGACCAAGTGTTCAAAAATTATTCAAAAGAATTAACCAAAATGTTGACAAAAAGTGTACATCATGCTTAGACTACAACTGGCAGCTCAAATAGTGTGCTAAAATGACATAGTATTCAAAGCTGACAGATTGTTACACTAAGGAACTAGATTCCTCACATTCTTTCACATATAAGTATAAATATATCTATAACTTTTGTTTCTATATATAAAACTGGTAAGCCTGCTTATGCCAAGTTAAATGAAAAAGAAAATATTTTGTTACATTTTCCAGAAAAAAAAAAGAAAAAAAAGAAAAAGAAAAAGAAGAAGAAAGAAAAAGAAAAAGAAGAAGAAAGAAAAAGAAAAAGAAGAAGAAAGAAAAAGAAAAAGAAGAAGAAAGAAAAAGAAAAAGAAGAAGAAAGAAAAAGAAAAAGAAGAAGAAAGAAAAAGAAAAAGAAGAAGAAAGAAAAAGAAAAAGAAGAAGAAAGAAAAAGAAAAAGAAGAAGAAAGAAAAAGAAAAAGAAGAAGAAAGAAAAAGAAAAAGAAGAAGAAAGAAAAAGAAAAAGAAAAAAAAAAAAGAAAAAGTGTTAATTGCTCTTCACCAACTGCTGATAAAGATAAGGTAGGCTAGAGATGACCATATGACCTTGAAACAGACACTGTTTTTATTACATGAGAATACTTTTCTTCTTTATAAGGAGTGTAAGTGGAGAGCAACAATATTCAATTCCAGATCTTTTGATCCTTGGAATGTGTTCAATGCACTTTTGAGACAAACCTTAAGGGCTGCAGTAAATCAAATTCTTGAGGACAGCCTATGAAAAATCAAAATGAATGTGTGTGTGTGGGTGTGCATGTATACACCTGTGTGGTTGTGTCCTCTTCTTCTTGAACAAAAACCTGGAGGCATCTCTAAAATTTAAGAGTGTTTTGAAGCAAGATGAAAAGAAAAAATCAAAAGTACTAGTTTCTATCTGTAGGGATTATGTTTGTAAAATCATATAGACTTAAAATTCAAGGTTATAAACATTTTTTTTTAGAAATAGAAAACACTGCTCTTATTAAGATGTACTTATTTATACCACACAGTACCTTACTGCACAGACAACTGTATGCACATTAAGCTTGGAGAACATGTATATTTTTTTGTAAATTGGTCTTCAGAGGATACAAAGCATTTGTTTTATGAGGTAAACATTGCTAACTAAAACCATTTATAAGAATGAATCTATAAAAGATTTTTAGTATGAATGTAAAAAATATCTAATTCCTTCCAAACCAAGGATGTGATTTGGGGAATGGGGCTGGGGAGAAGAACTTTTAGACTTAGTTCTGAATGAGATTTATGTAAAAAAAAACCCCTTTAATAATACATTGGTAAAACATTAATGAAATAACAGCATAAATCTTGAAACAGAGTTCCAGATATGAACTAACATTAATTTTGAAAGACTATTCCACTCATTCTAATTTGTGTGTGGTCATGTATTATGCACAATACCAACCCCCTGCCAGATAAATCAGCACCTCAGGTAGATGACAGCTAGGTAAGCACATAGTAATGAGTCAGTATGTCTTTGACATCAGCAATTCCTTACTCTTTCTCATGGTTCCAGAGGTAATGCTTGAATAAAATTAACAGTTATGAAACATCTCCAAACACTTTGCACTGAAAGTCAGCATGATTTCAGGATCTTACCGGCAGCTCCTGGTTTAGGCATTCAGACATAGCTCTCTGTGCCTGTGCTTGTAGCCCTGAAAAACTCAGCCATGGCCCAGGCCAGAACATGCCATTTTTTTTTTTTCTGCTGTCTTTTTGAGATGCATGGATGTTTGTTTTCATCTCCTTAATGCTACATGAAATTTAACAGCTATGGAAAAGGCAGAATGGTTGGACTTTGTCTCAACACAACCGCTCAGGCTTCTTAAGATACTTATGTAGCTAGAAGCAAGCTATACATTTTATGTTCACAATTTTGTAAACCTTTCAGGAGACAAACACTCTCTTCTGGTGATGCTTTTAATATATTACTCTTTTAGGGTAGAAATGTACTGTAAAATATCATATTCAGTATATTTTCTAAGCAAAAAAAAATCTGAAAACATGTCAAGATAAGCATAAGCTTTCAAATACTTATTTATTGCAAATCAATTTGCTTTTAATAGGTTTAATAATCAGTATTCAATGAAAAATATCCTAGCACTGCAAAAGTTTTTTTTTTTTTCAAAGCTGTGATGTATTATTCATTCTATAGGATGATTATCAGCATCCAAACCATGCCTCCAGTCTCTCCTTTTATACATGATTTTTCTTTACTATCACACACCATTTCAGGACCTGAGTTTCAGCATCAAACATTTCTTGGTGGAACGCATCCCAGAGAACATCATCTCCCTCCCTTCTCATCTCCTAAATATTCACTCTTTAGCTTCTGCTGCAAATTGATTTCTCTCACGTCTGTATGATCCATGGACCATGCCAAATTCTTCTGAGGCTTTAAAGTTGGATTTAAGGGCATAGAATTAAAGTCAAGTGCAGGCTAAGAAAAATGAATATATGAACTGGAAATTTTAAATGGTTGATGAGCTAGTGTCAAATGCTTTTGTCTTTTCAAACATTATTTTTACTTTAAAATCTCTGTCATGTATAAACATACTCTTTCCTTTTTTGTAATGTGATTATTTATAAATAGAAGAGGTTACTAATAGAAAAACATACAAGCATTTTCTTTCTCATAATCAATCTTGATCTCTACAAATCTTGGAGGAAATTACATTCTTGCTTCTGTTCTTTTAAGAAAAAAAAATCTTTTTGACTTAAAAATCTTGGTATGGAAGCAGAAATGAGCTAATGAGAAATGTAAAATTATATACAATCAACCCATAAGCCATCTTGAATAAAAGACAGTAAGGTGTATTATGAATAAAGCAGGAAAGAGCACTCAAGGGAGCCTATTTCCCACTCAGCAAACAAAACTGATTCTGAAATCAAAGAATTCTGTCAAATATGTTATGATGTAGTAAGATTCTTATTTCTTTTTGCTTTTAAATCTATTCAGCGGAAATAATGCATAATTGTCACCACTAGACTATTAATGGAGAAAAGTTGTGTCAAATATCACTAGAAAATATATGGGGGAATATTTTCCTTTTAAAATTGGCATTTAAGTAGGTATCATTATGTCATGTATTTCTAGTATCTATTTATGGATTGTCACACAATTAAAGGCCTGCAAAACTTTGTAATTTTTTTAAGTCATACATTGATATATTGTGTCCTGTGCTGTGGAGGCTTTTTGACACTAGTTCCCTCTTCCTTCATCAGAAAACCTTAAAATGCATTTCAAGTGAATGGAATACTTGGTATCTGTAAAAGTGCCCAGCATTTATTCAAAATCAGATTCAGTAAGAAATGAGAGTGAAATAAATTAAGAAAAGTCTGTGCCTGGTCTTTAGCAAATATGAATTTATTCAGCTCCAGAAAAGTCAGTGAACTTGGATTATCTTGTTAAAAATGTATGACAAATATCTAATATCATTTTTACAATGTAGTGATGTCAGAATTTAAAGATTAAGAATGTTTTGATTTCCAGAACAAAAAGTCTAAGAATGCCATCTATCTTAGGTCACAACATATAGTTTACCATAAATATAATTGTGCAGCTTTTGGAGCATCCTCTATTCCAAATTTATACCAATATATTATCCAAAAATATATTGCAATTGGAAAAACTGTAAAAGAAGAAATCTCTAATATGAAAGAACAGGAAAATATCTGTTTCAGAGCAATTCAAGCACTCTGTAGTATCATCTGACCTATTTTCTGCTTTCTATAAGATGCATTTTACTGCATGATGATTTCAAGTGGTGAAAAAAAATTGGAGCAGTCTCAAATGCCTGCATTTGAAACTGAAGTCAAGAACGTAGATTAACACTGGAAATGTGTTCCTATTTTCATAATGTTTTTAACTAGAGTTTTCAATCAAAATATTACAAAATTGCAGGGAATTTAACGTACAGTTATAAATCTCAAATGTTAAATGTCAACCTCCCTTTAAATGACAAGTTCTTAACTCATCTCCTCCCCTTTCACAAGTTTTTCACAACCTTTTTCACCTTCATGTCTGCGACTAATTAATACTGTCATCTTTCTGCCACCTTCCACAAGATTCAGTCAATGTCAGCAACTAAACTTATGCTCTGTTGCTGCTTATAGATTAATTTACTTAGCCATCTGTCTGTTTTCTCTGCTCTAAGTATTTCCACATTGTGTGATATTTTAATAAGCAAAAGCAATTCCATCTAAAATATCGTTTTAAACTCTGAAAGATGCAATGATTTGTCTGGAATTGTAGCTGGCTTCATGCAAACATCAATGGCATCACGATGAGGTTCTCTCACTCTAGATAGAAGAGACTAATCAGTTTTTATTTTCCTTATTTATGCTTCTATTCTTGTTTTCTTTACTTTATTATTTCTATATTTTTTTCAGTCATATCCTGTCTTTCTCCTTCTGCTTCCACACGGCCTGACATACTAAGGGAGAATTCTATTTATAGGATATTAAGGAATATTCAGGTTGTCCTATAAAAAACCAAAAACGCACAATGTAATTTAAGTATGGGCAGTTAGAAAAAGAACAAGTATTGTCAGTCTCTGCTGGACAAGATTGTGTAGTACAATCATTTAAACAAAGCTCTGTCAGATAAAGTTCTCAGCTATCTGATTTGATTGAGCCTGAATTGCAGGCAGACAATGTGCAAAAGTTGACGATGGATGTATGTAATATGTACCATGAATAGTAATAGCCACTCCCAGGAAGGAACATGTCTAGAGGAAAACAAACAAACAAACAAACCCAAACCCCCAAACAAACCACCAGAAAAACTCTAAATTCATGACACAACTGGACATCAGAGGTATGGAGTTATATGAAATGGGTTGTGAAACCAGGAAATTTATTCTACATTGTCTTACTCTCATTTTTCGATTGTAACTCATTCTCCTTCCTGTTGTGCTATACATTTTGTGAGACTAACAAGCTGTGTCACAAATAACGAAATAAAAAATCTGGGCTGAAACTACGTACTCAAAAGTAAGTCTGCACTGTTCATGTCCAAAAGTGAATTCCTTTGAGACTTTTCTAGATGGACTTATAAATCTGAAAATAGATTTTAGAAATGCAGAAGAAGAAAACAAATGCCAACAATTGCATTAATTTCTGCTAAATGAGAAAAATCCAGACTGCATCAGATGCTACCATTCCTAGCTTATTGTTAGATAATGCCTGTGTGGGATAATGAGAGCAGAAGGATTAAATGTCAACACTAGAAGAGAGGTGCACATTATCAAGGAGATACAGCATTAACTCACTTGGAAAAGAGAGAATAACTGGTTTTGATTTTGTATAACAGAGATGAATCAGAGAAAGAATTGTATTGGAATATAAAAACAGATGTTAATTCTGTGGAATTCAAGATTTCTAGCTTCGAGAGGTATAAAAGTGTAGCCCTGGTTTGTGCCTGTGATGTTTTGGTTTCTCTGAAACTCTTTCCCAGAGACTGTTCTGTCAACAAGAGACATGTTTTCCTAACTGTAACCTATGTTTACATTCCTTTCCCTAGGAGGGACTTCTTCTTGATGTCCCTCTGACTTGACCAATGTAGGTGAAGAAGTTTATCTTTTTTCCACCCAGTGGGTTGTTCTTTGTAGAATAGCATAAAAGGGAAGAAATAACTAAAAATAAAGGAGTCATTGTCAACCTTCTGAGTCAGAGTCCGTGTCGTCGTAATCTTGAACAGTGTCATAAAAGCTTCATTTCTCAGGTTCATCTTTTGGAAGTATTTAATAAATGTTCCCTTGGGAACCAGGACTGGAGAAGTCAGAGAAGGGAAGAGTTGTTCTGTAGGAAATGTATCCCTTGTGGTGGTTGGACATTCCTGTACTTTATTGACTGCCTGCATGATTGACTTTGGTGCACAGTTGTTTCACTTGTAGCAGTGGAAAGCAATTAAGCCTATGAAACTACTAATATTTTACAGGAAACACATTATTTCTAGAAACTTCTGGTTTATATGTCTTCCGTCATCTTACTGTTGTACTGATAGAATAATAAAATTGTGGAAGAAATCACCGATTTTTTTAAATGTGATAAATAAAATGCAAGTTATTTATTTTAGGGTTTTGTTTTTCTCCTATTTATTTAGAATTGAACCATGACATTATAAATTGAAGGGAACATTTTTGTGACACTATGGCTTTTTTTTCCTGTGTCTTCATTTCAAATACATAATCTTACAAATTCTGAAGACTAAGGGAAAGATAAGATTGACTCTTCTGAAGTTCATCCATTCCCCAGCTTCAAACCAAGTCTGGAAGGCCCTTTCAGTAATTCCTGCTCATTAACAGAATCCAGTCTTTCATTCAGCAAAACCTACTTAAGACAGCTCAATGGGTTTCCTTTATAAAATTTCAAATGGAGTATGACAGTGGGAGCATTAGAACTGAGAATGAGTTGAATTCTCAATCCATCTTTCCCTTTGCCTGTATTTTTTCCTTTCAATCTTTGTTGCAAATTCAATGGATGCAAATGAAATTCATCACTGTAGGATAAAAGAAAAATTCATTTTTGCTGCAAGCCTTTTAAAATGACTTAATGCTATGAATTTCATCCTTTTTTGTTAATTTCCAGGCAACTGTGTATTTTGTTAGCATTTAAGTTGTCCAGTCTGACCTCCCTTAAAATAGCTTCAGTGGCAGAAATCTGCATTCTTCAAATAAAATGTCTTGACCCCCTCATAAATATATTTCATCATGAAAGTGTAATTATGGGAAAACAAAGCTTAAATTACTTGCATTTTTGTTATTCTTGGTGCCCTTTATCAGGGGTCTTAGTTTGATTTTAATGACATTCAGTAGGTGATTCATTACCAAGGTTTTCTGTTTGCCACTTACCCCCTTTTTTAGGCATTTCCTTCTGAACTTGTATATATTTTTAAATATATGTAAATATATATATTATTTTTATATAATATTATATAAAATATAATCCAATATATTGGATAAAGCATACATAACATCAGCTATTGCCTTAGTTTTACTTATTTCACCTCCCAGCTTCCTTGTCTGGAACAAGTACTCATCAGTCCTTTCCTGAGAACTTTGATGAGGCAACATGGATGACTATGTTGCCTCGTAGATGACTGACTATGGTTGGTGTGAATTCATCCAGCCCATATCCTTTGTCTCAAGTTCAAGCAAACAGAAAGTTTGCCTTCTGATTCCACAGAGATGCGTGGCAAGGAAAGTGGATTCTACAACCATGTCAGCTTCTATTATGGTTTAAGTATTCTTTTAAAAAATACTTAACAAAAATAAATAATTAATTCAATTTGAAAATCCAAATCCTTCTTGACTGTAATACTTTATTTCTCTTACTGGTGTTTGCTATACTTTTTGCTATTCTAAAATTAAAAATATGTAAGTATTTCCCCACTCTAAGAATGACAATGAAATAAAAATAGCAAATCTAACTAGAGACAAAACTGCATAATTAAGCTGTTGAATGGGTTTATAGTATTACAGACTACTTCAGTTCTCCTGGACATTTAAATGGAAAATTAATTGTGGTTAATTGAAACTCCTAAAAATAGCTGAAGACACACTTGGATTTATTTTCCATGAAAAAAACCAAAATAACCAATTATCAACAATGATGAAAAAATTGCTATCCATAAACATAAAACATCCTTAAAACATCACTCTTAGCCCGCTGGGTTTTTGCAGCATGCTGATAATTGGTGTTTCCTGGAAAAACACTAGGGCTGCCTAGAGTTTACGAATTTCTTTAATTTAAGTCCTGCTTGTATTTTCAATTGCCATTTTAAGTGATGGGGGAAATTATGAGAGAGTAGAAACTAACCTTCTGTACTTAAACATTGAAGATATTTTGTTGTATCCAGCATTCTTACCATTTATGGCTTTCTTCCAAACAACCATGTCTTCTCATACAGATAATCAACACAAGAGCATTGAACATAATGTGAATTCTCAGGCAGGAGAATGTACATAGTTTTTCATATTCATGATGCACCTAAAAATTTAGCACTTGTCTATGTGTTCTGCTAAAAGGAGTCTATTTATAAGTTTTCTTTGTCAGGCTGCTACATTGACTCAGATTGAAGAACTGAGGATTGTGTGTGTGTTTTTATTCTAGGTCTCTCTTCATAAAGACATTCAATAGATTCCAGTAAGTGGAAAAGGTTTATTATAAAAAATATAATTCTTTTGTGCAGCCAGTGATTCTTTCATCAAGACTTATATTTAAGATATATATATATATATACCGGAACAGTCCCAGAGGTCAAATGCAGGTAAAGAAGAATAACAATAGAAATATAAAGTATCAGAATGTAAGTCCTTTGAGGACTGCTGATCTTGATGAAAAACTAACAAAAATCAGGTTAGAATAATATGTCAGGCAGGGACATTAGCCAAGAAGAATCTCCCTGCTAATTATGAAATAAACCATCTTAATTAGTCATCCTGCAAAACACTTATTGTGGACCCAGCTTTCATTTTTTAGTATCACTGGATGATTACCTTATTAATCTATAAATGGGTAATTTACTACATATTTGAGAAACTGTGATTAAAAACTGACAACTTGGGTATTATTAGTAATATTAAGCAAATACAATATACATTCTATAATTAGCATAAAATATACCTTTTTATGATTAAAGGATATATGACCAACATGTACTTGATCATCAATTCTGTAACAGATACTGCTGAATTTTGATTTCATTTTCATCATATTAAAATTATTAAGCTGTATTTTCAAGGTCATCAGTATTTGGATACATGCCAAGCCAAAAGGAAAAAGAACACATAAATAATGGCCATTTCTTTTCGTGCAAATAATAAAATAGTCATCAGAAACTACTAGGTGAATACATTTTATAGATGAGAGAAAGTACTTAGTGACCTCTGCTAAGAATAAACCTGTGCTCTGTGATTATTTCTTTCAGCATTGCTCAGCTTGGGAAGTTTGCTTGAAGCCTGAAAGTTATCTTTCTTATACATGGCTCAATACAGTGTTTTCTATTTTTTTTAATAGAAGAGGTGCATTTTCTATTTTGTGATAGGGACTGAATACGTAAGCATTCATGATTTCCTACTTTTAAATAAACGCTATAAATGAAAACACCCTCTGTTGTAACATAAAGAAAAAAAATCCATACTTCGATTTTTCCTCTAACTCAGTGTGTGTTAGCAGAAATGTAATTTCACCACTTGGTACCTCAGTTTACAGTGAGTAGAGAAAGACAATGATTTCCTCAAATGGTTGTTTAGAGGCCTAATTAGTTGCACTTTGTATCATTCTGAGATCCTCAGAGGAAAGCAATTAGAGTGTGCATATGAAAAGTATTACTATCTAATTAATATGTTATTGAAAAATGACGTGATTATCTGACATATTCTGAATATAATTGCACCCATTACTATTTTTAAGGCTCCCTTTCAACTTGCATGGAATTTCACACCTGAGAAAGAAAAATGTTCTCCTAATTGAATCATCAGTTCTATGAATAATTCATCAGAATGACTTTGTGCACAATGCATTTTACTAGGCTTCATTTTTCCTGTGTGCCCTTCCATGAGATAAAGGGGCGGCCTTGTCTCTGAACTGGAGACACACGGATCTATCTGAAGGGTGCACCACCTGGAGAGTTAGGAATTGACTGGATAGCCACACTCCAGTTTGGACTCAATGTCCAAGTGGAGATCAGTGATGAGCGACATTCCTCACAGGTGACAATATCTCTGTTGGTGACATGGAACAGTGGGACTGAGTTCTGGGGGAACTGACATCTCAGTGTCTTCTGCTACACCACAGAAACCTATTCCTTTCCTTACTGCAAATGACCTTCAACTTCATTACATTTTTGTTTGTTTCCTTTTGTTTGTTGAACTCTGAGGTTCTGCCAGTACTAGAAGATTGAGCAGACAATTTTTTATATTAAAAAAATGTTTTTTTTCCTGTGGAAGAAACTAATAACTAATAACCTACATTCAAAGGGGTATTATCTGTGATCTACGCATTTTTATGAGACTTTTTATTTTACCAAGTTCTTATGAAAATCATCCGGAAGCAAGACTTGAAGAGCATTTTGTGTGACTGCATCTCAGGTGTGGTAGACATGTTCAGACAATAGCCCATTTAGAAGTTCACTGCTCCTCTACCCCCAATCAGTACTATGGCTACAGGTCAAAAAGTTATTCCTAAAATAGCAGAAAGAAGTATGTTTTTCCCCCCATCATAGGTCACTATAGAAAGGAAGGCAATGCTGTAACTATGCAGATGCTCTGCCATTTCTGTCCCTTGATGGCACATAGGAAAATAACAGCACTGAGACATGCTGAAAGGCAGGTCTGTGAGATAAACAGGAGCAAAATCTGGCGCCTGGGTAACCTCCTTCAGTGCCTGTGAACTGCTATGAATATAGACTGAGTTTTCTTAAAAATATCAGTAAGTCTCACATCATTATACAACATGTGAGATTTAGTGAGGATGTTTCATGTGGTTCTAGTCTAAAGCACTGTTAGAGATGACAGCAGTACTAAGATGAAGCAGGATAGGGTCAGGCAGAATTTTACCTCTTAAGTAACAATGTAAAATGTGTCATCTATTCTCCAACCATGTGTCCATGTAATTTCAAAGTATGTGTTCAGAAATATTGGAGAAATGCAAATTTAAAGACAAGTTAATAGGAACAGACTAAGCAACGGTCTTTAGATATGAAATATTTTAGAAATATTAATACTAATGTATTTTCTTTTATAAATATCATCCATGTGAATAAAAAGCAGAAAAATTGTTGGGAACTAATGCAGTCTCCTTTCTACTAAATTTCTGGTATCACTCTTAATTAGCACAACAGCTGATTAGGAGCAGGTCCTAGTTATAGTTCATCTTTGAAAAAAGTCTATATGTTCCTAAATAACATTGCTACTAAAAGCTACAGAGGAATTATTTGGCTAACAAAAGATTATATGTACAACTTCCTAGAAGAAAAAGATTCACTTTCTTGCTATAAAAAACAGTAACAAAAATAACTGAATGGCATGTATCTATTTCCCCTGAACTTTAATTTTGCTTAATTATGTTAATACTTTCCTTATTACAGAAAAAATAAATTATATAAAGCTGAGTGTTCCCATGATGATTTTGTACTTCAATGAGAATCTTCTTGAAGAATAAAGTTAGGTCTCAAATTCCAACTTCAATGGTGTTTTATTAATTCCATTTTTTATTTAAGGTCTGGAGTAGAACTCTGACCAAACCTATATTCATTAATTTCAGGCAAGATTCACAAGATTCAGACACAGCCTGAACATGGTCAGCTTT